>JAUMHI010000052.1:6346649-6387680 GCA_032359435.1 Enteromius unitaeniatus
ACACACACACACACACACGCGCCTTGCCATGTAAAGCACATTTCAGTGCAATATGCCACTTTGACAAAACTCATTTTAAAGCTGTTTCGTGAACAGCATATTTCACCAGGGAACAGATGTTGAGCGCTTAAATTTGAGCAGCGAGGTCAGCATCACACCACTTCAGCAAAACACAGCCATTCCTCCAGCATGACAACTAAAGCATCACTTGACAACATCACATGCAGTATCGGCTTAAAAATGCGTAGCTGACACAGCGTTGAAACTTCATGACATTTATTAATCTTTTTAATTATTGCAATTTAACACAATCTTCAAAAAGAGATGAAATCGCATTAATAATTAAAAGTCATTCCTGACTTTACAGCTACGGTAAATATCAATTTCAAAACACAGCACAGACATCTGCTCAGAGACAATGAGAAGTAGTCCTTCACAATCAAGACTAGAAAATCTGTTTTCTTCTGTTCACATCTGTTCTCTGCACTTTGTGTCACTACAGGCACACTGCTGGCAGACTTCTGCTCATTAAAAGTTTTCATTTTCACTGAGAAAAGTGTCGATTTTTGGTGTACACTAAAATCGTACATAAAGCATAAGTACATGTTTATTTTGGTACTAGGAAGACCGACCGAATAAACTGACAGAAATAAAAGTGTAAAAGCATGAAAATTCTGAAAAAAATGTTTCTGAATGAAAAAAGTATAAAGGGGGGGCGCTAGAGAGTAACACATGAAGTAAGACGCGTTTTTATCCAGCTCCGTCACACTTAATGGAGTAAACTTCGCTACTCCCACTTAAAATGAACCGGTTAGCAAAGTCAATATACCAACAATAAATAAATCTAAAAATACTTCAACTAGCCCGGTGCTAACCGATGTTAAAGTTTGAGTTCAAGCTAGGATGAACTTTGGTAATGAGGCCATTGAGACCAATTCTTTTTATCCTTTAGAGGATGAAGATGACGCTTCACCCAGGGCTATCCTTCTGGCCATTAGAAAGATGGATTCTTCCATGAATACCTGATTTAAAACTTTGGAAGCTTACTGTGTGTTGTACAGTCAACACTGAACACCAACACATGGCTAGCAATGACTATGAGCGTCACATCTCTCACCTGGAGCAGCTTTTGCTCTGGTTTATCACAGTAGAATATGTCTCTAAAGGCAAAGGTAACGGATCTAGAGGCCAGATCTCGAGGCATAATATAGAGATAGCTGCTCTTCCTGAAAACATCTGCCCTCACTACTAGGAGAATCTAACTTTCCACATGGTTTAAAGATTGATCGGGCCCACCAAGATTTACGATTGCCTGGATACATCACAACCCTGTTACGACTGAAATACTGTGGAAATACGGCAGTCGTATCAGTATCTTCCTGGACCTTCCAGCCAAGGTGTCCATTCAACGCAAGTAGTTTGACACTGTACGGGAGAAATTAAGAGCCAAGGGAATAAAATACAGACTCATGTAGAAAATATTTTGGACCCCACAGGAGGCCGAATCTTACATTTGACAGTCTGTCCTCATGATGGAAGCTGAACTGTTTTTGGATCCATTGTGGTAAATAAGACATTACTTTTAGCTGTTCGTGGCCTGTGCATTTCATGGACTGCTGGGCGTGACTTTCTTTTATTTTATTATCATTACTATTCGCTCTAGCCTGGACGGATTACTTGTTCATCTGTTACTGTACTATTAATACTTCATATTATCGTGTTCGTACTTAACAAATCAGTTTATCCTATGATTTACATTTACACATAGCCGGGTATTTAGAGAAACTCCTCCCCTCCGTTTTCAATAATAACTTTGTGCACACAACATCATTTTCAAAAAACGTGTCATTTATATCAAGGGTTCGTTGTAAATAGGGCACTCACTTGACGTTAAGCATTTTGTGGTGCATAATGTGACATTTGAGAACCTAAAACTCTGTTTCTCCCAGTTGACACAGCAACACATAACTGGTGTTATCAGAAATCTCCACTTTGGCCGGAGTTTTTAGAAATAATCGTTTTCTGTGATTAAAAACAAGGTTTTCGTGTAAATGAGAGGCCAAACCGCAGGGAAATATCTGCGTCTTCCCTTCATGTAAACGGGGTCTCGCTGTACTTTGATGAGCCCCTCTAAAAAACATTTGAATATTTTGAGCTGGAATGTGCGTGGTTTAAGCAATATTGTTAAAAGATCTTAAATTCTTTGCAGGCAGATATATTGTTTCTATAGGAGACTCACATTAAGCATTCCAATGCTCAGAAACATAAATGTATATGGATAGGTCAAATGTACCACTTTCTCTTCAAAGGCCCACGGTGTATCTATACTAATCTGTAAAAATATTCCTTTTCAACATTTGAACGCTAAACATGATATTAATGGTGGTTGTCTCATTGTTACTGGTACTGTCCTTGAGAAACTTGCAAGACCAATGAGGGTACATTGGCTCATCTATTTTGGTTCTGCCCAAATTTATGCAAGTTTTGGACTGAGCTATTTTCTTTCTACTCAAAGGTCCTTAATAGGGCTGCACGATTTGGGAAAAATGGCTCATTGCGATTATTAAGGTCAAAATTGCGATTGCGATACGATATATAAGTGGTTGGACTCAACTTGCTTATTATTAAGGAAAATGCACACACAGATTACTAATAATGCTGAAATCTGTATTCATCAACTGAGATACAGTATACAGTGCAATCTAGCAACAACTAAAAATTAACAATGCTTTCAAATTAAAACTAAAATGTACAAAATTAAATAACAGTAACATCTTTACATTACTGAATTAAATTACATTAACATTAAAATTAAAAAGTCAAAAGTACAGATAAATAAAACAAATATCCATTTTTATATTTGTACATGTTGCCCCAAAACATTTTAGCAGGATGTAACATATACTTCTATATAACATATACTATATAAAAGTATATTTCTTTTGGTATCTCTTGTTCAGTGTGCCAATCATTTTCTCAAATCCCTCTTTGCTAAAAGTGCGTTCACACCTGAGGTGACTTGGGTGAATATAATAGAGCTGCTTATGCGTGCAGTAAAACCAGTGTGTTTAACGCACCTTCTAATTCGCGTGAATCGTGCTGCTGAATGTCTGGTGTGAACGCAAGAATGAATGTCTTGTTACGTCCACGAATGCATTTATTTATTTAATATAATCGCAACATTTGCTGTAATGTAATCACATAGGCTGACTGATTGCGATATGATTAATCGTGCAGCACTAGTCCTTAAGATTGATTTTCCTCCTCTATGATATACCACCTAAATAAAAAAATAAAATAAAATACGCACTCACTCACTGCTCCTGAATAAATAATTTCTGTAGATATAATTTCTTATTTAAAAGCTACTTTTAAAATGCTCTAGTCTAGTCTAGTGAAGAAATATGGCATTATCCAATGGCTGCTAGGAAGAACGATGGCCAATTACACACTGCATAATATACAGGTAGTGATGCTTGTACAACAATAAATAATGTGCATAGTTTGGATATACCGTCTTAACATATAACATTATTTATTTATTCTTAATCATAATATGGTTTGTCTCTATTATTAATCAAAGGCTATACGTTTAATACATAGCTCTGATTGACACATTTTGTATCAGGGAGTTCCTGCTCCAAAAAGGTCCTTGCCATGCAGTGTTGCCAACTTTTTTCAATGAAAAGTAGCTAAAGCCAGCTTGAAAAGTCACTAGATGTTGCTAGATGACGTCATACGTCAATTTGCATATTCATTACGTCAGTGTATCATTATCTTGCTTCTCTGTAGTCACATAATGTAATTTAATGCACCAAAATTCTCAATATAACTGTTTTCACTGATATTTTTAATGGTTTCTGTTGTCAGAATGAATATGAAATAGTGACTGAAATGCACCCCATTATTAGGTTAAACTACCTCTACCTTACAAGATGTTAATCTGGATTAATATCCTGATTTATAATCAAGCCGTTTTCTGATGAAATCAAATACACATAAGATATAGACAATGGCTATGCTGTTATTTTGGCTATATTTAAATGTAAAATAGAGTGAGCAGCAACATAATATCTATTTTCACGGAAAGCTCTTCTCCTCACAGCCGCGTGCTGAACAGAACAGACACAGAGAGGGGTTTGCGCGCTCTGTGAAAACAAGAACACGCGCGTACGCGACACTACCAGAGACTCGCTAAGGTTTGTCCAAGAAGTCGCTAGATTTGTCGCTTTTTTGGAAAAATGTCGCCAAGGGGGTCTGAAAAGTCGCTTAATCTAGTAACAAAGTCAGTAAGTTGGCAACACGGCTGCCATGAAAAACATTGAAGACCCCTGCTCTAGAGGATCAAACGAGCGCTTGAATGGCAAGAGGACAGTAGGAACAAGACATGCTGTGAAACATATTCAATTTAGCAGCACATTTGGACCCAATAAACCACCAGGCTTCAAACTTGTCCTTTAATCTTCTATCTTCTCTGCTTTAATCTTCTGCTCTATCATATATTATAGTTATTACTATGGGTTTGTTTCATGGTAACAGGTGGAACATCTCTAGGACTGTCCAGGACAGCTGGTGTGGACAACACACCCCTCCGGTGACAAACAGCTCACCCGTGTTTCATATTTGCTCGGTGGTACCTCTGGGCTTTGGTCTGACCAGGGCAATATGCCATTAATACATGCAGACTGTGTCTCATTATCACTAGAGCAGGTGTAGGTGATCGCACAGTTCAGCCAATATGGCACATCCACGTCAAAACTGCTGGCGGTTAGTGCCTATAAAAAAACTCCATGCTCCTAAATGTCAACCACTGAAACACGGTTCACACATGTTAAATTGATGATAGGCTACTACTGCTATTAGTGTTTAATTAACAGTTGGAGAGTAATTCGGTGGTTAAAAAATTTGGCTGGGAACAAATAGTTTGTTTAGTACTTTATATTCCGTCAGTTAGACCCTTTCTTCTAAAATAGGCTTAATGTGTGCTGATAATCAAAAATGTACCTGTGTTAAACTTTAATTCCTTTAATAAATCTACTGTAAATGATTTTCGATGAGAAAGCATATGTGAATTGACTAGTATGTTTACCCGTGATGTCTGTCCTCCTGTCCTCTTCAGACTCTTTTCCCAATAACCATCTTTGAGCCTCTCTAACTTCAGGAACATAGAAATCACCCTGCCGAGCCAGCGGACCCATATAGTGGATCTTTCCTCCTTTGTAGATCTCTAGAAATGGATGTGCGCACAACTTCCTTTCCTAAAAAAAAAAGACATTATAGAATAAACTTCATTCAGTCCAACTCATTTATCTACAAAAACTCAAAAAAGAAATGCTCTAAGCACTTTTCCAAGCTGAAATATTCAAAAGTTTGGGGTAATATTTTCTTTAAGTACTAGTTTTATTCTTATCTTGTCTCATGGCATTAATGTACCTGGGTGCACTTTTTAACAAGAGACGAAACGCATACCAATAAGTACATTTGAAACTGCAGTGAAACATGCAGTGAACATGTACAGTACATATATTTATGATACCAGGTTGTTTTATTCAGTAAGGATGCATGAAGTTGGACAAGGGATAGTAAAGACATTTAAAATACAACAAACAGTTATATATTGCTTTAAAATAAGAATCCTGAAAAAAAGGTTTCCCACAAAAATATGCACAACCGTTTTCAACATTAATAATTAAATAATTTCTTGATCATGTGACACTGAAGACTGGAGTAATTATACTGAAAATTGAGCTTTATTATCACAGGAATCATTTATAATATAATGTTTTTTTAAGAATTTAAAATATCTTCAAACAGTAACTGTTATTCTAAATATTTCATATTAATTTCAGAAAAAAAAACATTTCAACTCCAATTAAAATTTCATGTGCATTCATTTATTTATTGAATTCATGCTGTGATTTATTCTGTGATAATTGCTGGCTAGCTAGATATTTTACTGTACAGTATCTCTCACATAACAGTATGTTATACAGATATTGTCTTATCTAAAAATATATAAATTCCCCTAAAGAATAAACGTTTAAAAGAGAAATCTGTGGCACTCAAGGCAATGGGTTAATAGCATAATAACGTTGCATTATTACCGTTGCTACATTTCCTCTGAAAGGTCTAACTAAGACAAAGAAAGGCAGATGAGAAGAGAGGGAGAACAAGTAAAAGGAAAAGTTGAAAAGCTAAGAGCAGGTTTTCCAGAGATTCTAAGATTAGAGAGCTGTGTCCACCCACTGACACTTCCTCTTCTTCCTTCCTTCCTTCCTTCCTTATTACTCACTGATTTTAACACCAGTGATTCTTGGACAATTGTAATGCACTTTCTATCTCCCTACCATACACATATTCTGAAAACACACATCTTATCTTAACTAACAAAGCTTTCTTCATGTAAACCCTTTTTAAAGAGCCCCCAACAGTGTTGTTAAACCCCCTATTGAGACACTCCTTGTCTTGTGATCTTTTCATTAAAATCTTACGAGCGCTAAATCACACTAATTGAAACTGGCACTTTGTATACAAAGGAACCAAAAGAGGCTCTGTTTGGGATGTTCAGGATGAGCCTGTTTCTTGTTTTCTGTGGAAGTGTAAATGTGTTAAAGATTTTCAAAAATACATAATTCTGATCATTACATTACTTTCAAACTCCGAAAAGGTGCATATTTGCGTCCAGACAGCAGACTCTGCATCACTTTCACTTCAGGCAGAGTGTAGTTAACAGTAGTCAAACGTTACATCAATATTCATTAAGCTGATGAATATTTTAAAGTGAAGTGTTGAATATGCAAATTAGAAATGGTCTTATGTAAGCGACTGAAGAAAACAACACGGTTGGATAGAAGTTATATTTGGATAAATTACTTACTTGAAAACACATCCTTACAAGTCAGACAACTGCTTCCCCCTAAAAAGAGACCCCCTGATGTTTCGTTGTCTACATGTACTCAAACAGTCAGGAAGATGAGGGATGTTTCTGTTCTTCAGCTTTTACTAAATCTCTCTCCCACCATCTGTTTCTCATAGACAATGCTGATCAATACCTGTATGTCTCAGTCGGGTTGTTAAGTCTAACCTAATTCTGATAGATTTCGGTCTATACAATGAACAGAATCCAACTCTTAAAGGTCAGTTGCATTGCTGTCAATGCAGGCTCAGAAAGCTCACGGATTCATCAAAAATATTGTCTTTACAGATTTGGAACAACATGATGGTGAATAATTAATGACCGAATTTTCATTTTTGGGTGAACTATCCCTTTAAAATGATAGATGTATTTTTTTTTTTTTAATGCCTAATTATTCTTATCTGACTGACTCTTCATCACCTTGCAATTAGCATTAGCATATAATCTGTTCCTAAACTAAAAAAAAAAAGAAGGTTCCTTATTGGCATTGATGATGAACCTTTAACGTTGATTAAACTCTCAATTGCACCAAAGGTTCATTATAGAGGAACAAGGTTTTATTATATAATTCAAATATTCTTCACACTAAGAAAAATGGTTCTGAAAGGTTCTTTGGGCAACCAATAATAGTTCTATGGCATCACTGGGAAACCTCTTTTTTGGAATCCACTGAACTCAAAGTCTGAAAGAAGAGAAGACCTGATCTGAAACCTTGATCTCACCGCCATAGCCCTATTCTACTTCTGACAGATGATTGACGTGTGCTGCCACGAACAAAGCTAGAGGACTGGGGCCATAAACAGGGACAGGAGACAGAAGGGACTAGAAACTGGGGAATTACGTAAGGCCATTAATATTCCAATATCATAAACAATGTATCCATGCCATACTGTATGAGATCCGGTCTCTAAAAACTGAAAAAGGAATATGCACAGATGAGCTAATTAAACAATGTTTGTTGATTCATTGATTCCAGCTCTTGGGTCACAAAATTGTTTGTGTAAAAAAAAAAAAAAGCTCAGCTAATTTATTATTATTAGAAGTTTTGGCTTATATTCTGTCCTGTACAACTTAAAATGCTGATGCATAATCTATAAGTGTATTGTCCTGTTCTCTCTGTTGGGATTTTGTAATTGGTTTATGGCTGAACCATTGATTCTAGATAATTAACCAGCTCACAGTCCCATGTGGCACTCTGCAATCAAAATAAAGCTGAAGGGAAAGAAGATTCATACCCACCATCATCATCAATCAGCCGTTGTTCCAATATTTTACCTACAAAGCAACCATTTCATACAAGCCTAGGTTAATATATATGTATCCAAACGCAATTTCATTACACCTAAGTCAACCTAAATAAAAACTGTGAAAAAGATTTGAGTTTTGTGTACTTCTGAGGGACTTCTTAGAGCTACTGATGCTACAAAGCATGTCTTTTTAATACTTTGATAAAAATCCAAACTATTACATATAGATATTAACCATCTATTTTAATACTCAAAATCTGTTATGCAGTTGAGAACTTGAATATTGCACACTTTCGGAAACCAGTTAAGCTCTATTGCAGACAACTTTCCATTGTAGTCCAAAGCAAGTGTGATTTTAAGGACTAGTTGATTTAAAAAATGAACGTTCAGTCATTATTTTAATCACCTCATTCCAAACTTACTTTCTTCTGTGGAACTCAAAAGGTGAATTTTCACTATATTTAAAGAGAATGAGGACTGAGTCTGTCAAGCTCCAAAAATGACAATAAAATATTCATAAAAGCAGCCTATATTAACTAGCTAGTCTTTTTCATTTGATCTTGGCCATGGTTGGTGCATGGGTTAAATACAACTGTGCTGAATAGCATCTCAATGTAAGACATTGGATGTGTGTGTATTTAAAACAATGTATAAAACCAAATTAATGATGTTGGAGAAGGCAGAAAAAAAATACAGACGCAAAAAGGGATCCATCCAATTCCAATAAGGAATGAAAACAGATGGAGAGGAAAAGAAAAGAGATGAAAAGCTGTCAAAGTTTCTTCCAAATTCAAGAGGAAAGGTTCTATCTCACAGCGCTGTTCTTCTCTGTATATCCTTTTAATTAATGTTCCCTCATATAGAATCAGCCTCGCTAGACTCGCAGAGAAAACGGCATGGAAATGTCTTTCACTTTTCTTCTTCTCAACAATAGCAGAGGGTATAAGCATGGATTGCCTTTCTACTCTATGAAAAGAATCTTGAAGTCTCGGTGATGCTCGAGATAAGATTTCAGGTTTTTATGAATTCAAAGAATCACAGAAATAATGATCCGGATGGAGTGAGGGACATAGTCCAATAGAAAATGTGTCAAGCGTGATATTACTTCAATACATGTCTAATAAGACATTTAACATTCATGAGCTTGATGAGGTTTTCCAAATACAGCCTTTAAGAAACTATAATATCAACTGAGGTCTTGTGCATTACATTTCACAGAAAAGAAAGATTTATTGGAGATTAAACTGATTTAATCTTGTGATATTGTGAGAAGCAGCAATCTCATGCGTTTCTTCTCAAGAGTTTCTGAAGAGATCAACAACATCTCATGTGTTACTGATATCTGCAATCCAAATTCTCAAGTAGAACTTGGTGCAACCAGATGCACAATTTGAACCTGCTGCAACAAAAATGACTATTAACTACATAACAAAACGCCATCCTGCTCTTTCAAGGCTAAAGGATCTTTCACAGTGATGGACCACTACCATAAAAAACACCCAATATCTTTAGTGCCTCCAGGGATTGCACATCTCATGAGAGAAAGATAAGACGCAGAGAGACTCCATGCTATTGACGAGAAAAGACATGAATGACAAGGAGAAAAGGCCCCTGTGGTGACTGCTAGAGAAGCCCTTCAAATATTTGGCTTGGTGATTGAGTAGCTTTAAGATTGTTTGGGACGTCCCTCCATTGCAATTCAAACCGGCCCTGCATTTAAAAACGGGTTGTTTTTCAACAGCAAAAGAAATGGCGAGAACATCTACAGAGTATTATTGAAATTGCTTTGATGTAGTATTATATTACAATAAAATGTTACAATTAATTTTTTATTTTTTTACTTGTTCTATGAAGCATTGATACCAAACATATACCAGAATGTAAAAAAGGAAACAGAAGGTCAATCTGGTCACCACCAACAGAGAAGGCCTATGAGAAATAAAAGATTAATGATGTATTTGTATAACTTTATTCCTCTCAAACACCACAGGTTTTCAAGCGAGAACGGATGAATGTTTTCTTTGTTGAGTTCCTAGCCTGAGGATAAACATCTGATGGAACGTCAGAGGAGAACCCTTTCCAAATATACCCTGCATGTTTTCAGAAAAATAAACAAAAGCACTCCAGATAAATTTGGGACTAAACAAGACCTTATGGCCTAACGTACAATTGTACTGTTTCTAAACACAGCATATCCTGTCACTAGCATTCACACACACACACACACACACCAACATGTGCTTTGTTTTGGGCAACCGCAGTGGGCTGAATGTGTTATAAAGAGATGAATGTACCAAGTACAGCACCAAACTACACATCTATGAAATAGGTCAGCACTTTTCTGTAGTGCTGATTCTGGAACATTTTTTGTCTTTGTTATTAAAATTAATTATGTTGATAGGTGATCCACTGATCCCCCCCCATATTTCATGGATTTGTCTGTGTTGGAGATGAATAGCCTTAGCGTCTAAACTGCTTAGCAGAACTAATATCTTTCCTCTGTCTTGAAAATTCCCTGCGGTGATGTCATCTAAAGAGAGAATGTCAAAGATAAATCAGAAAGAAATCTATCAGAGGTCTGAGATAATTAACAGTTAATAACGCTGCTGACTAACCAAGGATGGATTTGAACAAACCTGCGACCACCACTCGAAAAATATTTTTCATGACCGCCTAAAAACCCTCAAAGCCTCCTAACAGACACAAAGGGTATGTTTCATAAAATAGCAGAAACTTCTTAGCAACCACCAAAACACACTACCTTTCAAGCAAATGCCAAAAAAACTAGTAGCTTCCTAGTGTCACCTCTCAGACTATGGGAATGCATAACACACTGAAACTCATTTTAAATGCGACACCTGGGCATTGATGAAAAATGTACAGAAAAAAAAAATTGTAGTAGAAAGGAGGTTGAAAAGATACAATGGCAGAAAAGATTGAACTATTTCACCATTGTTCTGTGCTTACAGAAACCTTAGAGTCTAAAACAGTCAACTCAACTTCAGCAGACACATCAAATCCCAATATTCTGCTGCTGCTGTCCACTGGAATTCTTCTCTTCCGACACCTGCTCTTGTCCTCCTTAATGACAGTAATCTACAGGATTACTGGGTGGACAACTGTCAGACGTCAAAGAAAAATACAGGGGATGGACAAAGTGAAGTGAATGGCTAGTGAAGTGAATCTTCACTAGCCGTAGACAACCATCTCAATTATCTGCCGCTTAATCTCTAAAAATACATTTAGTCTTTCTTGTCTTGACACTTATATATATATATATATATTTATGTGTTTTGTTTTGTTTTTGCAGACTACATGCTACAGTATAACAGATTACATAGCTTATTTTTTATATTTCTATACTGCAATGACATTGTATAGTGGTTGGATGGAAAGTTGCTATGCTGTTTTATATACTATGCATTTCTAAGTGGATGCTTTAGTGACAATATAAGGCTTGAATCAATGTAACATTGTTCATGCAAAAAATAACGGTCTGAAGACTTATACTTATAAGATAATACTTTTGTCATAATTTACTCACTTTTATTATTTCTTGGGTGACTTAAAATGTATTTAGGTTAGGGATTTGTTCAGTCTGAGAAATTCTAACAGTGATCACTGTTTAGTAAATGCAGTATATCAGATAACGAAGATTAAACCAGTTCTGATGCACGTCATATAAACAACACCAAAAAAACCCCACTGTGAAATGTTGTGCACAAACCACTGACTTTATCCTCTTTCACAAACAAATTTGTTTGAAGAAACTTGCTTTCTCAGATTAGTGTGGCCTATTTGCACCAGCTAAATACATTCAATTGGTCTTCCCTTGTAAATCACTGACCCGAGAAAGATGTCCCAGTGTTCGGTCTTTTGTCAAAGCCATTTCCTTAAGCTAAATGGTTCTGGTCCTCCTCTAAGCTCCCCCGAGCTCCTGAGACTCCACACTCACAGTCGACTGCTCCTAAATTTCATTACAAGTCTGGCTAAAAATCCCCTGGCAGGAAACAAGAAGGAAAGCTGAAATTTGCATGCGTTATCTTGAAGGAGAGGTTTACCGGTTTGGCAGGATCCCCTTTGTCAGTTCTTGAAAAAGTAAGACTTGTGACTACCCTAGTAGAGAAAAATGTCCTGTACGAGCAAGAGATTATTAAGAACAGTAAGTGTTTCAGACCATCTCTAAAGTTCAAAAGAGACTATTTCTTATTTGCTGGAAAATGGATAGTCTGTCAGGATAGTGGTACTGTAGAATGCCTCTTCATGATGAATGAAACATCCCAGGAGCTCTAGGGAATGATGGAAAGAATCCTAGAGAAAGTAAAAAAAAACCCAACAGGTGTTCATATTTCACGTAGCACAAGATAAAAGCACATTTTAGGGAACAGACCGAAAGTAGAGATTGCTTCGCCAATCTTAAATCGCACCTTATAATTATGTGGTCCACAATCTTCCCCAAGTGCACATCAAACTTGTGGCATTTCGCTGTAAGAGGCTTTAGCGCTTTTATCCTTTCCAGGAGAGGCTTGACCAAGTACTGTCTGAAGATAAGCCAATAATACTGATATTTCTGAAGGCTACTTTATGAACTGTACCACCTTTATAACCTCCAAGATAAAAGTTATAAATTAAAAAAAATGAAATGAAAATCTAAGCCACGTGAAACTTAGCCTGGTTACCAAGGAAACCTAGGGAAAGATTTCCATGGAGATTAGATCCTTTGATATTCCAAAGAGAAGAGGGATGGGAAAGAGGGAACCATCTGAAGACACAGATCTGCTGAGAAAATCCATCATTAGAGAGGGCTTTTTTTTTTGTTTTGTTTAATCTTAGAAAGTAAAAAGACAAGGAATCCCAATCAGTGCATATCATTAACGGATAAATCCAGACTTCAGCATGGGCTACTCACAATAGCCTACTTTGTTAATGGGGAAGCCCTGCAATTAACCCCAGCAATTAAATTTCTCTTAACCATAGATGAAAAACAACTAACCTCAAAGATGCTTTGATTTGGATCTAAAACTAGTTTTGCTATTTTTTATACACTAGAAAAGATCAGATTTCGAGTAAAGGAAGGTTAGGCATAAAAGATCACAAGGACCTTAGTGTGACAAAACAAAGTTGGGAATCGTAGATTCAACTTACACAAACACAAATGGGTTTCTTAAACTTTGAACATACAAGAAACAAGTAGTAAGCTTTGAAGTTAAATACATCAAAGACATTACTTGGAAAAAGAAAAAAAAGAAAAGAAACGGAGGTGACATATTGTACATTGTGAAAGTTAATCAGCATGTCTGGATAATGCCTTTGTTGGAAATAAATAAATATCTATCTATTCCTCTATTCATCCTTTAAAGCCGACTGTAGCAGTGCCTAAATAATGATTTGTTTACTACCTGAAAACAATTATGGCTGCTCTCCTCATTATCTCTGAGGCAAGAAACAAATCGGATGTTATTATTTACACTACTTTTCAAAAGTTAGGTGTCAGTAATTTGTAAATGTTTTTGAAAGACGTCTGTTATGCTCACCAAGTAAAGCTGTATAATAACAATATCATTTCATATTTTTGAAATGTCTGCACTGTCACATGATTTAGAAATCATTCTAAAATGTTAATTAATCCTGATAAATCTTTTTAAAGGAGTCCCAAGCCATTTCATGTTGACCTCAAAATGAGACATTAACATATTGCCCGCCCACTTGTTGGTTTTTTCCTGTTGGTTCTGAATGAAAATGCAGATTCATTCTGTGCCACTAGGTGCTGCTTTTGGAGCATTACAATCTCACAAACACTGCAAATGGACCAATCACCAGAGGGTTTAGGAAATTAATCATTGAACAAATCTTTTGGGTAAAATAAACGCATATTATAATAAAAGGAATGTTTTTTGACTTTGCATGCACTCAAAAAAATGATTCCCCAATACGGTTCAGTTTATTTTAAAAAAATGTTTTCATTTAACACAATTATGTTTGGTTCCCTATTTAAACAACTGCATTGTGTTAAACTGACTTGAAACAGTTTTGTTTTGTTTCAGCTCAATATTTTAATTTTGAAAGAACATACATACATATATAAAACTAGGAGACTTGTTAATGTTTAATGCTCTTTTATGTTTGTATTTTAAAGAGCTTCTGCTATGTTAGTGTTTTTTTTGGCCATGTAGAGCATGTGCTTAGGGACCTGCTAACATGCATCAAGCTTGTTTTAATAATAATAATAGTAATAATAATATTAAATACTTTGGGCACTCCGAGGATGTACAGTATCAAAAACCATCTTATTGAGTTATTAAGTTGGCTAATGCCTAAATTTAAGTTAATCAAACATATATTTTTTTTCAGTGTAGAAGGTTGTCTTTCTATTAATTATACATTTAATTTATTTTAACATTTAATTTATTTATTTAACATTTAATTTATCGGTTAAATGTTTTTCAAACTGGCACAACTTGTTTGAGTTCAACAAGCATAAAATGTATAATTTTCATTAAAACTATATTTGATCGAATTGAGTTGACCCAACTCAATTAAATTTCATCGCATTCATTTATTTTTTTATGAGTTGGGGCTACACATATTTATTGGATGGAAATCCTGCCTTTAATTAAATTGAGTTCATCCAATGAATCATTTTTTTGAGTGTGCATGTCAACCTGCTGTTTCGGACTCTCAAAACGAAAAATATGAACCTTTCATAACCCATAAATAAAATGCATTCTTGCTCACTTTAAACTTTTAAAAGGTAGTAGCTAAGATTGCAATTTGTTAGAAAATGCCATCTAATACAGTCTATAATGAAATAATGTGTAAAACAAAGTATATTATAGGCCTAGTTAGCAACAAATAAAAAAGTGCACATGCAATACTACTACTACTGTGGTATTATTACTACTTTTGTACTATTGTGGTATTCTTGATGGTGGTTTGGGAACACCAGGAGGATCCCAAAAACCTTTTCAAAATGAACGTACAGGAATCCAGTCCCTGCTACCGAGGTGTGATTGATTCAGCTGGGATTTAGCTAAAGGAAACCAGAGGGGGAAAAGTGTAAAATCGATAAACACAGAGGAAAAAAAAAGATGCAACCAGGCTATATGACAATCCGAGAACCGTTAGTTCATTTTCACCTCATGGGTCAGAGTGCTGTTTCATTTACACCTCGATGACCACACACACACACACACACACACACACACACACACACATTGCCACCTACACACACTCCTCCAGCCACAGCCACGTGCTTCATCTTTTCTCACCTCATACACGATACCAAAAAAACACTAATTTGCATTAGATAATTCAGCTAATCAAAATCTTTGAAACTCTTTGTTTCGTATTAGCAGCATCTACTTCCACAGTCATTGCAGATGTTACAAACAAATCCTCTTTAATTCAGGGTTGATCATGTGTCCTGCAAAAGCTGATGGGAGATTACTGGTCTTATGCCTCAAGTGTCTTTGGTCCTGAATTATAATACTTCTTTCTGCTTGACTGATGCATGCACACACAGGCACACACCCTTTGAGGGAAATAACAGCCTCCAGCCTTGACTTTTGAAAGATTATTCATCCACCTTGTAATTTAATGCATGATAACAACACCATCAAGCAGCATCTCGAATCCACAAAAACAAAAATAATCAATTTCCAGCACCACAACCATGCAAATATCATCTGCTCCCCCCTTTCCTGTACTAATTTCGGATTCATCTTATCTTAATTCTCAGCCACTTTCGCACAGAGGGCTGATCAATCATATTCAAATGTGACATTTACCTCTTGCAAATGTTCCTGGACTCCCCCAGGCTCTGGGACAAAAGTCATGTTTGAACTGCTGGAACAGAACAGGCTGGGCAGAGGGACATGTTGGCGTCCCTCTTGTGGCCTGACCAGACATCCACCATTCACCAATGTCTCATATCACACAGACCCAGCGGGCACGTGCACACACACACACACACACACACACACACACCGTAGCTCTATATAAAGTTCCTCAACTTTTTTTCTAGGTTTTTAATTACATTTGACATATGTGAATGTCACAGATTTGGAAAGAGTGAGCTTATTACCTGTACTGGACATTTCCACTTCAGACCTAGAGAGTATTTTATTAAAAATGTCAACATGTTATATATTCAGTGCATGTAGATAATACAAAGGGTTTTTTTTTCCTAAGGAATTTTAATATTTTAAAAGGAATTATTATTATATTTTATTACTTTATTATAATTATTTATGTAATTATTATTTATTAATTAATATAATTATAATGTTGTGGTTGCATTAAATTGATCAAAAGTGACAATAAAGGGATTTACATAACAATACTTGTTTTTTAAATAAAAATGAAAACATTAAGCAGCACAATTATTTTCAACCATATATATATATATATATATATATATATACACACACTGCTTTTAAATGATTTATCATTATTAATAGCATCCAAAATAAAGGTTTTTGTGCGTTGTGCATATTTTCAATGTTTGAATAAATATGCATGTATATATTTAAGATGAAATATGTTATGTTTATATATTAAATATATTTATATGTAATATAGGAAATAAGAATATGAATAAATAAATGCATAAACTCAAAATATTGCAAAAAAAAGTGCAAAAAATAAAATGAATGTCTAAATTAAGAATAACAAAGTCTCTGACAAAAACTTTCCTTAAAGCCTTTTAAAATTTTTTTTTTTCGCAAACCAGTTTTTAAAATGTACTGATAACCATGAAAATGCATTTAAATAATCAGTCGACCCCTGTTAAAATAATAATAAATGTTTCTTGAGCAGAAAATAAGCACATTTAAATGATTTGAAGGCTTGTGTGGCACTGAAACTAGAGTAATAAAGAAAAAATATTAACCTTTGCATATATTAAAATAGAAAACAGCCATTTTAAAAGTTAATATTTCACAATATTTACAGCATTTTTGATAATAAATGATGAATTCAGTCTCTGTGAGCATAAAAGAGACTTGCCCAACCCAAACTTTTTACCTTTATGTTATAATTTTAAATGTCAATCTAAATACTACTGCACATAATTATTGAGTTTCATGGTACAACGACAGCACAGAGTGAGAAGCCCACCTGTCTGATTTAAATCTACATTGCTCTGGAGTAATAAGTGTTAATGATTCATCAAGGAATATAAGGTGACAGAGGAGACAAACTAATGAATTTTTCATGACACAGGGGAACAGCTGAGCTACGGGTGGCGACCGCTGGAAAAAATAACAGAAAACAAACAAGCACAAATTAGGAATAAGTATCACTGTCTGCACCTGCGAACTATAAAAATACACTACTTTCATAATGTGTGTGCTTGTGTGTGCTACGTCTTCTCAGCCACATTAGAGAGTCTAGTCATAGGTCATAAACAGCTTTGGCTCATGGTCAGGAAGGCCATATGGTTGAGTGGGCAGTAGATCGTCTAGAGAGGGAAACACACGAACACTGGCAGCAGTAAAGGCCAGCAATGTCAATACACACACACAACACATACACACCTACTATTCAGTCAACCTTTCTGGTTTTCCATGTATCCGTCTGTGCCCTTTACTAGGAATGATCTTGGCTCAGGCCTGCAGGGTGCCCAAAAATGCCCTCAAGTCCAGCAGATGTGCAGCGGTCTCTGCGGATGCTGAGGGCACCTCTAACAATCATGCGAACAGCTTTCCATACAATGTAACTCAACAGACAAAGACATACAGTGGTGGCAGCTGGTGGAAAAGTTTCTAGGTAGGGTAACATTTTAAAACAGAAGTTCAAGATTATGTTTTAGGATGTTTACTTAGGGATTTTTCAAGATAAATAAAACAGATTTTTGAAGTTTCATAATTCTCTATTCATGCATGCAGTGCAACAGCAAAAACAATCAAGGAAAAAAGTTATTTTTTCAGAGCATCTTCCTGGCCAGGATTTTTTATTTCCTAATATATCTAGGCCTTGGCTTTGTTTGCCTGTGCAGACCAACCGGTCTATGACATCGGTTCCTCATGTTTTAAAGACGCTCTGGAGGTACTTTGAACCAAAGCTATATAGAAATCCTGTGATGGCAAGTATGGTCACTTTGTGCAATACCAAAAAGCACCACATGGAGATGCCAACAGCCCCTTAACCTGACTGTACAGAAATATTGACGGATCAATTCAGAATTGTTAAACAGAGCAAAACAATTCTGAAAAAGTAAATAAAAACTGAATTTGCTGAAAGTGTTGATCTAAAGGCAGTTCTACATGACCAGTAGGGGTGTAACAGTATGTATTCGCACCGAACTGTTTCAGTACAGGTCTTTCGGTTCGGTATGCATGTGTACCACTACTATTAGTAGTGTTTTTTAATAAATGTTTTTTTGACAGTCTTTGATGTGGCATGACAGATAGCTGTATAAATGCTTTGGAAAATGTTAAGTTAATTTAAAAACTTTATGTGCAATTTATGTTTGCAACTTTTTTTAATTTTATTTTAAGTTGAGTGTGATCATCTCTGAGTTTGGGTTAAGTTGTTAGGCCTAGTTGTAAATGTAAAAGGGTAAAATGATCACAAAGATAATTCAAACTATAACTAAATGTATTTAAAGAAAGAGCAACTTGTTCTGTAAAGCACTTTAAAATAACGAAAAAAATAACACTGTACCTACGTCGTACCGAACCATGACATTAAAACGTAGGTACGAGGTACGTACCAAACAGTCACACCTGTGTACTGTTACACCCCTAATGACCAGTGCACAGTTTATCACAGTTAGTGTTGATGCCCATTTCACGAGTTCAGGCTTGCTCATTAGTGAATGAATAAAAGCAAATTTGCCGTGCTGTCCGGGGAGCGAGCCGGGTAAATCGTCAGACTCTGAACCCTGGCGGTTTGAACCCTAGGCGAAGTTTAGTGGTTCGGCATCCGGCTCGATCTCCGTCTGCCCCCTGGAGGAAGTTGTGGAGCTAAAGGAGGAGATGGGGAGGAGGAGGGGTGAACAAAAGCGAGATGTGGATGTAGGGAAAATGGGTTTATTTATAGTGGGAAGGAAAGATTTGATTGGGTGGTCGTAAAGAGGAGATTGATTAGATAATGCAATGACAGCCGCAATTAATTCGTCCAGCGTTCCTTCCAAAACTATGTTATTATCAAAACATTCAAGAGTATATAAACACCACTGACCATTGCAATTTTCTATAAAAAAAACGCTTCTTTAGCAAATGTTTGTTATAAATCAGACATGCAACCTGAAATGTGCTCATGCAAAAAGCTATCAAAGAGCACACATCCTGTACATGATCTGTATGTTTGCACAATAATAATAACAGACTCAAGTGTGACTAATCATTTTTGACTAATAATTGTCTTTACCTCTAATACAGTCATCTTCCATCAAACTTTACTGGTGAGATACTGCTTTGCTTTTATTCAGCCCATACAGACTAGTCCTGACTCCAGCTAAGTGATGCATGTTTGTTCCCACCAATCGCTGCAAAAGTTCAAGTTACATATCATGATGAAAACATGTGAGCATTAGTCCTCCTGAAACTCAGAGATCGCACTGTAGTCCCTGCAGTTCGGGAAAAAAAATCTTTGAATGGAAGTCTATGAAAACACTCGTCTGGAGTGAAATCGCCCAAAAAAAGGCAGCACTCCACAAAGTGATTTGAAGCTGATTACACTATATATCCAGCGTGGTTTGATGTGAAAGACAAAATCCCTCCCTTTCACACTTTGGTGTTGTGTGGAGGTAAATTAAACACAGAATGAATTAATTTCAAATCATCACTGAAGACCTGTGCTGAATGAAAAGCTTCAAAGCCTTTCCATTATTGATTGATTGGCTAATGGTTTTTAAATCTATAGTGTAAAATTAACTTTTAAATGTATAAAATTGTAATGTTGAAGTAGACTTCAATTTTAATTAAGGACAATGGCTTTCAGGCTTTCAATTATGCTGCTGACCAACTGTGTTATTATTAGAAACATATTAAGTGCACATACTTCAATAAGACGATCAAAAGCAGTAATTCCCCTCAAGCAAAATGGGCTTTTAATAAAACTCGCCAATCTTGCACTAGAAAGTCTGAATCTTTTTTTAAACTGGTGCTGCATTCACAGAGGTGTTAAAAACCAACAAAGTCTGCAAAAAATACATTTAGGCTGGATTTTCAGAGAAGAACAGGGTAGACAAGTAGCTTGTGTAAAATCCATCACTCTTTCTGCTAATATGACACCCTTTCACCTGAAATACCAAACAGCTAATTAAGAAAGCAGGCAACTAAGACTGTAAAAACACAGCGTGACACCCGGTTGTCGATTCTATCTAAACTAGATGCCAATAAAATACCCTGAATGGGAATTTAATCTTAATTAAACTTTTCCTTGTAGATGTTCACATTTTGCGCAATGGATTGGGGAAATCCGATGCACCTCTCCTGCAGCGCGACAATAGGAGATTATCAAACATAGAGCTTTTTCATGAGCAAACAGCAGGAAGGTTTGGTTCATGTTGTCATCTTTCTCCAATAATCTTTAGAGGGAGCTTTTGAGCTAAAATGTCAGCGTGGCATTTGGAAGAGCCTTTCTCCTGGTCCAAGAAGCTCATGGCCACTTTGGTTGTTTGTTTGTGGACTTTCAGCTTAATGCTGTAGGATGGAGAGAGGAGATAGAGAGGTGGACACAGCTAGATAGACATACATTTTGTGGTACAATGTGAACAATATCAAAATTCTGATCAGAGCAAAAGTATTTGACATTCCAAGTGCTGATGTACTGACTGTCAGATAGATGCTGCAATACATATTCCAAATGACAAGGCAGACAGCTGCCCACACGATCAAGAATTTAGAGTAGTTTGAGGTCTGAGTTCATGACAACCTACCAATCAAGTAAGACTTTATTAAGACAACATTATGTGCAACTCTCTGTGTATTGTGGTTTTCAAGTAAGTCCTTTTTTGTAATTACACATTTTGATTTGACTTTACTCATCTCACGTATTTAAAAAAACGCTTTAGTACGCTTTAATATACTTTTAAAAAGAACAAACTCAATGTAATGTTTTCAGTGACTTAAATGCACGTTAATTGCCATTTAAATGAAAATGCATTATATATGCAAATAGCTTAACTGTAAGTGCTTTTTTGACTCACTTAACACTTAAGAAATGTAATATGTAATTTTTATAATTACTTACATTTTCTTTGAAATATTGTTAAACCTTACAGCTGAATGTTCTGACAAGCAAGTATGATTTACTATATCCTGCTTGTCATATGTTCTATATTTTGTATGACCACCCAAATGTTTACACAAAGAAAGAAGGCGGAGCTATTATTAATCGCTGTAGTGTTGCTGCGGTGCCATGTTCTGGAGACGCTGTGTGTGTCGTTGTAAAAGTGAAACTACTTTCTTTGTGCTTCCAAAAGAGAACATAACTAGAAATCAGTGGTCAAGTTGTTTTCAAAACACTGTTCCAGAACAAGTTCAACATATTAGAGTGCGTTCAGTGAATTTACAGAGAAACTGATTCCTAAAACCTGTCCAGGGGCGTCGTAGTTTGGTGTAAAATGGGACTAAATTACCAGGGCCCCAAGTGCAGGGAGTGAAATTTTATTTTCATTTAAATATAATTTTAAGATCACAATAAATGATTAATGTAAATGCTAATATATTTTGGGTAAATGCATCAGTTGATTGCTGTATTAAATGGTGTCGTAGGTAGTTGTGAACCTCGAGCTTACGGGGGCCCATGGCCACTGCTTGTGTATAGGGCCCAGAGTTTAGTGCTACGCCCCTGGAGCCATCTATGCTGGCTGACTATAAAACTATAAATTCTGAAAGAACAGTCTAGTGCTTCGGACTCAGAACTTTTAAATGCCTCGTTTATAACATGTTTTATTGTTTTTGTGTCATAGCGTCGGGACGCAGCATCATGTTCTGGTTAGAGGCGTAACATTTTCCCCCCCATGCTTGAGGTATTCGGCCGATCACAGTGCACTGGATAGCTGGCCAATCAATCTTTTTTAAAACAATGAGCTTTGTACAAATCAACCCGTTTCAGGAAGGCTGAGCATAGACGTTTTTTGCACCTTTAACTGCATAAACATTGCATTACACCAGATAATGTTCTTTTTTACAACATCATATGACCCCTTTAAGTAAGGTGAGTAAATGTGCAATATTTTTCCCTTTAAATAAGTAGTAAATAGCAAGCATGTAATGACTTAAAACAGTTTAAGTGTAATTTTGGTTCATGTTGCAACAGTTGTATGTCATCTGTGCACTGGATTTCTCAAATCGTGCCACAGATTCTCAAACTAGTCTGGGAACATGGCTCTGACTGACAGTCACCATTCATCCAGTATAAATAATGAACTTGCTCCATTGCAAGTGCTCCATTGCTCCATTGAACTTGCCCTCCATTGTCTAGATTCTCTTGCAAAATATTCCTGGATATTTTAAAATTATTTTTTTCTTCTGTTTTAACAAGACACCCAGTCCTGCATAATGAAAAGCCAGCCCATTTTTGCCATTTCTTGATCATTTAAAACAGCATTAATTACGGATTTGTTGCTTTTTTTCTTGATTTTCACAGTTTGTAACTTGAATGATCACATCATTAATTAGAAGAATTCAATCTGTTGTTACTTTAAACATTCCCATTATTGTAGGCAGTATAACTTTAACAAGCGGTTTTAACGACAGCTGTGTCCTCATTATGGCTTCTGCAACACTAGTACAAAACAATATAGTTCAGCAATATAGAAGAGCATTTTAAAAATAAACAAAATCTAATAATTATGAATTTTAGTGCTTATGACTAAAACTGTCCCCAAAAAAGAAAATTATGAAATTAAAAATAAAGCATAAATACCAAAGTCTAAACTTTCTGGAGGAACTGCAGTGTATATTGACAAAAAGTACGAAACTTCATCTTTAAAACTGTCCTTAATACCAAAGATTTTAGATTTGATCTTGGTCGATGAACTACGGTTGTGTCTCAAGAAGAAATCAAATTGCAGGACTAAGGTTAGGAAAGACCAAGACGTAATGAGCATGTAGTGTTATTTTAGCAAAGGTAACCTGAACCTGCTGGATCAATACAGACCAACAAGAGAACGGGGGTCTAAAAAAGATGCTGTTTCTCCTGTGTGCACACATAAGAGAAAGTGGAGGGCTAAGACTGACCAAATATTGATCCCATTCGTTCAATCATGATCTCCAGACACTTTCTGCCGTCTCTTGTCCTTCCTGTATTTGATGAGGACCGCTGAGGTTCTGCGTGACATGTGTGAGTTATATGGGGCCACTGTTGATGTGAAAGCTCGTTCTCTATGCTGTCAGAATGTCTGTCATGATTCTCGGAAGTGCTAAACTTGGGTCAGTATATCTTCTTAGCTTTTCTGAAGAAATTGGAGAAATTTAACATCTACATCATTTGCTCACCAATGGATGCTCTACAGTGAATGGGTGCCGTCAGAATGATATCCAAACAGCTGAAAAAAAAAACATCACAATAATCCACACCTAGTCCATCAACTAATGTCTCGTGAAGCGAAAAGCTGTTCGTTTGTAATAAGCGAACTGTCTTTCAAAGAGTCTTTTTATCATAATATTGCTTTCTCCAGTTGTTTAAATCAGGAAATAAATATCAAGCACCAAGTGGAAAAACACTTCTTTATTTTGGTAAATTTTGATGTGAGAGGGCAAGAGGATGTCCTTTACTAAGATAGATTGTGACAGTTGTTTTGGATTTTCATTTTGACGGCACCCATTCACTGCAGAGCCTCCATTGGTGAGCAAGTGATGTAGTGCTAACTGACTCTAATTCACTCATCTACAGCTTACAATTTAATCCATTCAAGAAATAAAATTTGGCTTCTTGATGCTTCTTGGCTAAAATCCATTAACCCTTTAACTAAATGAATAATTTAAACTGGTCTTTAATGAATAGAAATCCGGATCCTGACTGGTGAAAACACTAAAGCTCATTTGAGCATTCATTTTTAAATCCAACATGTAGTTTATTTAACCAAATATAGTGTTCTACTAAATTATAAAAAGGGCATGAATTTAATTCATGCCTGAAAAAAAATCCATAGTCTGTGAGAAATGAAACTTTAAAATTAAAAGGTTTTATTTAAGCGCATTGAAAAATTACGATTTTTTTGTATTGTAGGCTTGTTCAAATTCATACAGCCTAAGCTTGAGAATGATATTAGTGATGCCTACCTTAGCAAGCAACTGTGAAAAAAAAGCATGGACGATTTTGTTAAATGGAGGCTGAAGAATTATATTCTATGGTCACTCATGCATGGGTTATAAGCGATACCATAATGTCACTTTACAGCACATTATAAACACAAAGAAAGCAGAACAAGGTTTCCACTTGAACAACCTCCTGCAGGAACGGTCCTGGTTGCCATAGGGATTCCCTTCCACTGTCCTAGTCAGAATTAGAAGCGTCTCTGTGCAATCTACCCACGAACAAGAGCGGACCAACCTTCCGTCTCACATCACCAACTGCCTTCAAATTACTCATTCTGACTGTACGCAAAGTTCAATCATCTGCAGCCCACGCGAGCTACGGACAGACGGCCTTTGCCATGGATTATTCATGATGAGAAATATTTGCCTTTTGTTGGTGAGGTAAAAA
Source organism: Enteromius unitaeniatus (assembly GCA_032359435.1). Classification (NCBI taxonomy): domain Eukaryota; kingdom Metazoa; phylum Chordata; class Actinopteri; order Cypriniformes; family Cyprinidae; genus Enteromius; species Enteromius unitaeniatus. Next base: position 6,371,475 of record JAUMHI010000052.1, read on the forward strand.
GAGAGGGCTGTTTAAAATGGAAATTCGCTGCTAAAAGATATATTTAAGAGTGACTTTGAAAACGCCGCCTGTGAGGCATCAAGAGAGCAGAACGAATGTAGGCGCTAGAAAAAAAACGCTCTGTTTGGCAGGCTCCTAGGTGTTGATTAGGGGCGGGTATCTGCAGGTCTCTCGTGAGGTGATGCATATGCAATGTATGTTGATAAGACTGTGGGAATCGTGTTATGTAATGTAAACAAAGCCACGCTGGATCTGAATCTCAGGTTTGATGTGGCGATTTTTCTAGTTGTTGTAGTTGTTCGAACACAAGTGAACATGCCACATGGTAGCATACTGAATAGAAGACTTTCAAAGAGAAACTAGTGTCTATTAAATTTGACACACAGAGAGCAGTTACCATGTTTAGACAAGAAAAAACTTCACAAACAGTCTTTTCAAACATGTGGTATTATTTCTGTTTTACAGTTATTCATACCTGGAATGTACGTTCATGGTGCTGATATAAACAATGATGCTTCTTGAAGCACCAAATCAGCCAAAAAGCCGGAACATAGCGCTCTAGCCAGCAGGTGGGGGGTAATGGGCACTATCCACCAGCATTACCAAGCTTGGGATATTAAAAAAAAAACTCAGAATGTGTCAGTCTGAAAGAAGAAAGTCATACACACCTAGGATGGCTTCAGGGGTGAGTAAAATATGGGGTTATTTTCATGTGAACTATTCCTGTAAAAAAATATCCTTGTCTACTTTCCTTACTTTTCTAGCTTCGCATCCCTCCACCTCCCCTTCTCCACCTTCTTTTTGAACCTTCCACAGGGGGCAAGCAGGGTCCCGGCCAAGCACACCAAACATGCTTATTAATTATTATGAGAAAGTGCGAACTCGTGAAATGTATTTTAAATATAACAGACTGAAGGAATTCACATTTTTATAAAGTCTGTAGTAAATTACACAATATTTTGTCAAGTTCAGAATTATGGGAGAATCATGATCTCTATTTGAGACAAAAAAAAAAACCATACAAAAAAATCATGTGGATCATGTGACACTGAAGACTGAAATAAATTCACCATATATATAAACAACATTTAAAAATGCTAATTTAATACAAAATCAGTTCAATTAAATCAATTAAAAACTATTTAAAAAGTAATGCTTTTACTCAGCATAAGTCACTTTTTTTCATAAATAAAAACATGCCTTTCTAGAAGATTCTGCATCACATTAGCCTGGCTTACCTTACTACCCACCTTCTGGGAGGCGGGCTTAACCGGCGTCCATCAGATGCCTCTGGATGAATCTACAACCAATCCACTCATTTCAATGATGTATGCGTAGCGGCGGAACCTGGGGGTTTGAGGGGGGGAGCTCGTTTCTCATTGGTTCCCACTTTTTTGGGAATCTGAAATGCTCTAAAACGGCAGCTTTGCCAGACTGACTTTGAGATAATAAATGTGAACATTTAACACCGATTGGTGTACACAGATGTTCTTCAGACTTTCATGAGATTAGAACTGCAAGTTGACGATATCAAGATTTCTATATGGGACAGAAAGTAAACATGCATAAAAAGGGAAAGCGGAAGGACTCAAACAGGAGGCGATAAGTTATCTAGCAGCTGAGCAGACAGATCTTGAGTCTGTAGGAGGCAGGAGGCTGAGCCTGTTGGCTGCGTTCACACTGAGGCTGCATCAGGGCAGATGGCAGAGAGAGCTGAGGGGGCTCGTACACACACACATACACATAAATTGTGCCAAAAATGATGAGAAACTGTGAGGGCCATTAAAAAGGCTACCAAAAACAATAAGAACACCTTAGCCAGTGGCTTCTGCATAGACAAGCTCCACATATTTTCTTCAAAAAATAAAATCCTATTGGTCAATAGTGATTTTGTAATAGGTGAGTGGGGCCCCAAGGCCCCGCCTCTTTTGAAATGTAAATCTTTTCTGGTTCTCCCATTTAGATGAGGTCAGCGATGAGTAAAAACACACTAGCTGCATTATACTAGAAATTAAGGTTACGATTCTAATTCAAATAAATGACTATTTTTGCCTATATAGTAATACACTATAAAGCTGCTAGCTTTAAAGAAATCTTTTGTATAGAGCACTATATAAATGTGATGTGACATGACTGAAGGGCAGAATAAGATGCTTTCTTGACTTCTCAAATTTTATTTTATTTTTTTAGTTATTGAGAGGAAAGCATGTAGCAGTGTAGAGAGCATTTTGAGGTTCATTATAAGTACACTAATATAATTTTACCCCTAAGTGAAGAACAAAAAATAAACATCGCTGGAAGTACACTGGGGACTAAAAGTGACTCTATAATGCCCTTTCATGCATTGTATAACACAGGTCTAAGTAAATTAAAACACTCTGCAAAGTGCACTGTGTATAATGTGATTGTCTCTCAAAAGAGGTGACTCTAAATCATTGAAACGAGTCGTTTTTATAAACAAATCCCAACGCTGTGCTTAGAAACATTGACGATGAAATGAAAATGTGACCAATCGGACCAATCACTGGAGATTAGCATTACGCAAATGAAGGTGCTTGGAAAAAGAAATCATTAAGCAGATCATTTGGGAGTCGTTGAGCAAATAATATAACCCATAATAAGTGCAATTTAAGACACGACTTCAAAAACTTTTAAATGTTCATCTTTACTCTGAATCTCTGCATTTTCCTCCACTCACCTAATTCCAAATTCGCAATCCTGCAACTCTCATTTGTTGCTTTCATTGCCCTCATCCCCAGCTTTTCTTCTCTCTCTTTGTCCTTAATTGCTATGATTAAGTCTACTGCTTAATAATTACTGTCTCCATCCCTCTAGAAACACTGACAGACTAGGCGTTCATTTCCTCATAACCTCTACAATATGTGCCAGTACACCAATCATGTTGAAGGAAACTGAAGCACGCTGTCTGTATCAATAATGGCTTGAATTAAACACACCTGAAAGGCTACTGCACAAACAGTAAAAAACAGGTAATTTGGTAAATGATGAAGATAATGTTACCTTAATGTAGCAGTTCAGCTGTGGATAAACCCTCTGCACCCCCAGGAAAATGGAGAGAGGGGTTCGGTGAGGGAAGGAGGCTGTGACGACATGTGTGACCTCTGGGAAAGAGTAAACCCGAAAGGCTTGCTTCTCATAAAGCTGCTGCTCTTCCTCATTGGGTGCATCCTCGCCCTCACTCAATATACTGCCCAACGCATAACGACACTTCTGTGCTGGAACCTATAACAAAAATGAAATGCAACAATGTATAAAACATTTACATACGCTGCTGAAAAAATTTAAATGACCCTTTCTAATCAGCATCAAGTCAGTTCTCCTGGGAAATTAAAAGTATTAATTTTAATTAAAGTAGAACTCCTGGGATATTGATCTGGTCAGTTAAGTAGCAGAGGGGGTTTATAATCAGTCTCAGCTGCTTTGGTGTTAAAAGGCTACTCCACCCAAAAATGAAACTTTTGTCATTAATCACTTACCCCCCACGTCGTTCCAAATGTTTAAAAGCTTTGTTCATCTTCAAAACACAATGTAAACAAGGAGGCTTATAACTATCCCACTGGCTGCCAAATAAATCCCACTGACAAGGACTTTATGGCGAAGAATCCTTGAATAAAGTCTAAATTATGTTTGTTTTATTTCCATACAAAAAGTATTCTTGTAACTTCTTAACATTATGGTTTAACCACTGATGAGGTATTCACCATGTCTTTCATACTTTTCTAGACCTTGAAGTTGTAGATTAGTTGGCAGTCAATGGGAGAGTCACAAGACTCCCAGTTTTCATCCAAAATATCTTAAATTGTGTTTTGCAGCTTTCACAGGTTAGGAAGAGCATTGGGTTAAGTAATTAATGTGATTAAAATGTTCATTTTGGAGTGGAGACAGGAGACAGGCATTTACTCTAGGAGAAGGGCCGTAGAAGGTCCTTCAACCATCAGCAGGACCAATATCTGTTCTTCTGTGCAAGGAAGAACAAGACTAGCACTGCCAGAGCCCTACAAAATGACCTCCAGCAGACCACTGGTGTTAATGTCTCTTACCAAACAATAAGAAACAGACTTCAAGGCTTGCTCCACTCCAAAATGAAAAAAGCATTTAATTACTTGGCAGTCAATGGGTCACTCAAAAGCCTCCTGGTTTTCATCCAAAATATCTTAATTTGTGCTCCAAAGACAAATGAAGCGTTAAAAGGTTTGGAACGACATGGGGTATGTGACTAATAACAACATTTTCATTTTGCAGTGGAGTACCCCTGTCATGAGGGTGCAATGAAGGCCCAATGTTTTCTAGTGGGGCCTAATCTTATGTGGCAAGAGTATACAGGCAGTTCCTGGAGGATGAAGGAATTGATACAGTTGAATGGCCCCCACGCTCACCTAACCTAGATCCAATAGAACACCTCTGGAACATTATGTTTCGGGTTCAATCGATGCCAACCGGTTGATCCATAGACTGTCCACGAGCTCAGTGATGCTAGGCATGCATACTAGCACGTGGGGGCCATACAAAATACTGAGTACCATTTTGAGTTGCTGCAATGATATTTCAGCAAAACGGACTAGCCTGCTGCATCTTTTTTTCACTGTGATTTTCAGGATGTCTTTGAATTCAGCCCTCTGTAGGTTGACAAATTTCATTTCCATCAAATGATGTGGTATCTTTTTTTTCCCCAACTCATTACCCAGTCCATATCAGTATAGAAATCAAGAATATTTGTTTCCCACCGAGATCTAATAAAGGGTAGGCCATTTATATGGATACACCTTAGTAAAATGGGAATGGTTGGTGATATTAACTTCCTGTTTGTGGCACATTAGTATATGTTAGTGTATGTGAGGGGGGAAACTTTTCAAGTTTCAAGCCACCATGGGTGGTGACCATGGTGGCCATTTTATCATTTATTTATTAAGGTGTATCCATATAAATAGCCCATCCTGTATATATCTATATATATATATATATATATATATAAAGCCAATCATTAAAACAAGTCTTATAGTAGTCAGATTGTGTTGGCTCACATATATATATATGCCACACATAATACAGTATCATGGTTCTGGAACACAAACAAACAGTGGCTAATAAATGAAACCATTTCTATTGCTATTTAATTAGTTTGGCCCTGCTAGCTTTCACTGTAATCAACTTTTCCCAGTGAAGCAGAATTATATCAAAGACGAACACTTCTCTAGCCAACAAGCACTCATCCTCCCAAACTGATCCCCGAACAGCCTATCCACAAACAAAAACTTTCCCAGCCCCATTAAAACCCATCAGCTGCCTGCAGTAATCACCAGAAGGAGCCGTACACATCTCACAATGCTTATCTTGTGCAACAAATAAGCAGGAAAAACTCCCTCGCTCTCGCAGTGGTGTTCAAAGACAACAGGGAGCGTCCACGACTCGATGAGTCACAGAGGAAAAGCTAGCTTAATGAGAATAAACAAAGGCACGGCTGAGAAAAGCATCTAAATACAGGATTAGATGGAGTTGCATGAGCAGGTGACATTGTATTGCAGTTTGATAAGACTGTGACTATTTGCCACACGTCGTCTGGCAGCTTCGAGACCGGTGTGGACGGATGCCCAAATGTCACTTTTCACGCACGCCTCTTGCTTTTACCAACCAAAGGAAAATATGCTTGCAAATGAGGGCACCGGGGAAATTCGAGATGGATTGTATGACCCAGTCTCGGCTTGGGGTTCAGGTCTCTCGAGGATCTGGAGGGAAAAAGGGGTAGGTCGCCGAAGCCACACTGTGACAGATGAAGGTCTGTTTAGAAAAGAGGCTGCAACAGTTCCCAGAACATCCATCCTTTAAATTGGAGGAAAGTGTTCATTCGTTTCGTAGTCTTCTGGGTCACTTTGGCCTTCTGCCGAGCCCTCCAGGAATAGATTGCACAGCCAGTCAGGAGACACATCAGTCATAAAAGCAGATAACCAGACGAATTAAACTGGTTTCAGTTTTCTCTCAAGATTGCTTGGTGTTTATATTAGAGTCCTAATCAATTCTGATCATTTAACAGAATCACATCATTCTTCAAGTAGTCTGCTCGCAGCTGGATCGTTCTGAGGCCCTGGTCTGCAGGAGGTCTGGGCTCCCCGTGTGCTCCCAGCAGGTGTTGTTCACAGGGAGTGTGTTTTAACAGACTGGCCTGTCACTAAGCCTCCATTTGCTCAGAGCCTTTGCCTGTGACTAAGTCTCTTCCAACATGGCATTAGATTATAAATAAATATGATCAACAACTACAAAACTGTACGGATTGCCAGGGACCATGTTCTGTCAACAGTTTAGTCAACAGAGCATATTCAAGATGCTTTTTTATACATGATGTCAAGTATTAGAGGGGAACTCCACAGAAGCAATGAATCACCATTAGTGCATTTTAATCCAAAAAATACACATAATTAATACTGCATAACCAACTATAAATTAAAATACAATTATATTAAAATAAATCTAAATTTTTTATCTTTTACATTTTGTTAACATTTCACTTCACACCATTAATCTTTCTCAATTAATACATCAGAATAATCAGGTGGGTTGAATAAATTTATACCAAAATATTAACTGAAAACCAAGCACCAAATCCTGTTAATTAGTGCTTATAAAGCATATATTCTGCATTATTATATTCTACATCCCTAAACCCTAAATATTAATAAGCAGCAAATTTATTTATTTATAAATTTGAGTTTATTGAGGCAAAGCCATAGATAATGGTTAGTTAATGAAGACAATTGAACCTTAAAATAAAGTGTGACCAAAAACATATTTTACGATCCGATGAATGCCCGATGGCTCGTTCTTCACTCTAAAAAACATTACAGAAGTGTAACAGATTACCACTGCCATTTCACACTGACTTTATGTGTCTCTTTAAATGCAAAATGGTGATGGTTTATCTAGTCAACCCAGCAACTTTATGACTCGCAGTCTTCACTGAGGCTTAACCACTACATCACACAACGCAGTCAAATAAACTGCCTATCAAAATACCAGTAAGTTATAACACAATAATCATATCCTCCTGCTGACAACTGAAAAAGCTCACACAGACTCTGAAAATTGAATTTAAAGGAGTTGCGATGCCGTTACAGAAAAGAGGGTTAACTCTGAGGTGGCATATTTAGTCACGACTGAGGTAAATGTCTGAAAAGAAAAGCTTGTAGACATTGAAATATGGCAAGGAAAGATCATTCAAGACACTGAACCGACAGAAAGACAGAAGTTCTGATGAGCGTATGTAACTGTCAGCATAGCGCTTCTGTTTTACTTTTGTCGTTTCCTTGTCAACTAGCATTCAAATCCATTTCAGGCAAATTTGCGAAAAGGTTACGGTGTTGAAGCGGTCCTCTGGGAAATCGACTCCAAAATACCTTGGAAGGCAGACTCATTTATTCATCACTTCAGACACACTTTAAAAAAAAAAGCTCTCACATCTTCCCTCTCCCTTCGCTGTCACTGCCGCTATCCGCATCTTCACAGTGGACTGCCTTTTCATGTTCCTGCCATCCTCAGACAGCCAGGATGCTGTGAAAATACTAATGGTTTTGATGGCGAGAGCCAGTTGGAATTCTGTTCCAAGACATTTGTTGACAGCAGGATGCTTAAATTCCTTCCTGAAAATGGCAGTTTGTTGACATTATCTTTTCTGTCACTAGTCAATTTCCATCAAGATTGATGGCTCGTGAAGATGATCAGATTAAGCTATCAAGCTCATCAAATCATTCTCAGTCCTTCACAACAGAACACACTCAATTAGGGCCTGTTTTTGACATGAGTTGAAGGCATCTCAGGATCTTTCTGCTAGAAGACATAATTTAACATTTGCTTTTAAATCATAATTCTATGAAAACCCTATCCAGATGTTGTAAAACCCAATAAATCTGCATACACTTCTAAGTATTAGAAGTACCTTATTGGTGATGGCAAAATACAAACTTTTAAGCAAAATGTGGAAAAGTGTACCTTACCATTGAGAAAATACCCTCAAAGAGACAAGTTTGTACCATATCTACACCTAAAGTATGCTAATTGGTATCTCGAAGAAATAGTTCACCCCAAAAAATTCTCCAATAACCTTCAAAATATCATTTTTTTTTAGGTCTATTTTTAGGTCTTTTTAAAATGTATTTTATTTTCTTTAACTTTATTTAACATATAGTTTTGTAGAATCTGTAAAAATCCAAAAATTCTTAAACTAAGAAGGATCAAATATTGCGTGTTATTTTCACTGTCCTAAATAAGCTTTTTCTCATAGCATGTTTACATATAGTACAAAATAATAACTATCCCATTTGATTCTTAATACTCTGTGTTAGATGACCCTGTTTTTATTTTGCCTTTATGTTTTGTGATGGTTGTTTGTCATAACTGCATCTGAAAAGCAACTCTAGAGCATCTTTTGTATATAAAAACCCTTTCCAGCGGTGACTGTATGATTTTGAGCTCCATCTTTTCACACTGAGGTCAATCGAGGGACTCATACACAAATATTATGAAACATTCACTGACGCTCCAGAAACAATCGCATTGCATTAAAAACTTTCAAGTGGTATGATGACAGGATGTTTTTATTATGTTTTAAGATCTTTTTCCCTCATTCAGTACTGTGGAAAATTCCAAAGCTATGTTAATTTAGTTTAAAAAGTTCACAATAACAAACTGTTTGGAATGTCATGAAGTTGAGTTGAAATAATGTATTTTCATGTTTCGAATAAGGTACCAATATGCACTATTAAGTACTTACTTTACTTTATTTGTTTATTTGAAAAGGGACCGTGCACAATTTTAACATAAATGTTTCCATTTCATGCATTGTACCAGATTTAGCCAATGGCTAATTTTCATCTGCAGTCCCTTAGCAGATAATCATAGTCACCATTTAAAAAATAACCAAACAAATAAATAAAGAAAGAAAATATACAAACACTTATACACATCATATCAGAACCTCACCATAACCCCATCAATGTTTACAGAGTTGAGTTGACTTTAAATATGATTTTAGTTTCAATTTAAAAATATCAATAGATGTACACATTCTTATATCTTCTGGTAAAATGTTCCAACGAGTGATAGCTTTCACTGAGAAAGACGATAATCCAAAAACAGAGTAACGAAATGGAATAACACAATCACTAGTGAATGATGATCTAGTACATCTTACAGAGGCTGTGAAACGAAAGTACACAAAGTCACGAAGTATGGAAGGGGCTATGCCATTTAAGTGGTACATTAAGTAAAAAAAACTCATCTTCTCTGGTAGTGTAGTATTGGGACATGATGTCTATCTTGACATCACAAGGCCATTTTGTTGCATAGTTATTATACTCACATCAAGGAACCATCACAAACCCCTCCTCCTGGACTACTGCCAAAAAGCTCACACATACTTCAAACATCAGAAACACTATTCAATGTGCAATTCTGCCAAAATTCACCATCACCTATTCTAGCAGCCTTCTTCACTGCTATGCCTATTTTTTCTTCTCATCTTTTGACTGACTTGCAAAAGGCCGATGTGGAGAACAGAGAAAGAGCAAACCCTAAAACTCTCTGTCACTTAGGGACTGGAATGCCTTTCATGGCCCTTCACAGAATCCGGCATGTGAAGAAGTCTCCACGGCACTTCTTATCCATGGCAACCATCTTCAGACCCATGGGCTTTCACTTCCACCGCATTGTTTGGCCTGATGAGAGGAAGTTCCCAAAAGCTTGCGGGGCTTGCAGACTACAGTAGCAGTCAGTGAATCAAAAATAGAGGGACCACGGTGCTCACGCCAATCCTTGTGGTAAAATCCTTCATCCCAGAGGAGTCCATTGTTTTCCAATCCTACTCCTGCCTCTCTCTACTTTCTATCAGCAGCCTTTGGGAGCTTCTGACCCCCGGGTTTAGCACCCCAGGCTTCTCTCTTAACGAGCTGAGATCATTATGCCAATTAGATGAACTGGATCAGGACTTGGCCATGGCTGTATATGTGGAGCTTTGGACAGTTGCTAATTGGAGACTTGGGGAAAGGAAAAAAACAGTCTGTCATTGACAGTGAGCTTTTGAAAGTAAGACCGAGCTGTCAATCAAGAGTCAAGACTCTATTCCAGTAAGGCTTTTCGGTGGGAGCCGGCTGAGTACACATTAACCGTTTTGACTGGTCAAGGAGGAGGTGGGCAGGAAGTGTGAGAAATGTGATAAATCAAGAAGGTCTTGTGCACAAACAGGAAAACCAAGAGACTTTCTTTGCCAAGAAATAATCCCAGCAACACCATCAGCCTACACAAACTGATTACGAGCATCGTCTTGAACACGATGGTAGGTTTCTGCTTTTCCTCTGCTGCAGAAATGTTGCTTATATTTTGATCATGCCCTTAGACCTTTTTTTTTTACATACATAAACAGATCAATATAAATACACTCCTAAATCCCAAACAAAAACTTTGTGAAAACTAAACTTGAAAAGTTACTGGAGCCACTGAAGGTCAGATGAACAGTCACAGAAGATTTGGTATGAGCTCATTTATATTCCCTAAAAGAGTGAGGGCACTAGGGTCAAGCGAAGTAGGTATAGGGCACCAACTCTGACACATTTTACCTTTTCTGCTTTCCTCTTTATGACATTCTGAGATCAAGTTCAGCCCAGGCTCAGATTCATGCAATAATAACCTTGGTGCCTTTCTCTATATTAAACCACACATATTAGATACCTTCAGTTGACTACTTATGCAAGCCCGCATCCGTTTTCTACTATCTGTACTGAACTAAATTTTAACTGGATCTAAACAACATCACAACTTCAGCTCGTAAGACTTAAATGCACATATAATAGCAATACCCTCTTATGATCTGACTAAAATGTTCTTGAAACAACATATTGACTTTTAGGGATTTATGAATGAATCATTCTTTCGAGTCAGATCTTGACAATGAATCTACTGATCTGACGGATCTAAATTGGGTCATTAAAGAGTACATTATTCAAAATATATTTGTGTAAAAAGGTGGTTTGGAACTACATGAAGGTGCAAATTTGATTACATTCTCCTTTAACGTTTCCACTCTTTTCACTTTAGTAGGCATACAGCTGTTACAGATAAATGTAAATGTAATCACGCAATAAATATGGTTTTATAATATAATAGCCATGACCAATTTGCTGGCATTAGTAAGAATGCATTTACACTGCGAGATGCATTTTGCAATAAGGAATATGGAAAATATACGTACAGCAGGCAAATTAAAAAAAATGTAACACCATTTATCATGATTACATGTGATAAAATGAGATTATATACCATAAGAGCCACACAATAACAGATAATCCAATTATATCAAACATATCAACATATTCCACCCCCACATGGTCAACTGCATAATAAACATTAGTGCACGAAATGACAATATCAACACTTCCATCTAGTGGTGAATGCATAAGAATAGAAATTGTGCATTAATCACCAACACACTTAAAATAAAAAAAGAATATTGATAAAAATAACACTTAATGGTAGAAACGTCCAATACAGACTTTGTGTGCATCTACCCTCTTGTAAGAGCTTTGTATGAGATTAGCCTACTTTCCATGGAAATTGATTACACAGCCGAACAAACAAACTAAACGGCAGATTTCAATTAAATGAATTCACTAAAGCAATTGAAGCAATTTACTTTCATGAGGGAATTAAAGTGTAATGCATGTGTAATGTGTTAGATGTGCTGAACGCTGCAGTAAACAGGAAACGGCACAGGCAGCTCTGAAGCCACAAAGTACACTTCACAGCTATTCACACATGACATATATATTAGTCTGATATCATGAGAGTGATGACGGCTGGGGGAATTAGACATTTAGTACATTTTAATTAGATGTTTTCTGCATGTGCTTTTCTATTATCTGCGCAATATACAGTACAAATAACATTATGCCTTTAATTTGCAGTATTTTCTCCTAAATGTAATGTGCCAAGTGAGCCACCAGATAAAGCTGGCGGTTTAATCTCAATATATACTGTGCTTTAGAAGACACTTTTAGAGAATACAATAGAATGAATTAAAAGGTAGGGACGCTATTTTTTTTAAATGACCTAATCTGACCCTGGTAATTGTGGTTATACCTTTAAGTGCTGCTGTGACAGTACTTCTGTTAGCCTATGTGTTACTGTAGTTAAACTGGATTAAAATGCAAATAATACTTTTAAGGGAAAACGGGTGAATGTGCTAGATAACCACTTTGAACTTGCCCTAATTCTGCTCACGATTAGGGGTGGGTGATATGGCAATAATATCATATTACACTGCTTTTTGATGATTCTTTGTCATTGATTTTATTATTTTGCAAGTTGTCTGACCAGTACCGACAAACTAATTTGCCTTTTTTATAAAAACAGAGCCTTAATATAAAAGTGTAAAATAAAGAAGGGCAGATATTTAGGCCAAAATGAGCAAAGACAAAAATCATTGTCATTTTCTCTGTTATCTGGGTTTCTTTTTTCTGTTGAACATTATATTAAATTCAATGAAGACCAGCTACTGTTTGGTTACTCAAAATATCTTATTTTGTGTTTAGCACCAGAAAGTAATGAATACAGGTTTGGGACATGTAAGTGAGTAAATTATGACACAATTATAATTTTTGAGAGAACTATCCCTTCCCTTTATTAAGCGGCGGCATGTTTAGTTCTGTCCCTTTAAGAGCAGCACGCATCTAATATACTGACACTCGTTTCTCTTGATTGTTTACTTTCACTTTAGACATGATAAAATAGCAGGATACTACGATATTCCTCAAAAAGCAGATCGTGGAGAATTTTTTAGCGTCCGCGATCAAAAATCGTCATATCGCCCACCCCTACTTACAGTAATTAAATAAACTCACAGTCAATGATTATTTTATAATTGCAGTGCATAATTGACTATAAGAACGTGTACAGTTAGGAAATTTAAAAGAAAGGGAAGAGAGCAGACAGTAAGGCAAAGACGTGAAGTTATTATAATTAAAGTTAAAGAGATGTATGTAATATGTTTAATGCTAAATGTTTACTTTATAATGTTAATACACATTTTAAAAATTAAATAAATATATATGGAATTTATATGACATTTTATTATTTTTTATTTTATATAAAAAAAAAATTATAAGCAGTCCATTTTACTTGAATTTACCTGAATCCTATACAGTTAAATTCAATAGTTTTAAAACGTTATTCATTTCAGTGATGGTGAACTGAATGGAAACGATCTTCAGTGTCACATGACTCATCAGAAATCATTCTAATATAATTAAAATTGCTGTTAGAGAAACATTTATATTGCAATTTAATACAAATTTCAATTAATGTTTAAATGTAATGCATAAATAAACACATTTCTATAAGGATATACAGACTTTTCTTTCTATTAAAAATAACTTTTCTAGAATCATTTCCATCTGTAAATCACTAAATCAGTAAATCAGTAAATCATCACTGGTCTAACTTTCACACTGCGTTTGATCTCAGTTACAAATTCACTACAAAAGCATTCAATATTGTCAATAAAGGGTCCCTTTAATGTCCTCATTCATTCAAAAGTCTACTCACCTTCTTTGGATCATCATAAAAGATCCCAATGCATGGCAGCTTGGGTCCAATGTTGCAGCTCTCTCTGAACAGCGACCCACGGTCTTTATAGGGTCCAACTTTGTATTTATAGGCTATAGTGATGTTCCTGACCGGGGGTGAACCGGTCCTGATGTGGATTTCAGTTGTCAGTCCAGAGTACAATATATAGCATACAGCTACGAGAAGAATAATTAGAGAGATGCAGCCTATGAGACTCAAAATCTGCCATTGCCACATGTCAGCTAAATGCTCTCCTGTGAGGTTAAAGTGCAGAAGAATAACCGAGAGTTGCTCTAAACAGTCTCTCTGGGCCATTCATTCAATAATCACACGCTTTTACTGCGCGACTGCATTAGTGAAAGAGGAAATTGTAGGAAGGTTGGAGGATTGGAGGGTTTTTATATAAAAATCAGAACTCGGATGCGGATGGAGTGCAGTCACTCAGATTCACGCAGATTCACTTCCCTAAACACTGAACAAGTCCAGCTCGAGCTTCCTGGACGGAACCATTCGCTTGTTGTAGGGGTGGGGGGTTATTACTTAAAAGTGAAAGGCTGTTTATGTTTCTTTTCCAAACGTTGACTATTCACTGAATCTGATGCTTGTCATTTATAGGTTAATACAGAATACAGTTTTTCGAAACGTATCGGGATTCGTCAAGTAGGTATGCTGAGGGGTAGACTGTTTTTGGTTCGGACTGGCTTTATGCAACATAATTTAAAAAAAGCTATAGCTGCGAAGATAACATAGCCAAAAAAAAACACAGTCGAGGTAGACAGCCGAAACATTTTCATAAACTAAAAAAAAAAAATGAAAAAGAACATTTTAAATCATACTGAAAAAATAAGATACAAGTGCGGGACCGGATTGTTTGCATTGTACCGATGATTTGACTCATGGGATGTAAAGCTACTTTAATACGAAGTTACTTAAATAGCCTAATACCCTTATGAACATTTAACCATGGTTTTCTTATAGTAAGCGTAGCAACCTTTTTATTTTGCATTTTTTACAAATACTACGATTAAACTGTGTTTTGTGTAGTAGACCAAAGCTACTTTTACCGTGTTTATAAAAACTTTTTATAAAAGTTTGATGTTTGTTTTATTTGCATCAAAATAATTCATTTTTCCATACAGACCTATAACATATTTAACTGAACAGTAACAGCAACTGGAAAATAAAATGACTCTGATCCAAGAGCTGAAATGTTGAAAGTTGAAACATAACCCCCCGGTTTCACAGACTAGGCTTAAACCTAGTCCTAGACTAAAATCTTAAAATATGTCAGTGACTTTGATTTGTCTTAAGATGCACATAAGCTGGGGTGCTGTAAAGGGGGGGGTTGGTAAACGATGACGATTCTCGGGGCCCATGACTGAGAGGGGGCCCAGAGAATCCCCCAATAAAATTGTCTCAGCTGTGTTGGGGGCCCTGTCAAGATTCTTTTCATGGGGCCCAAAATCCTTAGCAGCGCCCCTGCACATAACTAATGCTTTTTTCAAAGGTGCGTTTATAAAAATTACTTAAATTTCCTAATTGAACTTTGACCTAATCTTGGTTTAGGGTAAGCCCTGTCTGTGAAACCGGGCCAATATGTCTTGAGCATTTAAAAATATTTCGGCCAAATTTAATATGTAAAAAAAAAAATGTATTACATTTAATACACATTTTAAATAAAAAAAAACATACTTAGGGTCTATGCATAGCTTATATTTTATTTTTGTTTAATTTATTATTGTATTTTATATATATATATATATTTCCTAACTAGCTGAGATTTGCGGGGCTTGGGATGCAATACACCAATTATGACGGAAGATGTCAGTCTCAAGCAGCAACATGCACTTCCTTGAATTGTATTTAGGCGCCTCCTCACCCAGATACTCAAGGTTCAGTTCAAGGTTCAGCTGAAGGTTTATTGCTATAAAACACGTTGCGCTTTGAACAACGTAGTAAACGGCGTGTTCAAGCATGGCAGGGGCCGCGAAGAAGTTTTATGATCTGTCCGCCAAACTTTTGACTGGGGACCTCCTGAATTTTTCCTCTCTCAAGGGTAAAGTGGTGCTTATTGAAAATGTGGCGTCGCTTTGAGGCACAACAGTCAGGGATTACACCCAGATGAACGAGCTCCACAGCCGCTACGCTGATCAGGGGCTGGTGGTTCTGGGCGCTCCCTGCAACCAGTTCGGACATCAGGTGGGAGATCATTCTTCACTTAATGCTTTCTTCCGATTATTCAAGGGTAAATTATATAATATGCATTATAATTTATATTAACTATATCATAACTACAGATTTATTATTATAGTGTTATGCATTGAGTCATAGTGTTATTTTTCAGAATTTAAAATATTTAATATTAAATGTGTGTGTATATATATATATATATATATATATATATATAATTACATATAAATATATATATATATTATAATATAATTTATAAAGCAGATAACGACATTTGATCACTAAATCAGAAAACATAGCAGGTTTTGTCAATAGTCATTGCTATCAAAAAGGTTTTTCTGATAGCGATAACAGTTCATTAAATCATGACTACAATGCGAACCACTCAAAATG
>JAUMHI010000052.1:6391233-6425693 GCA_032359435.1 Enteromius unitaeniatus
TTTGTATATACATAACAAAAAAATTAACTGTATAAATCCACAGTTAATGTTTCTACCATTTCTAAACAAAAACATACCACCAATGTCTATGACCCATAAATATTTTATTCAGTGTTTTAAATATATAGATATTACAACAAATAACAAATTAAAGGTGTTTAGGTTAATAGTAATGTTTTTTTTTTACTGCATGTGGCCCATAAATATTTTATAATTTTATATTATAATAAATAAAGGTAAAAAATTAAAACAGCATAGATCAATAGTTATATATCAACTATTTTATTCAGTCTAATAAAAATAAATATATTTAAAAAAAACTAGATCAATATTAAAAAAAGAAAAATCAAACAAATATATTTTACCACCAGTACTGATGAGCTGTACTTTTAAACAGATCAGTGGTAAAAAAAAAATGGATCTTATGTTCTTACATAACAATGTAAAGTGATTATTAATATTAATTCCTAGTGCAGAAATAAATTTATTTACACATGCACTGCATTAAACTGCTATGCAATCACACAGCTTTCCAAGTAGCCAAAATTAGCTAAAAAAGTAGCTAGGCCTAGTTTCCTTCAAACTAAAATGAAGTATAACATATAAATCGTTGAGGGCATTAAGACTAGGGTGTTAACTGCAAGTCCCATTCCAAAGCACTGATATCACAGTCAGCAGTGAAGTCATTGTCCCGCTCAATCTCAAGAATCATGTCTAGAAGGAATGAATATTCCTCCTTGCTGTCGTCATCCCAGCGGCTTGTACTTCTTTCTTCCACATCGCTTTTCACACTTTCTGTGTTCTTTCCATGGTCTTGGTTTTTACTCTGCAGGAATCTATTGTAGACACGGTTCAGCTCATTTTCAAACTCCAGCTTTGCCACAAGATCCTCCAAGGTCTGTACATCTGAAAATAGTAGAATAAGTTCAAAACTGGCAAGTCATGCCTGAAATGCTTTTAATGATGATGATAAAACCCGACCGAAGAGCCTGTGTACATCTTGCAGTTTTGCAGAACATGTGCGGTACTGAATGTCTTCATTCCTATTTATAGAAAATGCCCTGGTTTTTAGTGACAAGCATGATAATTAGGACATCTGCAGCACAATTAGCACAGATAAAACTGTATATGTAAAAAAAACACATGCAATCTGGCCTTTGCAGGGCTGCCAACTTTTCCAAAAAGCTAGGAGTGAGATTATGGGTTGGGCATTAAGAGGGGGTTTGGGGGGCACAACTAATGACAAAAGTGTAGTCTGGACCAGAGACCATTCTTCATTCAAGATTTACATAAACAGCAAACAAATAAAGTGCTTAAACAGTATGTCCACTGTAACTGTGTTTGAACAGAGTCCGCAAAAAGCTAGAAAATTCCTAGGTTTCGTGCAATTTATTGTACAGTCCTATACGGCTAGAGCATTAGAAAATATTTACGTAATATAGCCTATTCAATCTAGCATATGCAACAAGCCTTTTGTTGCATGGCAAAAATGTATATTTGTAATAAAATTTTAGAAGGATCAGAGATAATTATTCAGAGTCTGCAATTTTTTTGTAAACTTAGCTTAAGTTTATTATAACATAGCATGTTATTATACATATTATACATATATACTAAATATATAATTTCATGATAAACGCAGACCAAACATTTAATTAAGATATCGCATTTTGGTCACCTTTATGCCAAAAATTTCTTCAACAAAAACGTGGACATCACAAACCTTACTAAAATCAACCATGGTTTTATCATAGTAAAACTGCTTATTTATTCATTTACATTTTTTTATAAAAATTTTGTGTGATTTCTAAATGCTTGAGACCATAAAATCAATAACACTGTATTAATAAAATCATAGCCATAGGGCTACAATTGTAATTAATGGATGACGCAATGCAATTATAATTTCTTTATTTATGTACTTCTATATTTTATACCGTTCTATTTTGATCCCTTATAGTAGGTGTTTTTGCTTTGTTTGTTTGCTAGTTTTCTTTTTGAGGAAGGGGGCGCAACACTATTCTGCTTAGGGCACCCATTTGGCCCTAGCTGTTTGCCTAGCTGTAAAGAATATCCTAATCGATCAATCATCAGTGGTGTTTGGCCAGACGCAATGGGTAGCCTAGATAAGATAGATCAAATAGATTTTCAGCGTGAGAAATTGGAGGTTTGGTGTGAGAGCGTGTGAAGACAGTCAAATGCGACTCTCACGCTCATTGCATGGGAGTTGGCAGCCCTGTCTTTGTGCAGTCATCGAATACATACGTGTCATACTGTGATGTAATCGGGCTGCAGTTCGGAGATGATGATGATGATGATGATGATGATGAATCTGCTGCCTGATCCAAAGCGACAGCAAGGCTTCGTCTACAGTTTATGAACTTTCTAGACATTGCTCTGTTGATTTAAAACAATTAAGCACAATATGTTTGGGCACACAACAAGGCTGATTAGTGACCTGACCTCTGTACAATACAGGTCAAAATACCTTTCAAATATGATAAAACTGTACTATAATTTTACTGTTTTCTGTCCTATGCTATCCACCTTATTTTGCAACACACAAGTAAGTTATTTTCTGTGACTGTGTCACTTCTATAACTAGAAAAATAATTTGAGCTACAAACCAACGTGCTTATAATACAACATGATAAAAATGGTAAGAAACAGCAGTTTCAATACGAAGCCACCAAAAATAACTGAACCTAAAGTCTCGCACATTAAAAATGTCGATATGAAAGTAAGACTAAGAACGGTCACACATCAATACATACGGTTAGAAATGATACAGATACGGTATAAACATAATTACTCTGATCCGTTATGAATCTCCAAATGTGTTATGGTCAAGTCTGTTAAAAAAGAGTTATGACTATCAAACAATACAAAATGTAAAGTTTACATGAAGATTTCGGTTGAGTTGTGAAACAGCGTGCATATAACGCATGAGTAAACTTCTAGAATCGTTTTACTTATTTAATAGATTTTTTTGTAACTCGCATTTTTGTGTTTAGTTTCAAATGATCGTTTCATTTGTCCATCAGGGGGCGCTGCTCGCTAATGCTAACGCTAACTAGCTCACGATGGCCGGACAGGAGGATCCAGTGCAAAGGGAAATTCATCAAGACTGGGCGAACCGTGAATATATCGAAGTGATAACCAGCAGCATTAAGAAAATAGCCGATTTTCTCAATTCCTTCGGTGAGTTGGAGAAGCTGCGGCTTGTCGTCTATTTTTACGTAATTCATTACGGCTTTTCTTCGCGCTAGCATGCTAATGGAGAGCAGTGGCTCATTCGACTGCGTAATATGTGGAAAATCTGTGGATTACATCCGTTTTTTGTTTGTTTGTTTGTTTTTAACGTTGTGTGGAATCGATTAATAGTGTAATAAGCGAGTATATATGTTGAAGAAGTAGTTTTGTAGGCGGACAGGCAGCGAAAGAGCAGGAAATGGGTTGGGTTGGTCTAATGCTGGTGTTGTTCATGTTTCAGATTTACACTTTGACTACTTTTATATGATTGTTTAGTTTGCTAGTATACCGAAATGTACACTATATACTCACAAAAGAGTGCACTGATGTAAAGACTAACTAATGCAGTTTGTTTTGATAAACTAGACCCGTTTCAGTGTTTGTAACGTTACAGTATTATGTAATCTCAATAATGTAACCAAAATGTAATTTAATTTATGTAATTATTAATATTTATAGTAATAATGATTAAATTGTAGTATATAGCGTATGTAATATTATTTATATTTTCTCAATCATAGTTCTATTCATAACTTATTATTATTATTATTTAGCTTATTATTCTTTTAAAAGAATATTTTTAAGGTTACTGCATGATATTTGTGTCACAGGAATCCTAATAAAAAAATGCTTTTTTTTCTCTCTCTTCAGATATGTCCTGCAGGTCCCGTTTAGCCACTTTGAATGAAAAGCTTACTGCTTTGGAGAGGAGGATTGAGTACATCGAAGCCAGAGTATGTCAATAATCGTCAATAACAAGAGTTTACAGGACCTTCTTATTTTGATTTGTGTGAAATAAAGCCAATTTGTTTTCTGTTTTGTCTCATAAGGTCACAAAAGGGGAAACCTTAACTTAGACATGGTCCTGGGTTGACTCCACAGTCAAGATGATGGCTACGAACACTCAACTCCTGTCTTTTTCATATACTTTAATTATTCAACGAAAATTTCTGTTGGTTGGCTGTGGTAGATCGGTTCATTTCTGTATGGGACCATTGTGATGATGTGTTTGCTATAAGCAGATATGTGTTTGCCTCATTTCATGCCTGAGGTTATACTGTATCTGGTCCTTTATTTTTTTGATCTGTCAAGCAACCTGTTACTGTCTCTGTGGTGCTTGCTCATGCAAACAGGCCAGTGTTGTATATTGTTCTGATCCGCTATAAAACAACTGTTAACACCTTCATGCAATATATTAACGGTCATGCAATTATAAACCTTGGATAAACAGACATTGATGCCTTTTATTTTCTTCATTTTTTTATTAATAGCTAATAATTGTTCGAGCTAATAATTTGCCCTCTTGTGTTTTAAAAGTCCTCTTGTTAAACTACAAAAATTTGTGTTTAAAATACATTGCTGCCTGCTGTACATTTATCATGCAATTGCGTTTGCAGAGAAAAATGGCAGTCGGAGTTGGATGGAAAGCACTAAAGTGCCAATCAGACTGTTTTTAAAGTATTTAGTGCTTTTCTGTATTTACACAATTTTTTGTCGGTGTCTGTTAAGATGTTTTTGTGGTTAAATGTTCAATAAAAAAACTAGACCGTTTGAATAGTCAAGTTTGTGGTTGAGTTAATTAGTGCCTTTTTTATCAATATTTCATTTCATGTTAAATGTAGAGGGTGGGGGGTTTGGTTTTGAGATGCCTTGGGGTGGAAAGTTGCCATTAATTTGTGTGTGTGTGTAGAGAGAAAATCAGAGAATAATGATTAGTGGAGCCCAGCCTGTTTTTAATCGGCGGTGTTACTGTTGCATTGATTTTTGAAAGACTTTACAAAACTGAAGCTCGTGTCTTCATAGATAAATTAATTAATATAATCAGGATTTTCTAACAAGAAGTCTCATCTGATTTTGTGAGCGTTCCAATAAACTAATAAATATTACAAAAATAAATATTTCTGTGAGACGTTCTAGCATGCATCATTCTGTGACATTAAAAATGTTTTGGGTTTTTTTCAGTTCATAAATAAAATCATAATATTTATATAACAAATGGCATCCTAAAAACTTCTTAATAGAAAAAATACTAAATGTTCAGTTTCTAAACTCGAGCAGAACGACAGGACTTTTAGTTTGCATCGACTTCGAGCGTTGTAGCATTTCCGCTTCCGTTCGCATTTCTTACATGAAAACATCGATATTTATAACAAGCCACAAATTAATAATGTCCTCTTTCAGATCCAAATCATACGGAAAACTATAAAAAATAAATGATGCGGTCCTACAGCGGAGACCTGAGTTGCGGGCTCGAGAATGTTCCTGTTATGATTGAGAACAACGTTCCCAAAGAGGCCTTTTCCAACTTTCAGGTAACATTTCACTCGCCTTACATTAAAGTTGTTATAGATATATCAGCATTTTCATCATTTTGCAGGCCAGTAGTGTTTTAAAACATCACTTAAGTTTATTTTAATGACGATATATATATAGTATGAGTGCCCATAGCACCACTAGATGGCAGCACTTTCATATACAGTCAAACCAAAATGTAATCGGACACATTCAACATTTCTCACATTATTATAACAGTTCAGTTGTTTTAGTTTAGAACATAGTAATAAAATATGACAAGAACTGTGTCAGAACAAATTCCTCTTGATAATATCAGGAAACTTTGATAGAAAGGTATAATGAATTAGGTTGAAGTGCACAAGACCACTGTGGTGTAGAAAGGTCACACTAGCAAAACACTTCAAAAGGCTATTTGGAATAATTTTGGTACCAAATTGTTATAAAATGTAATTGTAGTCCATTGTTTGAGGAGGTTTTTAATATTTATATAATGTGACCCTGGAGCACAAAACCAGTCATAAGTAGCACAAGTATATTTGTAGCAATAACCAACAATTTATTGTATGAGTGAAAAATATAAATTTTTCCTTTATGCCAAAAATCATGTTCCAATAAGATATTTTGTTAATTTCCTGCCATGAATAAATCAGTGCTCAATTTTTTATAAGCAGCATGCGTTGCTAAGAACTCTATTTGGACAACTTTGTATGTGATTTTCTCAATATTTTAATGTTTTTGTACCCTCAGATTCCAAATATTCATAAAGTGGTATTGTATTGTTGTATCGTCCTCTCCTAACAAACATACATCAAAGAAAAGCTTGTTTATTCAGCTTTCATTAATAAAAAAAAAGAGCTTTTTAACTGGTTTTGTGCTCTAGGGTCACAAATGTCACTTTTCTTTATTTTGCTGTCCTGAACTATAGTGTCCCGCACCCACTAGTAAAACAATATCTAGCATTATATATGGTGTCTGTATAATTATTACTTTCAGATTGTTTCTCCAGTTTACAGTAAGTCTTAATTAGAATCGATTTTCCAGTATCTGCCAGATAATGTACAAGGACCAGGCTGTGACCTTGATCCAAGTGCCGTAACCCTCCCGGGCTGCTCGTGTCGTGCCGGGTCCTGCCTGCCCGACAGCTGCCCCTGTCTGAGGTTCGGCCAGACGTATGACAGCATGGAACGTCTGAACCCACTGCGAGAGGACGGCGGCTACAGCAGGCCTGTATTCGAGTGCAATGCCTTGTGCGTCTGCAGTGAGTCCTGCCAGAGCCGTGTGGTTCAAAAGGGGCTGGAGGTTCGTCTGGGTGTTTTCAGCACCAAGGACAGGGGTCTGGGGGTGGAGGCTCTGGAGCGCCTCTCTTGTGGCCGATTTGTATGTGAATACGCCGGGGAAGTAATCGGGTGCCACGAGGCTCGTCGCCGCCAGCTCTCCCAGACTCCCCTTGACATGAACTATATCATTGCTGTGCAGGAGCACAGCGGAGAGGACAGGGTCACCCAGACGTTTGTCGACCCTGTGAATGTAGGCAATGTGGGGAGGTTCATCAACCACTCCTGCCAGCCCAACCTGCTCATGGTGCCTGTCCGAGTGCACTCGCTGCTGCCCAGACTCGCTCTGTTCACAAATCGTGATATAGAAAAGTACGAAGAACTGACCTTTGACTATGCAGGCGGACAGTGGGATAAGACACAGACAGGGACTAATGCTGAGAAAATACCAGAGAGAAAAGCCTGTCACTGTGGGGCTTCAAACTGCACAGGGTTTTTACCATTAGATATGTCAGTTCTACACTGAAGAAAGGATTTAATGTTTCCTGATGAGTTAGAAGTTAGTTTTGGGTTCATTTAATATTTCAAAATATTTATATTCATATATAATTACTGATTAACCATAATTTAAAGTATGATGCTCCAGCAGAAATACCTATTTGTTATTATTATTAATATTTATATAAATTTTTGGGATTTTGGGGGCAAAAGTTTTCAAAAGTTTTGTTTTATACATGCATATATGTGTGTGTGTGAGTGTGTGTATGCAAAACATACATATTGTATGTTTTAATGATATGTTTGTGTGTACATATAGCAATAAACCTTTATGACAATTTTTTTTATTTAATAATTTAATAAGCTGCCTGTTTTTGTTTACATTACTTTAAAGGACAATGTATACTTGAAAAAAAATACTTTTTATAAAATGTATATTTACTATAAAAATGTTCATAGTAAAATATATTTTAACATTTAACGTATAACTAATTTAACATTTATTTTTATTTATTATTATTAGTATGTAACAATTATGTGCAAACATCAGTATGTTCATGGACATTAAGCTAGATTCATAAATCTGCTTCATAAAAGAGTGGTTTTAATGTTATCAAAAAATAAAACAGAGAAAAAGCACAAATTTGAAATAAGGCTGAAATGAGAATAAAATATAAATGTTAGATTAAAAAATGTACATTAATTTTGAATGAAGAATGCCTAAAATTAAGTAAATTCTAAATATAAATATAATCTGGAAAAAAACTAAGAAAAATGAATAACAATCAAAACAAATCTACTAAAACTAAAATTAAACCTTAAATAACTAATAAAACCTATTTATATTAAATGGGAATAATAATACTTTAATACTAAAAAAACACTGTGCATAAAAATGCCTTGACTGTGCTTATGTTTCCTTCACTTCACAAGGTATTTTTTTTACTTTTCCTCAGGTTTATATTTTCTAATCATTGTTTGACTGATTTTAATAATGAAAGGAAAACCATAAACCGGCATCTATGTAAACTGTACATTGTTTATTGTTATCTGTTTACTTAATTTCAATTCAAATCTTTAAACATCGTTCACATAGTAATATTTGAGAATCCAGTTACCTGAAAATCCAATCCTTTTTGTTACAGAGTTAACAGTGTTTAGTGGACGTTATTATGAAGTGTTAAACAATCTTTATCAGTTCTTCCAAAACGTACAACAGCAGCATCATTCGAGTGTAAATGTCTCCTTTAAGAGCAGTCTGAGTTTCACAGCATATCCTAGTGGGCAATGAGCAATTAAAAAGTGCCCATGGGTGTTTTAATATAGTAACGGCTTTTAGTCTCTTGTCACACATGGGAGTGACCCATTTCACTGTGACGCCACCCTGAAATCTGCCCCCTCTTCTCTCCATCTGCCCCATTTTCACTCCAGCCCCTTTCATCTCCATCGCAATATTAATATCCACATCTGGGTTAATTAGCACCGAGACCAGAAACCAGAGCAAAGCACAAGGCATGCTGGGTAGGAGCAGATAGATTCTTCCTTTATCAGTGACATTTTCACACATCGAGTTTGGCTTCATCCATTGGACTAAACTTCCTATTTTTTCCTACATTTTTCAGTGCATGTTGTTATTTATCGTACTAAATTATTTTTCCGATATTTATTTTAAATAAGTAATTTAACATGCTTAGGATGTCATACACTGAGTCTGGGACTTTAATAATACAAATAGAAATATATATTGGTATTGCTAAATAGCTTTGCTTTATTTATTTAATATTTTATTTGTATTTATAAACAAAATTGTAAATAAAATACGTTATATAATAGAAATTAGTTTTTATTTGTATAGAAAAGAAAATAAATTACATTTAAAATACATATTTCTAAATTGTTTTATTCATGAACAATAATAAAAAAAATGGCATCTAAATGATTATTTTTTTTAAATATACTTTTTTTTGCAATACTTTATTATAATTTATTCTAGCACATGTTTAGGATGTTATATGCTAAGATAGGGACCTAATTATTTATAATAATGAAAACAATATAATATTGTATTGTTAATAATAATTATCAAAATGTGCCAAATTTCAATCTGTCCATATGTATCAATAGTATATTTATTAAAGTATTTTTTTAATATATATTAAGAAATAATATTCGAT
Source organism: Enteromius unitaeniatus (assembly GCA_032359435.1). NCBI lineage: Eukaryota > Metazoa > Chordata > Actinopteri > Cypriniformes > Cyprinidae > Enteromius > Enteromius unitaeniatus. The sequence continues at coordinate 6,400,727 of JAUMHI010000052.1, forward strand.
CTATCTATGTTGACCTAAATCAGCAAGGATGTAAGCCAATGTTCGAGACACTTTTCTGAAAACCAAATGCTGAAGTGGTCATGCCCTCTTCAGTGTGTCTGGTGCTTGTGATTGTTTTTCCTTGCACTTGGATGGGCTGATAATGTGAGGATTGTGGCAAACTCTCCGAATCCTGTTTTTGTCTCATGAGTCACAGGGTTTGGTGAGTGAGCACGTTCCCGGGTCTCTATGGTAACGGGATGTGTGATATCGACTGGACGGTGCGTGTAGGCTGGAATGTTTAACACAATTGTTGAAGAGTGAAATCAGTAATTCTCTGCTCAGTTAGCAAGTGTCAGCTCTGCTTCTTAAGGTGTATGCTTAGAGTTTGACTAATAAAGGAGGGCATGTCAAGGTCTTATTGCTGTCTTTTCACGGTGAGGTCAAATCAGAGAAATTGAGCAGCACTGAGAGAGACACTTCCTCACATCTCTGACTTTGTGTCCTGTGCTCATCGCTTCTGTTTTTTCAGAGAAAAGTTAAGTTATGAAAGTGCCCCTATTATAGGTAATGAAAGGTTAGCTTTTTGGCTTTTTGGTTTGGGTGTCCCAACAACAACAGTTTAACATGCATACAAGGTCAAAAACACTTTCAGTGTCCTGTAATAGCAATTGTTTAACGAGCACTAATCTGCATTGATTGGTATGATTGGTCTCATTTTTATTTCATCATGCCTGTAATGACTGATAAAGAGAGATGCTTTGTGTACAGCGTTACCATGGAAATACTTTTACCACCCCATGAGCGGCACCTAGTGACAAAGAACGAATTACAATTCTCATTCAGAACAAAGCTAAAGGACAAGTGGGATGGCAATATGCTATATTTCATATTGAAGTCAACATGAAAGGGCTTGGGATTAGTTTAAGTTTTTTTGATTTGAATGATTCAGAGTCATCTCTTTCTTTAAAGAAACAGTACATTTATACAGGGTGTGACTTTGCAGAATAGTTTCATTCCCTTGATTCACAGCTGGGTTGAACAATACATTAAAGATCGTTTTTAAAAATCCACACTTAATAAATAATAAATAAATAATTTTGGGAGACATTTTTGACAAATAAAGAATAGAACGTTTGTCATTTTATTGTAATTATTTGTTATTATTTGTTTATTAATATATTGTTTCATGTTTACAGCAATACCCTTAATGCTTGAAAATACAATAATGAATTTTGATAAAAAAGATCCGTATTAGTTTAGATAATTATATATTTAAATACACTGAGAAAATCATAAAATATTTTTGTAAATATTGTCATTATTATTTGCTTTATCTTGTATTAAATACAAATACAGATTATTTATTTCATTGCTGTTGTATTAAAATAAAGTGATAGTTTTAAAGAGTTGGTGATTTTAAATACTTTAATAATTATAATCAATGAGAAATGCTGATTTAAAATATAATACGTTTTCAAATACAATAATTATTTTGTATATAACTTATATATTTAATGAAAAAATATAAAATTTACATGAAATAATATATTTAATGAATGATATGAATATAAATGTAATCATTAATTCATGTAATAACAATAGTGATTACATAATGATGATAATTAACTATTTATTTATTAATTAAAAAAAGCTTGCATATACTGTACATACATTTATATAATGTTGCATGGAATGGGTAAAAAATGGGTAGAAACTTGTTTTCCCCAAAAAGATGCGTTTCTGTTTCCTTTTTTTCTATGGCTTGAGATCCTTAGGAGAAACTAGGGCAGTGTTTTACTAAACAAGTGTGTCCCTCAAGCCTCGGTTAATGTCCACGCTGCTGGTGTTCATTGCAGCCGAGTTTAAAAACGTGTTGCCATATATTTTAATATAGAACATTGTCAGGAGAATTTTACTGAAACATGAGAAAAAAAATATTCCAGTGGCCCAGATAACGACTTATAGGCCGTGAGTATAAGCCATATACATAACACAGAGATAACCTTCTGGAAGTTCCTAAAGATATATAAGCTCTTTATTTAAAACTCATCCCCCCATTGTTAACACTTTTACCCCCAGTTTCACAGACAAGGCTTAAGCTAGTCCCAGACTAAACTGCATGTTTGAGCTGTCTCAGATGAAAATATCTTGCTCTGACATATCTTAAAACATGTCAGTGTCATTGTTCTGTGTTAAGATGCACACCTGTAATATTTTCTAATAAGGCAGTTTTGTAAAAGTTGCTTAAATATCTGCCTAGTGCTGGCTTAAGCTAAGCCCCGTTTGTGAAACCGGGCCTTATTCTTACATGCGTCGTGTTTGATATCCTAAGGTAAGATCACGCAACACATTCCAGTCATCAAGTACCAATATTTTTGTGTAAAAGCTGTCTTTGCTTGTCCTCTGCTGTTTAACAGTCTCTAATTCTTCATTTGCAGCAACACACTGAGCCTAGTTTCCTCCCATCCGTCACGCCTGTCCTCCACGCTTCCATTAGTGACAGTCAAATTGCACAGTGCTTAATAGTGACTTAATGAAGCTCAAACCTGCTAATCGGCCCTTATTACTCCACACAGACTGCCAGAGGTCCTGTCATCCGGAATGGAGAAAGAAAGTGACATTAAACTCAGTTTGTATTGTGTAACAGCTCACAGCAAGATCACAGGCCTGCTTCGATGAGGGGAAATTAAGCGAATATATTAACACAGCCATGCCTTTTTTTTTATTTCAAACGCCTTCCTCTGGATCTCTTTCTCTCTCTCTGAAGAGTCTGTCTGCGCTGTATCCTCAGATGTCATATCTCAGATGAGTACAAATGATTCATTTCCATAGTTACCACATTCTAGAGCGAGCAGATTATAGATTATGATAAAGCGATGCACATCTCTTGGAGCATAATGGTCGTCAAGCATATGTTGCTGCTTTTTTAGCATGCCAACTGATAAGCTTTGGAACATGCATGTGACTCTAAACTAAATAATGGCTTATTAATGACAATTCTGGCTCGCAGAGCAATAAGCTACAAGACCCAGTTAGAGTAATAAGACCATTTCCTCTGGGAAAACCAGAGCCATTATCACGGTATAATTGTCTTTTATTTTTAGTGAGCAAGAACTTTGTCCTGTAGGGTGGAATGGGACACATAACTCTGGTTCATCTGCATCTGTGTGGTTGTGTCATGTTATTATTTGCAGAATATGTTGGGATATGATGGTGGGTGCAACAGACGAAGAGAAGTACATTTATTTATACTCTTTTTCTCTTTATTGGAGATCGTCCGAGACCCTCAGGGCACGAATGCAGACCAAGCTTTCCTTTTAAATCAGCCGGATTCAGTTCAAGAAACCAAATAGTGGATATTCAGAGGAATGTAATTCTCATTACTGTGTCGACTAGTAATTGAGGTAACTGTCAACCTTTAGTATTATGGAAATATATGGTCTTGATTGAAACCCAAAACCAAAACTGATCTTTCTTTCTTTCTTTTTGTGTGTGTAAATGATTCATTGTGCATATTAGCCCAAACTAAAAATAAACTGCTTTTCACCATCCATTCATTTCTCAATGGAAAATAATCATATCTCCCTTTATTTTTTCTCACTGAATGTCCTGTCATTTGAAAGTGAATTGGGTTATTAACGCCATTCAAAGTGAATCCAAATTAGGAAACCTTATAATGAGGCCACGTTTACATATTATGAGGTATTCATCATGTTTGCAAAAGAAAAAGACTTAAACTGTATAATAATTCATAGTGTATGAGAGTCAGCATAGGGTCAATTTAAAAGACGTCAGTGTTTGTTGTCCTTGAAGCTAATGTGTGGCTCATTATTATCTTTAAAGGCCTAGTTGAAAATTAAAAAAAAAAAAAGAAAATTCTGTCATTGATTGCTCACCCTCATGTCATTCCAAACCTGTCAGACCTTTGTTTATCTTTAGAACACAAATTACGATATATTTAATAAAATCTGAAAGCTCTCTGACCCTACAGCAAAGCCCCAGAAAGGTAGTAAATTAAAATGGTCCATGTGACATTAGTGGTTGAACCATAATGACGCTGCAAGACTATATTTTGTGCACAAAGAAAACCAAAATAACCACTTTTTTAACCAATGTTTGTCTCAATCTTCAACGTGCATTCACAAGAATACTTTACTGCCTTTCTAGGCCATGAATTGTGTCAGTTGCATTGCTGTTTATAAAATGTATCAATTTGTGTTCCGAAGATGAACGTATTGAGGTTAATTCATTACTTTTCTTTTTTGATGAACTATGCCTTTAATCACATCAACCCTGACAAACAATTGCTTTTTGATCCTATCTGGCTGGCTAATTTTATTTTTGCCTTGCAGACAGCACTGAATTTACAGACCCCTCAATTTTGTTGACACAGATCAAAATGGATGGAGCCCAAACAGCTGATAAAAACATGGCAATAATCCTCAAAAGTGATGGTTAATATGCCTTAATAATAGAATTGTGTGCCTGAAGTGGTGGGGATTATTTGTGAATTATTATGATGTTTTTCTCAGCTGTTTGTACTCTCATTCTGATGGCACCCATTCACTAAAGAGGATATTTTGGTGAGGAAGTGATGCAATGCTAAATATATTCAAATCTTCATTTTAGAGGCACCAGAGGGTAAATAAATTTGTAACAATTTTTCATTTTTGGATGAACTATTACTTTAAACACATCATTTATAATTTCTCCAATTCTTTTTGTGCTTCAAACACTAACAATGGTTCTATAAAGACATTTGTCACATCTTATAGCTGTCCGCAGTGTTTCTCCACAGGTGATTGTTGTTGTTCTTTCTTGCGGGTTAACTGTTGCATTCATCAACAGATCAAAGGACAGGCTGTATGGCCACTTTCAGTTTGAGCAGCTGTAGCTCCAGATATTTCCATCTCAAAGGCTTACTCGGTGCTCTCTTCCACTCCACACAAACGCACACAGGTGGAGAATAAGGTGAGAGCCCAATGCAAGACACACAACTTTGTATGATAATAGTGACATGAGTCCGCCCACACTCATGATCCCTCTTACTCATCCCGCTGTTCAGAATACAACACATGATGAATGACAAGCACAAAGTGCCTTCATTGTGTCTGTCTGTGTGTGGGGCATAGACATCATTCTCAGGGTGTGAGCGCACACTCGGTTGCTAGGCGATCTACCTTTAGGTGATTGATAGCGGTTTTGGAGAAGCAGGAAGGCAATTTTTGGGACGCTGCTCAGGAAAAGTGTGTTGTGTATCTGACCATTGCTTTTAGAAATCCTCATGAAAAACATATCGCAGGTCCCAAATAAAATTTAAATAAAAATTTTATGCAGCAACAGTTTCAACATAAGGTAATAAGAAATAAGCAACTTGAATGATACTGAAGTATTGTGATACTGAAAACTGGAGAAATGGCTGATGGAAATTCACTGCTGCAGTTAATTATAAATTAATTTATTTGAAAATCATTTATATTTATAGTACATGTACATGTATAGTACATTTATATTAATAGTAGAAATTGCAATAATATTTCACAACATTAACATTTGAACAATTATTTTGAACAAATAAATGCAGCCTTGATGAACATAAGAGACTTTAAAAAAACATAAAAAATCTTACTGATCCCAAACTTTGGAATGGCAGTATACACACACATATGCTTTAAAGTAAACTTAACCCATCCGTATTAATAAACCCTATTAAAAAAAGAATCCAATGCAATTAAAACCCACTGCCCTGATCTTCTTACCTATCAGCCTGTTTTTAAATGCATTCAGATGTAAGTTTGGTGTATTTCATAAACAACCCAGAGCATATTTAAAGCCCCTATCAAGGGAACACCGTTAAAAGCCAGTGCCAAAGCACATCAAAAAATGTGTTCCAGTTCAACCGATGAACTTGAGTAATGTTTTTAGTAGGCCAAATGCAAAAAAAGAAAAAAAAAAGTAGATCACCAACTTGATTTTTGGGTCAGACTTTTAAAAAGTGAAAACCAGAATTGAAGGAAAGAAGTAGAATCACATGGAAGTAGTCCATCAAGCCACCAGTTTAGCCTGAAGCAAACCTGTTTTGCTGGATTTGTATGCATCTGATGCTCTTTGGCATTACTCCGTAATGTATCGTGTTTCAAAAAACACCAAAAAACACCATCTAAAAATCAAGTGCATTTTACTGGACTTTCTAAATTCAACGAGACCACATCATGCAGTTACATTGAATAAGGAACACAATGCAGATGCAGTAGGTAAGACTTCTATACTTCTGTTAATATTATTAAATAAAATACACTCTTCACTTGACCCCAAGAAACAGCTCCTTCTGTTTTTGACAGTCAGTCACCTCCTGACCTCTTAAGCTCCTCCCCTATTCACTGTTAGCCAGAAAAAGAAAGAACTTATGCCTGCCTGTTTTTGACATACAGTAGTGACTATCTATCTATCTATCTATCTATCTATCTATCTATCTATCTGTCTGTCTATCTATCTGTCTGTCTGTTTAGAGGTTCAGAACTCCATTACCCATCATCTCTCACTCCTGATGCGCGTTGAGTTTAGGGGCGGAGCTTCGGGGCTCATGTGGAGGTGGTGAGAAAGCGGCCAAGTGCGGACAAAATCCAACTGGCAACTAGACGCCGCGATTTTCAATTGGGGACTTTCGCGTATCATGGAATTAAACGAGAAATCCCGGCCGGAGCAGTTCTGCCGCTAACCACGCCGCCAGTGTTTTATTCCTGACACGGTCTCCTTCTGAAGAAGGTAAAGTTCGGCTGAACTCTTGCTGTTACTGCGAGAAGAGACATCAGCGTCAGGCAGTGGATGTATGACTGATGCATCCATCAGTGCGAGCAGAACGGAAGTTTGACAGCGTGTTACTATGTGTCAATAAAGGCGTTCGATGCGCGGAGTGAGGTTGTCGCGGTAACATTTTTAGAACGTTTCCATACGTAACAGTGTCAAGTGCTGCTGGAGGAGGCAGGTGGACCGCACACATCCTCGAGATAGGCTACTGGATACTGTCATTATCCTGTGGTATTAGTAGGGTTAGTGTTCGTGGTGTGTTTCTGGGAATAAAGCGGGTTGTTTGGTTTACAAAAAAATGCAGTTCGAGGCTGGTGAATTCTGATTGGCTCTTTATTATCACCTGTCGAATTAAGCTTAGGTTTGAATTCGGCGTCAAGGTTGACGTCTCAGTTGTATATGTCGGTGTTGAAATATTGTTTCCACACATATAAACTATAGTTGGATAACTCCACATTTAAACCCCACACAGTAAAAAATAAGCGATTCAGTGTTTCAGGGACAGCCCACATACATCTGTCATTCCAGCTACGCGTAACAGGCCACAGACTGTTTAACTTTTTAATGTGAAGCTTGTATAAAGTTGAAAAATATTTCCAAGATTCCCATAATATCCCATGCTTTACAGTCGACAGGAGAATCACATCTTCCTAAGGACTATGTATGGTAGAAACAGCTGGAGCAAATCAATTTGGCCAGTGCACTTGTTTTTAGAGCAAGCGTTCTTGTATAAACTTGAGAACTGGTTAGTTTTGATTAACCTAGCTGTCCAGCACACAAGTATTTAACATGTTTACTAGTCTACTATAAATATATGGTGTTTGACTTCTAGTGAGATTATGGTTGAGGTAAAATATTGTTTTGCACTTCATTTAGGCAGTAATTGTTATAGTGGGCCTGTAATGCATTATTATTGTTGTTCCTGAACAGACTATCAACTTTATTTCGGTCACTAAGTAAGGGACAATGCATAGTCAGGCAGTCATTATCACAAAGTACACTCTAACATGGTTTTTATAGGTTTTTTTATCTGATCAAGACTCAACAGAAAAAACAGGTTTCAGTGTTTTCTTGCGGTACAGTAATTTTGACCCCGTAATGTCATGAATGACCAATCAGATTTCCAGGAAGCTGTGTAATAAAATAAAGTAAACGTCTGCATTATTCACTAGGGTAATATTTGAATTTCAAACACCGCCATGATGTGGTTTATCAGTGGAGATGTCAGTGTTTGCTGTTCAAATAATAATTAGTCTTCATAATCAGGCAAAGAAAACAGTTTCATTCTTTTTCCAATAGTGCTTAAACTGTCAGTTAAGATAAAGGCTGATATTATTTCAGCACTGTCAACACACTATTTGTTTGTACTACCCTGATATATATTGAGCATCTGTGCAGCCTGTTGCTTATTGATGTTCTTTGCACTTGTCTGTCATTGATTGAACTGTAGGCTTCATCTCCAGCCGACTGGAGATTTGACTCGATCATAGAGCAGAAGTGTTCAGTGGATTAGCTGTGAATGAATACATATTAAAGGATCTGAGTGTGTATCGCTCGTGATTTGTTCATTTGTTCTGTTGCTTGGGCTAAATTATCTATTAGCCTAAACATGAATTGACATAGGTCTAAAGCTAATATTTTCAGTGCCCCCACTATATATATATATATATATATATATATATATCAATCAATAAATTGCATTAAATTACACAAGTGTATCATTAATAATTTCTAATTTGTGAAATTTTTATTATCAATTAGATTTTTTTTTTATAAAATGTACTAAAATAAGAAATGTTAAATTTGGTAAATAAAATATTTTTATTTTTTATTTTTAAGCCATTTTATATTAAATTTAGCAACAGTATTGCTAGCAATGAATTCAACTATAACAATATATATATTCTTGTTGAGATCCTCAACAGGTCAGATGTCACATTAACTTGTCCTTGACCAATACTGTGCTTTAACAGTTATTTTAGGTGAACCAAGGTGCTACAGCCCTTTAGAAAGGTACAAGCAATACATTTCAAAGAATCAAGAAATGAGTATATAACTAAGTGTCTTTTCAGCATGTAGCACAGCTGTATTTTCTAGAGCATTTCTCATTATCCTCCCATGCAGCGGAAGGACCTTGAATTCCTGTCCAAAACTAGGCCATCTTAAAATGGCAAATTCTCATTTTCTCGAATACATCCCCATGGACCTCCCGCTATTATTGTCTTGCTATCTCCACATGTGATAGTAACCGACATGTAATGTCTAAATAATATGAATAAAGGACATATAGCTGTTATGCTGATTTATTGAAGCTCCTTCTGTTTATTTTCTTTGCAGGCACACCGCAAAGTGGAGCAAAATGTCAGACAAAATGTCCAGTTTCCTCCACATTGGGGACATCTGCTCCCTGTATGCGGAGGGATCCACCAATGGATTTATCAGCACTTTAGGGTAAGATAACCATCCTCGTGTTGTCACTCAGTGTGTGGACATCAGTGTTGTACAGAAGAGGAACCTGATGAAAATATAGGAAGAAGAAAGTGAACCTACAATGCTGAGAAATGAGAAGTAACTGAGAAATGTTTTGTGCAGTATTTATTACAGTGTGTATTTCTGATGCTTGTTTAAGTGGGATATGATGAATTCCGGTTAATAGAGCATTGCTAGGTGCTTTCTCTCTAGTCCAAGCCAAAAGTCTTAGAAGTTCTCAATTCAGATTGGGATATGGGAAACGTTTCTCCTTCCTAGACAGAGTTAAGATGAAAGTACAGGCAGATATTTTCTGGTATATTGTGATGAACAATAATCCAAATGTAACAGATTATAGAAAAAGATAAAAATGTACGATGGAGACTGTTGATTGGATTTTGAGATGTGGGCATTGCACTTAAAAAGTGGAGGCGGATGGGTTGAAGCACACTAAATGATTGGAGAAGTTCTGCATATATCAGCAGAGAGAAATCTGTTGTTTCAAGTCATTTCAAATTAAAATTTGTGTAGGGGACATTTTGGGCTTTACACAAAACACCCAATAAAAGAGGGTTTTAATGAAAGGAAAAAGTAAATTTTGGTTAACATGACCACATCTTTATGTAGTCAAAATTTCTGTCATTTTTGAAAGTTAATGGATTAGTTAACTAATCTAGAATAAAAACAATTAATGATAGTTCACTCACCCCCACCCCCATGTCATCAAAGATATTCATGTCTTTCTTCAGTTAAAGATTTCAATGGGGATCAAGTTAAGTAAAAGTGAAGTCATGTGCGACTGAGTATGGTGACCGGTGCTCAGACATGGTGTTCCTCATTTATCCCATCCAAGAGCACACACACATTAGTGAAGACACACACACACCCAGAGTAGTGGCCAGCTGTATTGCAACCCGCTAACTTTGGGTTACAAGTCAGTCTCTCTAACCATGAGACCATGAAGTTCTCCATGCAGATGGAGAAGTAGGTTATATCTGTTCACTGTGTTGACCAATAGGAAACTGCTTGGTTTAAAAGTGACTTCTGTGTGAGTTGTGCGTCATATAGAACATGACTAAACTACTGATTGGACTTTTTTGGGGGTCTACTACTAACATAGGACCAATGGGTTGAAGGTCCAAACTGCTCCTAACTGATCCCAGCCGAGGAATAAGGGTATCATCTAGCAAAACAATCATCATTCGAAAAAAAAAAAAAAAAATATATATATATATATATATTACTTTTTAACCGCAAATGCTCATCTCGGCACCAGCTCAACCTCATGTATTATGTAATAACGTAAGAACAGTGTGATGAATGCAGAAGTTTCTACTCAGGGTTTACAAAATGAACGTGCATCGCAGAGTTAATGCAAAGTGAGCATTTGTGGATAGAGAAGATCCTTGTTCCCTCGCTGGGATTGTGTAAATTATCAGCAAAAATTAGCAGGCCAAAAAAGTCCTGTTTGGTACAAATGAAGACAGTAGAAGCAATCAAAACCAACAAAAAATAACACGTAGATAGACTATAGAAAAAAAGAAATTTGGAAAATGTTGGAGCAATGTTGGAATGAAATGTTAACAGCATTTTAATATATAGAATTCTCCCACTGGAAAAATTACCTGTACGCAACCCAACAGTTGCATAAATAATAGTAAGTAATATTAATACAGGACAAAATGTTGTTTAAAATGACAGACAGTTGAGGATAGGTGTGGTTTCCAACATTTACGATTATGTATTCTGATCCTGCGCTTGAAGGAAATTGAGCCAAGTCTCAACGTTGCCCTCCTCATGTCCTTCCCCTGGAAATGAGATTGCTGTCTTCGCTTAATCATACCCTGCCACCTCCTGGCAATCAGCCCCCTTTGCCAGCTTGCGTGATGTGATCACACACACACACACACACACACACACGGCTACCTCACATCACCCATCCAAGGCAACAAAAGCAAGCGATTGGCTTTGAAGACTGCGTTGTTTAGTTGTTGTGCATTGTAATCACTTTCTCTGCCCTGTTACTGTGTTCACATCCTCATGAGCCACAGCTATATTTAGATGCACTGGTGTACGTAGTGTGTAGTGCTTGTCTCAGTGCCACAAAGCGACCTTAGCACGGATGGGATAATGAGCCACCTGGCCTACAGCTGGGCACAGGGAAGCAGAAAGGACACAACGCTGGTGTGATGAGAACTGGCAGTCCTGGTGCAAATGGGCTAAAGGCCAAAGCTACCTGTACGTTATCCACTGGAGATCGTCAAATTCACTTGTCAGGCTGCATCCAAAACTGGATGCAAATTACATACAGACTTGTTGCTGGTTCATTTGTATAACTGTGCTTTAAAACCTTGGTGAGTTGCCTACATACAGTAGACAACATTTGTAGGTCAATTGTAAATGGATGAATAGTCGGAGTATGTTCAAGTTGGATGTTCACGCACACCCGTGGTATTCAGCAATACTGTGTATTCCAGTCATTACCATTTCAAAAGTTTATAATGCTTTGTAAGGAGTCTCTTATGTTCACTGAGCATGCATTTATTCCATTAAACCAGTAGAAACTATAATATTCTGAAATATGGTTCAAATGGAAATAACTATTTAATATATTTTAAAGTGTTTTTTTTCCTGTAATGAAAAGCTGAATTTTCAGCTTCATTACTCCAGTGTCATGTGTGTTGTTTAATTTAATATGATTAAGATCTGCTGCTTGAAAAACAATTTTATTAATGTTGAAAACGGGTGCTGCTTAGTATTTTTCCATTATTCTTTAAAAGTTTAAAGGAAAATAATTAATTTGAAATTATTTAAATTTTTTTCCAACATTATTATTTCACTTAATGTCAATTTAATGCATCCTTGCTGAATAGTATTAAATTATGATTCTATGTTTAATAAAAATCAATCTTATTGACCCCCAAACGGTGATGTATTTGCACATTCCCCAGAATACTAAGTTTTAGTTTAAAGTTATGCATCCGGTGCCTGAAAATGCTGTTTAAATTAAATCGTATCTATTTGAATGCACATTTGATGCCTAAGTTTGATGCACAAGTTTATTTTGTATATTCTAATGCATGTATGATGCCTGGAAATTGCAGTTCTGGTGTGCATTTCAGTATGTTTTAAAATGCAGCCAATAATATACAGTATATGGGCATAACCAGATGCTTGCCTGGAGTTTCTGTCAGTGGTTTATTGGATATTAACTTTAAAATATTGAGATGGATGTTGCCACAGACCGTCCCTATTACTCCATACGACTACTGATAAATTAATGACAATCTTGTTTGGCATTGTTGGATATTTCCAAATGATTGCAAGAAAATTCCTTGAACGTTTATGTCATTTGTTCAGACAGCCATAACTGACGCACTTTGGTTATAGAATGTGCTTGTCACAGTTTTCCTAACCAAGCAAAAGTATGTTTAATAGCTTTGTGAAATGGAAGTTAGACTGCCCTAGACTCATTTTGGATTTTAGTGATATAGAGCAAGTATAATGAGAGGCAAATTTAGGTGTCATTACATTATCTCTAAATGATTTGATTAGTATAAATTGACATTTGCTCATATAAGAGGACAAGATAAAACCGCGGCTCATATAGTCAAGCTGATAAGCCTTTCAGGAAACACAAAGGCCTCTTGATTTGCTGGTTGTTTCTCTCTCTGTGTGCTAATGCTATAATAATTCAGATGTAATAAAAACGTAATTCAAGGATTGCAAAAAAATGATTGCTGACTGATTTACCTTGAGCAAAGAATGCGAGTTTCATTCCTCATTCCTTTTTTTGAGCTGGTGTCTGCTCGATAAATTCATTAATTTTATTTATTTATGTTTTAATTATTTAGTATTAATTATGTAATTAAATTTTCCGTATAATATTTAAAGAATATATTATATCATATTAGGAAAGGTTGAAAATTACAAATGTGTATGGTTTAAAATTAAGTTTGTTCAACGTTTATAGGTATACAGTAGATGACCTCCACAAAAAAGCCATTTTGGTTGCATATTTCTTTAAAAATTGTAGCTTTTTTGAACATGCTGTCAGCTACGAATAGCACTGTAGTACTTTGAACTCTGAAGTTTCTTTTCTCCACAATCAGTGAAGAAAAAGTGAGAAATAGCTGTATAAAAATAGAAATACTCAATTTGCTGCCTCCAGAGTTCTCTGACTCATGTCTCTCATCTCTGCAGTCTGGTGGACGACCGCTGCGTGGTGCAACCAGAATCTGGGGACCTAAACAACCCTCCTAAGAAATTTCGAGGTAAGGCCATATTTATGTCTCTCTTGAGGGGTTATTCGGAAATGTTTTAGAGATTTCTGTGCCGAACTTGCCCTTATTTAAAGGAACTTTTGATCAGTGTTTTTATGCTATTTTCCTACTGTAGAAATATTCAGTTTCAGTGTTCTGTGATATATACAACAACCAACACAATAAAACACTTCCAGATACAAATTTAACAGTTTGCACTATGTTTGCAACATAGTATCGTTTTGCTGAAATGTCGCCACAGGCGCATTTTTCCCATTTTTGTTTTTTCTTTGAAACTGAAGAACGTAGTTGTCAGATAGAAGGCCGCATGGGAATCCCAGGTGCTATATGCATACATTGTCCGTGTAACACTTTTAAATGGTGCATTATAAGGGTGCTGTTGTATATTGTTTTCACTGAAAGATGTCTCAGATAGCAAAAAAAAAAAAATGATGCAGTTACCTGTGGAGAGAAAGTTAATGAAATGAACTTCCAGGTATAAAACACCTGTCTGTCATTTTTTTTCTGTGAACTTGAAGACCTTGATTGGCTGGTTCAGGTGTGGTTGATGGAGATAGAAATAAAATGAATGACGATGCTCTTTAGGAGCAAGGCTTTTTACTCTTTGTGTACTGGAAAGCAGACTGATTCTAGGTGAAACGTGTTAAGATCTTAATTATCCTTGTCATCTGGTCTGCTGTGTGGAAACGGAACCCTAGGCATTCTGGGAGAAACCTCTGGGCCCCTTCTGCTGTTTATTGCTCTTGTGACAGGCTGTCACATTGTTGCATGACATGTTGTCTCACTCTACCAGTTGGTGTGTATATTTAGTGCATTAACTTGTCACCTGTGCCAAAGGTCTCGGTCAAGATGCAAAAGCTAGAGATGCTCATATTAGAATTTTAGAGCTGATTACTGATTTCTAAAGTCCAGGTTATAGGCCTGCTTATTTTGTCTTTAAAATGTGATTATGTTGTAAGTGTAGGTGAGAGATCCTGTTGTAAAAATTTTAATTACAATATGCATTTATGATATATAGGCCTATGGGACATGTATATAAAATTAATACCTGTATATGTTGGTCTTTGGCTATTGTGTATGTGCTGTAAATATGATGTTAAAGCAATTATACCATTATAAGAATTTCATGTAAGCACCATGATTCAGAGGTCCTTGGCTTGCTGTGTTTAAAAGAGTGAAAACCATAGAATTGTAACTTGATTATGCAATTTTTTGGACAAAAGGAAACATGTCAAAAATGCCCTTTCCCTGAAGTCTGCAGTTGCTGAAATATTGTGGATTTAACACAGAAAGACCATATATTCGCAGCCAGCGATTGTGTTTGAAATCGTATTAGCTAAAACACAAGCATGCAAATAGGATTTTAAAACGTGTGTTTGAGGCTTTGCCTGTGAGGCTGTGACACTGCTGCTTCGTTCTGGCTGTTTAATATCTGCAGCCTTTGCCTATTCTGAGGGATTCTTTCTGTGACGTTGTTGTTGTTTTAACACACTCCGCACTGTTGTATTACCATTTAAGTCCAACTTAGGTGCTTGAAGGCACATACTGTATGTAGCACCCTTTTTTTTTCTTTGCAATCCTTGCGTTTTTGAGGGCCGTTTATATTCCTCAGATTTTGCAATAAAACTGGCATTTGGCTTCAAGTCAGTGGCTCTCTCTGTCTCTTTCTGTCTTGCTATGGCATGAAGCTGCTGAAGCCTCCTCCTTAGAGAACTGAGGCTTTCCGAATATTCGTCTTGAGGAATAATGCTTTACATATTTATTTATTTTTTAAGTTTCTTAATGTGGCTGCACAAAAATATTGTACAGTACATTTTTACAGTTTAAAAAAACATTCCTGTTATGCAATGCTGAATTTTCAGCGCCATTACTCCAGTCTTCAGTGTCACATGATCTTTCAGAAATTTTGTGATCAAGAAACATGTCTTATTGGCAACTTGATCATTTTAACTGAGGCCTTTCTCAGCATTTTTTCCGAAAAAATCATTAAATGACCCTGAACGGACTATAGCAGGTCTGTGTCGGTCACACACACTAATAAAACAGCAGGATTCATTAAACTTCATTTATGGATTCATTAAACTTGTGAAATGATCTGATTACCTGGAATAGATTTATTTACCTGATTGAAGGTCACGGAGTTGAAAATCGACCTTCTTCTCTCTTTACCCCTCTTGTTCAGAGCTGGTAGCACATCTTGTGTCAGTCAGCTGCTGGTTATTTATACTGGTTTAGTCTTGTTGTTTATTTTTGCCTGTTCATTTACTATGGCACATAACCAAATGTTTTTGCTGAAGGCTTGGTATTATTTTGATTTACAGAAGCAGCTATGTGATACTCCAAACAGCGGATCTGTCGCTCTGGTTCTTCATGATAAATGAATGTGGCAGATGGATGGGTCTTTGTCAGCTTGTTTTATATGGCTGTGTGTGTGTTGGCGTTTGTTCTGGAGAACATTGTGTGTATCTTAGCATATCCATGTGTGCCTGTATGTTTATTTTCATTAAACCTAGATGGACGGGAAGCAGAATTGTCCAGTACTAGCTTTAGCGGGACTGTTTTTATAGTGACTGATGGATAGAGCTGAGAGTCAGACACCTCTAGTTAGTTGATTGGATAGTTGACTGTATGTGCAACACAGTATATCCTCAAAAAAGTCACAGAAGAGTTGAATACATAGCTTTTAATTTTGGTTAATGCTAATTACTCTTAAAAAAAGGTGCTTCGGTTCCGTAGTATAACAACCTTTTTGTATAATTGGTTCTACAAAGAACCTTTAACATCTGAAGAACCTTACTGTTTCACACGAAACGGTACCTTACTGTTCTTTGACGCAAAAGAAAGTTCTTCAGATTATAAAAAGGTAAGAAAGAGAACTGAATGGTTCTTTGTGGCGTTGTTGTGAAGAAACTTTTATGTACCTTTTATTTTAAAGAGTGTAAGAGTGTTTCTTTATATTGAATGATCAAGAAATATTACTCCTTAAAAACACACATTCATTATTTTATTTAGTTTTATTTTGATCATTCAAATATCGACATTGGATGTAAATTTTTCGGTGATCATTACGAGATGTTTTCAGTCCCTCACTTCTCGTATTTGTACAATTTATAGATGTTATTAGTAAATACTCAGTGTGGCAAAATAGAATAACTTGATTTCTGGGTTACCACACTGAGTATTTCCTTACCCTGTTTCCTAGCACTGTTCTTCACTGATGACTGTGATAGCTAACCATTAATGCTTCTTCATACACTAACAAAAAGTGGGCCTTCTCCTTTAGCTGTACTCCACCCAGCTACTGTTTCAGGCTTTTGTCATCTATCAGCTACAGTAGACATCTCTTCAGCTACTTGACACTTATCTGAAATAAATGAATATCTGCCGAAATGAAATACCAAAATCCAGACAGTAGTTGTGATTTTATTTGAATATTTTGAACAATGCATTCTTCCTATGCCTATAATAGTATTTTTTCCTCTTTGTGTTAATAATCTTGTGTGTGTGTGTGTGTGTGTAGGCCAGGGATAAAGTTTGGTCCTGGAGGGCCAGTGTCCCTGCAGAGTTGAGCTCTTGGAAGTTGGAGCTAAACTCTGCAGGACATCAATCCTCCAGGATCAAGTTTGATGATCCCTGGTAAAGGCCAATAGCAGCCATAGCAAGAGAGGTTGTTCCAAATCTATGATTTTGTGTGTGTGTGTGTGTGCTGCATTCTTACAATGTCACTGGCCAGTCGGTTCAACACTGCAGCTGGACTTGCTCAAGAATCTCTCTGCATGCAATTTCTCAACATTTAAGAATTTGGACTGAATGCGCACTCTGCAGCAACCAAACCTCTCAAAATCAAAAAGCTAGACTAACACTGGCTGAGGAGCATGTTGTGTGGACAATGTTCAGTTCAGTGATGAAAGCAGTGATGAGAAAAATTGTTCAATGTCAGACTGGGGAAAGACTGAAGCACAAGTGTGTGAAGAAGTCTGTGAAACACTGAACTTCAGGACATGAACCAAGCACGTTTAGGGCAAAGGCAAAACGTTCTGCAGCGCCATTGTTGGAAATAATTGCGTGCATCTAAGCAAATACAGAGTGCCTTGATGAGCTCGTGATATAGCAAGGCCATGTTTGCTCTGATCATGACTAGTGTTCTTCTGTCCTGTGAGCTGTGGATGTAGCAGATGGCTGTCACATTATTACTGATACCATATGCAAATGTTAGGAAAAGTACTCATTTAATGACTGGCTTTGAATAACACTAGCTGCAGCGAGATATGCACATCACATCAACTATCTGCGGGTGTTACAGTTATGAGCTTGTGGTGAAGCTTTGAACACTTTTTGTTGAACTGAAGTTAACTGAAAGTGTATCTGGTGGTTGAAGGTTCACAAACACTGTTCAGTGAAGCACTGTTTCCTTCTTTCCAGTGGTGTGACCAGCCTTTTAGTGTATGGAGTAGTGTAGAGTTACCAAACTCTACATCATACGTTCATGTGAAAAATGTATTAGAATGATGTTTTAGTGTTAAGACTTGATTTTATGTATATGAATTTTAAGCCAGTGTCTGTAGTGTAGTTACTTTTCTCAAAAGCTGATTTTTCAAAAGCTTTTCCATAGGTTTTATGGCACTGTGTTGTGTTTAACTGGCTGGCTGGATCTTTTGGGGGATTTTAGGTCGGGTCTTGAAATGGATAAAAGGCTGGAACAATAGATGTCTTGTGTTGTGATGTTTCAGTCAGGTGAAAAGCTCACTTGCTCCTCGCTCCAAAAACTCTCCAGTCAAAGGGGGACAATGTGTAAATGTACTTTGAGGTAAATTCCTTTTAAGGATTAAATAATTAAATAGCTTTAGGTGTCTTTTTTTTTATTTGCATCACTGCTGCCACACTCCACTGAGCAGATATACGCTGATGTACTTCCTCTTTGATTGATGAGGCACAGCTGTGTAGGTGGACAGACACATCAGGCCTGGGGTCTACCGCAGGTTTTTTTCATACAGGATGAGCTCTGCCAAAAAACAAAGCTAAGACTATAAACGGTGTCCTAGATGTCAAAAACAAATGCTTGTTTAGAATGATTATTATTAAAGTGCCCCTATTATGCCATTTTAAAGGTGGCTAATATTGTTTTTTAAGTCTCTTAAAACAGGTTTACATGTATGCAAGGTCAAAAACACTAGTTTTCTCCAAAAATAGATTTAATTTTACCCCATTTCTAAATGACGTGTGAAGCAGTTTGAAGCATCAGTCAGTCTAAACCCCCCCTCTCCGTAACAGCTACATGATTTGAAAAGGCATAATAGGGGCACTTTAATAAAAATATTGAAGACTTTTTATAGTGTATATTATACAATAAAGTATTGTACCGTGTGTGTGTGTGTGTGTGTGTGTATATATATATATATATATATATATATAATGAATTCATTTAATTAATTTATTATGAAATATTTGACATTTTTGTAAATTAAAAAAAATTACATTGATACTACAAAAGAACAATTTAAGTACTGTACAAAATATTTGCTTATTGTTTATTTCATACAATTTTATTAAATCAAATCAAATATTTACAAAAAATATAAAAAAAAAAAAATCCACATTGTTCTGGCTAGGAAATGTGTATAATAGTAATAATACTCATAATATTAATATTTGTAGAAAATAATGTGTTAAAATGTTTATGTATACTTTTTTGGAATGATAAAACTTTTATGGCATTATGAGTATGTATATATATATATATATATATATATATATATATAAACACAGTTTTTCATTAGGTCTTGATGCTGTTACCAGCAAGGCTGTAATGGGGGAAGCACTTGAGGTTTTTCTGAAATAATGCAAGGATTTTTTTCTTGTATTGTTCCTTTCTCTCCTGCTTTCTTCAGGCAGCTGTAGCAGAACAGTAGTGGCAGGGCTTTGCTCATTGTACTTCTCCTTGCCACCACTAAATCTTTAGATCCCTCATGGTATTAATAGCTTGCTTAAGCTGTTTAAAAGGCCTGGTTTCCAGAGAGCCTTACGGCGTCATTCAGAGGTCTGTCCTTCCTTTCTGATCCCGGGTCACAGCCACAAACATATAGTCCCAGGGTCCTGTGACTAGCATACTGTCAAGAAACAGTCATTTTAACAGTGGTCACAAGAAACTGATCACTTTGGTATTTCTGAAAGTATGGCTAGCAAATGTTTGTGGTTCTGTGATTGCGCAAACAGCTGCAAATATATTTTAAGTGTCTTCAGATGAATTTCAGCTACAGAATGTTAACCATTTCCCTCAAGGTGTTTTTGAAAGTGGATCCTCTTACAGTTTCCATCTCAGACAGCATTGTATCTTGTATCTGACATATTGACATATCTTGTATCTGTCATTAATTAGTCACCCTCATGTCATCCATTTATCTTCAGATGGCCTTTATTCATTTACAGCACAAGTTATTATTCATAACACAAGTTCTCAGTAGTGAAACCATTGCTTCAACTGTAATTTTACGAAGCTGCGAGAATACTTTTGTGGGCCAAGAAAACAAAAAAGAACTGTGTTCAATAATTTTTCTCTTCTGTGTCATTCTTTGATGCGCGTTCATGATCACGATGCATGCATTATATAGGGGTCTGTGTGAGTATTATTTGAAGGCCATATGCCACTATAGTTGTGGTTTTATAATGTTCAATAAAGGAGTTATGGTTTAGTGTTATTGTTATTTTTTTCCTGTGGATGCATTTAGTAGGTAGTTATTTATGCTCATTTGTTCAATTTTTATCCTTTGTTTTTTTATATTTAACCTTTATTAAGTTGTCTTTAAAAACACTAATAATGTATAATATTAACAAATAGAATAAGTAAATAGAATATATAGAACATTTTAAAATGAAAATCTGTACATTTAAAGGACATTTGAATTGGAGGATTTTTATTTGTAATGTTTTTTTTTTACTCTGTTAAAGAAGTAGTGTCGTTTTTGTAGTATCAGTTATTTATGCTTTTTTTAACATCACATGATAACTTTATTCAGCTCATTAGTATTGGCCATGATGCTAATATTTTTGGCCAAAATACAATTAGTGTTCCTACTGTAAAACCATGGTAAAATTTTGTGTTGTAGCGTTATGCTTTTGTATTTTATGGAATGTTTTTCACATATTGCAGAACATTTCCCCAACCTCTATGCCAGCAAAGCAAATGAAAAAAATATAAATGCCAAGATATATATATAGAGAGAGCTCTGGTTATTCAGTCCCACCACCTACAATCCCTGCCGGACCTAGGACTTGAATTTGCGACCTTTGTGGCGTGTTTGTGTGTGTATAAATGTGGGCCATTTATATGGATACACCTTAATAAAATGGGAATGGTTGGTGATATTAACTTCCTGTTTGTGGCACATTAGTATTTGTTAGTATAAGTGAGGAGGGACACTTTTCAATATGGGTGGTGACCATGGTGGCCATTTTATTATTTATTTATTAAGGTGTATCCCTTTAAATGGCCCACCCTGTGTGTGTGTGTGTATATATATATATATACATATATATAATATAGTACATAAACAGAATCATAAAAAATATATATATTACCAATTAATATGTAACTATGGATAAATAAAATGCTGTATTTTCTCAAATTAATCACACCATTTAAAAAAGAAAGGTTTATATTTGATTGAAAGTATAGAGGATTCTTTTAACTTTGTGTATTTCTTCTTTGAGTTAGTATCTGTTTGACAGCCTGTAGTGTTTGTGTTAGCGTGTGGTGTGACTGTCTCTCTGTGGTCTAGCATGCTAACTGCCTCTCATCTTTGAGGTTGACCAAGCTTTCCCCTCGGCACCATCAACCTACATATCTTTTCCATCAATCCTTCTATACCTCTTCTCACCTCCATCCTCTGTCCCACTTTCCCCTCACATGCTCCTCTCCTAACTTTCCACCTCCCCTCTTTCAGTGTTTCTGCCCCTAGTTCCCTAGCTGCTAATCCCTGAGCGCCAGCGTTAGCACTGGCCGCATTTCTTAGTGCGCTCTGCGGATGTAGTGCTATTTTTACCCTTCACACTTAATCATGTCCTCTCCCTCCCTTCCTGCTACTCCCCTCCTTCCTTCTCACTGTACCTGTCTCTCGGTGCAGTCCTGTCCAATCATGATAAGATAAGAGTGTAACTGGTTCTCAAGGAGAATAACCTGCTGGTTAACATCATGATAGTATCTGAACCTCAAAGTCTGTGTGTGAAGAAATGCCTTCTCAAAGCAAAATTTTTTAATAAATATTAAATTTAGATATATTTATTTTATAAATATAAATACTTTAATTTGTAATAATAATTATAATTATTATTTTATATCTATTGTTATTGTTTTATATCTATTATTAAATTGATAGAACATTCATAACTTGCTGCTTGCTGTTATTTACCTCAGTAAACATACTTCCTGCCAGAATACCATACTTAGAACAGCTTTTGTACCTACTGTGATGTGAGAAAGTGTGTTCAGGGTGGTTTATAGGGTTTTTCTGAATGGTTTTGGCTTCTGAAAACACTGAAAGAACCCTTTTTATCACCCCAAACATGAATCCTATCACTATTAATCTAGAGTAATCCAATGATTTGAGAGATCATTCTTGACTGAAGCACGATAGCAATGAATTGACAAAAAGTTCTGAGAAAGTGAAATTCTCAAAATAGTTCGATTAATACTTTGTTGATGAATAAAAATAGTACCATTTAGTTCATTTAAAGGGTTAGTTCACCCAAAAATGAAATTGTCATTAATTACTCACCCTCATGTTGTTCCAAACCCATAAGACCTCTGTTCATCTTCTGAACACAAATGAAGATATTTTAATGATATCGGAGAGCCATCTGTCTCTCCATAGACAGCAATACTACTGAAATCATCCCAGATCCAGAAACATAGTAAAAACATCTGTAAAACGGTCCATGTGACATCAGTGGCTTAAATTCAGATCAGTTTTGTGACGCTAGGAAAATACTTTTTGTGCAAGGAAAACAAAAATAAGATAATTTACTTCATTTTGGGGAGAACTCCCCTTTTAAAATGGGCCACATTCATTTGAATAAAGTTTTGTCATTCAAATTAGATTTGTCTTACCTTTTTAACATATTTAAGCCTTTTCATTTTTTGTCATTTTGAACAGCTTCAAATTTTTAATCTTTGTTTTGAAAATCATAGATTTATTTATTTTATTATTATAATTTATTTTAGTTGTATTAATTGTATTTGTATATATTGTATATGCACTGGACGGCTTAAACATGGCTCAGTTTCTAAAGTTGACCCAGTTACTTAAATAATTGGTCAAACTTGAATCCTTTTGTGTTGTTCTTTGTGCCTGAAGTCACAGATGCCCTCATGATTTCATCAAATAATAAAGAGCACAATTAAATGGGTCACAATGTCTCTGAGATTAACCTGCTTATTCTAAAAATTGCTAAATATGCCTTGTGTTTCAGTACTAATGGATATGAGGAAGTTTTTGTTTGGTGTTTGGCAGGTCAGATAGTCCAGTGATTCTCAACTTAGGAAGAAGTTTCATGGACTTGAAAAGATTTTTATTTTCTGATAAACATCTAAAAGAGGTTTAACAATATATTAAAAGAATAACTTTTCCTCAGTTAATTTTTAAGAAAAGATATTATAGGTATAGTAATACATACACTTAAAAGAGCACGTTTATGATTTATTGTTGGTGAAGTAATGCTTAAGCCTTGCTAATGGGACTATGACTGTAGCATAAGTATGAGTGTACATATTTAAAATTGAAGAAGAAATACATCAACTCTGATTCATTTATGCACATTGTAAAGGCTCCTTCTCTTAAGTAGTTTTTTGTGCATTTTCTGTTTTTCCTTCCAGACTGTCTGTTCAAGTTGTGTCCAATGAACAGGTACTCTGCTCAGAAACAGTTCTGGAAAGCAGCAAAACCTGGTGGAAACAGCACCACAGACACCGTACTACTCAACAAATTACATGTGAGTTCAATACTTAACATCTCAGGCTTAAGTTCAATACACACTGCATTTTTTGTTTTTGGTATTCGTTATCCTGAAAAAATTGCTATGGAGAGAAACCTTGCACACTGAGTCTGAGGCATATTAATTAAGATGTTGTAAAAACAAAATGGCAAGAAAGTAAGATTTGTTGTCCTCTTACAGTACGGTGGCTGTGTATTGTCAACACATCTCAAAATGCTTGCTACGGATGTGAGAAAGGCAGAAAATTAAAAAAAAAATGTTTTTTTTATGACGGACGAAAGTTTTACAGGCAGTGTGTAAACCTGATTGACATAACATGAGATTGTTTTTATTTTTCAACGTGATAATTTTGGATATAAAGTGTCTACTGTGTACATGTGATGACATTTTTAGGCCTTTTTTCAAGCAATTTTGAATTTGTGTCTCATAATAATGATTTTTTATAATAATAATAATCTGACAATCTCAGAACTGTGAGAATTATCAGAATAAATTCGCAGTTACTGAAAAACAAATGGGGGACAATACTTGTGACTACTAGGAAAAACATCCAACAATTGTGAGATAAAAAGTAAATTTTTTTTTATTTTATTTTTTACAATTTTATAAGTTTTTTTTTTTTAACTGTACAAGTTTCCTTACCCCTTTTTATGCTGGATGAATAAGATATATTACATTTTGACTTGAGTATAATTGAATAATATAGTGCCCCATTATGGATTTTTGAAAATGACCTTTCATGCATTGTGTAACACAGCTCTAAGTGAATGAAACATTTTTGAACATTTTGAATCTGAAAGTTATTGTCTCTCAAAAGAAAGAGTTGACTCTGAATCATTGAAACGAGTCATTTTTAAAATGAATCACAAGCTGCTTCATATTGACATCAACATATATCTTTAGCATGTTAGCATACCCCGCCCACTTAGTGTTTTTGCATTTGTCTGAATGAAAATGGACCAAAGTGGGAATGAAAAATCCACTAGGTACTGCTTTTGGCGCATTAAAATATCGGTTTCCCTGGTAACGTTGTACAGAAAGCAGCACTGAGCTCATAAACACTGCTTTATCAGGCGTAACAGGTGAGATGACATGAAAATGAGACCAATTACATGGAAAAATTAATTGTGGAGTGACTCGTTTGGGAGTCCTTAAGCAAATAAGGTAAAAATAAATGCGTATTATAAGACAATGAAAGCGTTTTTGACCTTACATGCATGTCAACCTGTTGTTGGGGACTCCTAAAACCAAAATTTGTACTTTACATAATCCATAATAGAGGAACTTAAATATGGTTCAAGTTTATTACATATATCAAATAATTGTTTAAATCCTGAAATCCTGACATTTCTTTTATGTAAATTATTTCAATACAATATTTGTAACCATTTTAATCTGCATTTTCAGCACGCTGCTGATCTAGAGAAGAAACAGAATGA
>JAUMHI010000052.1:6425793-6439957 GCA_032359435.1 Enteromius unitaeniatus
TTATTTCAATACAATATTTGTAACCATTTTAATCTGCATTTTCAGCACGCTGCTGATCTAGAGAAGAAACAGAATGAATCGGAAAACCGGAAGCTGCTGGGAACAGTGATACAGTACGGAAATGTTATTCAGGTAGGTCAGCCAGCTGGCAGATAGTAAGCAGATGGATCTCACTGTGCCATTGAGGTCTTGGCAGGACAGAAATCCTTTGTTCAGTGTTATTTTAGAGTCTGTCATTGAGCTTGCATTTATAATTGTTCTGCATAATTTATTATAAAATAAGACTGTGCCATGTGACCCTGAGTATCTTCATGTGTATAGCTAAAGGGGTTTTAATGAGTATACCAACTTTACTTCATATTGTTTGTTGCTTTAATAAAACCAGACATTTTTGGTTTTTTTTCCATTTCACAGCTGTTGCATTTAAAAAGCAATAAGTACCTTACTGTGAATAAACGGCTACCTGCTCTGCTGGAGAAGAACGCCATGCGTGTGACGCTGGACTCTGCTGGAAATGAAGGCTCCTGGTTTTACATACAGCCCTTTTACAAACTTCGCTCCATAGGTGACAGTGTGAGTAAAAACGTACACGGTTTTAGCACATTTGTTTTGAAATTGTTCTCTCCTTCCAACCATTGTGCCATTTTTACCATTGTAGTGTGATGAGAGTTCTAGTATGTCAACTCTGTATCTCTGTACTTCTGTGTAGCACCTCTGGTCTAGGAGGAAACTTGCTTCACCTCACTGTGTACTACATCTGCTATGGTAGAAGTGACAATAAAGCTTCTTTGACTTAGTAGGCTCTGGTTAGCAAAACCTTGTTGACTTGACTTTAATTATGTTTTCTTAGATTTTAAATATTCAGCTTTAACATGCTTGTACAATTATATGTAGATAGACTAGCTTTAAAAAGATTAGGGTTTGTAAACAATTTAAATTAAATTAATCAAGATTAATCGCATCCAAATTAAACATTTTGTTTACATAATAAATATATATATATATATATATACATATATATATATATATATGTGTGTGTGTGTGTGTGTAAATGGATGATATTTATATTGTATATATAAATACACACACATACAGCATATATTTAGAAAATATATGCTGTATAGAAAATTCTAAAAATTTTAGTATTTGTGTTCATATTAATTACATTAATTATATCATATATAAATATATTTAATATATATACACACAACATATTTTTTTAATACATATATGCATATGTGTGTTTTTATTTCTGTAAATAATAAATATACACAATTATGTTAACGGAAACTTTAACTTTGGGATGCGATTAATCACAGTTAAATTTTTGACAGCGCTATTTAAAATGTTTGTAAAAAAAAAATTTCTGTCCAACAAGATATTTTGGGATAAAAATAGGGTAATATTACCACAATTTAAAATAACCGTTTTCTATTTTCATACACCTCAAAATATAATTTATTCCCTCGATACTAAGCTGAATTTTCAGCATCATTACTCCAGTCTTCAATCTCACATGATGAATTTGGAGCCAAGTAAATGGAACTTGGATGTCAGGTGTGCTCTGTGATGCACTAGGGGCTCTAAATGGTCTGAGCTGTAGTTACAAAAGATGCAATCTAAACCGAACCGGTGTCCATTTGGTCCATTAGATGTTGTTGTATGGGGGCCTTGGAGTGTCATCCGCTGTTGGTCTCTGGGGTAAAGAGTGTTTTTACATAAGCTTACACTGACCGTTACATGATGTCAAAGCTCACAGCATTGAATTCCCCTGCTAATGCCATTAAAAACGGCCTCTGTGGGAGAGTGACGCTATCACCAAGCCTTCGTCACGGAAAGGCACAGCAGTACTTTGAAACGGAACTGAACCTGCTCTTGCGGGATATAAATAACTACAAAACTAAGGCATTACAAGAGATCAAATTAAATTTGGTTTAGTTTAGCTATACAAGCAGTTAGCAATTAGGTTAGAAATGATCTAAATGGACAGAAATATAGATTTTCGTTTAGGCTGATTAGAGTGCAGTGTGGAGTATAAATATGTGTCGTGTTTGTGTTCTTGTTTTTTTTTTTTGCTTTGCCAGATTTAAGTTGCATGACGTTTAGTTATGAAGTTATTAATTTGAAGTTTCAGTGTAAGTAATATGTAAATATAAGTTAATACTAATATCTTAGTTAATGAATTAACTATATGTATTTATGTTAGTGCTGTCAAATATTAATCGTGATTAATTGCATCCACAATTCAAGTGTTACATAATATATGTGTGTGCTTTGTGTATATTTCTTATGTATCTGTAAATACACACACATACATGCATATTTTTCAGAAAAATATACATATACTTATTTATATACACAAAGGCCTATTTATTAATTATTTTATAGTAATATAAATATAGACATGTAACTACTGTAAAAATATATATGTGTGTATATATATACACACAATGATCATACACAGAACACACATATATAATGTAAACAAAAATGTTTATTTTAAATGCGATTAATCATTTAACAGCACTAATAACAATCATAAAAATATATATTTTTAATTTATTCAGTTAATATAATCAATTATTAATAAATAACAATAATAATAATACATTATTAGTGAATAACAGTGCATTGCATCTCATCCATGTTTTTTATACAACATAAAATACCTGATTTTATTATATTTTCTAATTGTGTTAAATTGTCTTTTAAAATCTACTTTTGATTTTTTTTTTTTTTTTTTATTCTGCGAAAAGAGGGTTACTTTATGTTTATGCTTGTGTGTGACCAAAAAAAATTATAAATAAAACAATTTATAATAATTAAATAATTTTGCTCGTGCAACAACCATAAACAGCTTCTGCACAAAATATGTTTTAATTTTGATCTTTCTTATCTTTTAGGTGGTGATTGGGGATAAAGTAGTGTTGAATCCCGTAAATGCAGGACAGCCTCTACATGCCAGCAGCCATCAGCTGGTGGACAACCCTGGCTGCAATGAGGTTCATCTGCTTTTATAATAATTTGTGTAAATAACACAAATACAGATCAGCTCTTAACTGCTAAGTAATAAGTGCTTTAAATGGAAAAGTACTGTCTGTAAATTAGCTTTTGCTGCATAAAACTAAAATTACCGTCCGCTCAATTAGAACCCAGTGTCAGTGTGAAGGCTATTATGCTATGATAACACTAATGGAAGAGCCACTTTCTCTGCCAGAATGTCTTTGGATTGTGAATCATGGTATTAAATAATTGCTATTGCTATAAAACCCAACATAGTTTATCTTACGACGCCCCCTCCTCTCTTTGTCCTCTCTGTTCTCCTCAGGTGAACTCCGTGAACTGCAACACTAGCTGGAAGATTGTTTTATTTATGAAATGGAGTGACAACAAGGAAGTCATTCTTAAAGGGGTAGGTGCTTCACCCACATACAACATGAAAACATGGTTTGAGTTCTTGAAGTTGTTGTTGTTTTTGTTGTTGATGATTCAAGTCAGTTCCTTCGTTCTGGTTGCTAAGGGTGATGTAGTTCGGCTGTTTCATGCCGAGCAGGAGAAGTTTCTCACTTGTGATGAACACAGGAAGAAGCAATATGTGTTCCTAAGAACCACCGGCCGTCAGTCCGCTACCTCTGCCACCAGCAGCAAAGCACTGTGGGAAGTTGAGGTGAGTTACGTGTTTTATCCATTAAGATGAAGTTTTCAAATAAATACAACTTTTATTAATTTGGCCTTAGTACAGTTTCATGAAGTAAAAGCTAACATGTCATTAACTACACCATGATCCGCCGGCTCTTTCAAACTTTAAATTCAAACAAAATTGTATTTAAATTCTACCAGGAAAGCTTGTGAGGCTGTTAAAGAAGATTAGTGAGTAGTTCCATTTTTTGGTTCAGCATTATGATTTTCAATCAATGCCTTCAGTTTTCATGATTTAGTAATCGTGAAAAAAGCAGAAATCAATCTGGATCTGTGTGTTACTGTAGGTCTTAAAGTGACAGCAGCCCAATAACCCTGCTGCTGTATGTGTCTTTAATGTTAATCAACAACACAATGCAAAGAACAATATAACTTTTACTTTTAACGGAAGAACTTTAGTAGATTTAAAGGGATATTTCCCGCAAAAATGTAAAGCCATCCTAAGTGTATGTGACTTTCTTCTTTCATACGAATACAATTGGAGTTATATTAACTCCTGTCTCTTTCAAACTTTATAATGGCAGTGAATGGCTGTTTTTTTTTTTAAAGTCTGATAAAAGTATACCCATCTATTAAAAAAAGTGCTTCACATGGCACCGGGGAGTTAATAAAGGCCTTCTGAAGTGAATCAATGTTTTTGTATAAGAAAAATCTCCATATTGAAACTTCCATTATTATTCCATATTCACTTCCATTATACAGCTTGAAAGAGCCAGGATATTTGTTTAATACTGTATTCAAATATTCTTCTATCGTCTGAAAAAAGACAATCATGGACTGTAAACCTAAATGGGTTAATTTTAATTTCTGGGTACCCCTTATTCAACTATCCCTTTAATAATGACCAATATTATATTTATTTCATGTGTTTTATTTTACATTTGATTATTCAGTTTCTCTACTAGATAGAAAATCACATCTTTCTAAAAATGTTCATCTTGAAATAAGTCATGTTGATCATAATGAAGCCCTGGTAGGACTGTTTGATGCCCCCGACAGCCTCTGTAGTCCCATTTAGCTGCTTGTTAGCTGTTTTCAAGACACATATAAGTTTAAAAACTGATGAGTGTGATCTAACTGACGTATTCGTGTGGTAATATGTGCGTTTAACTTAATCTTATGTTTAACACAGACCTTTTTCAGGCATTCAAGTTCAAATAAACACAATAAAGACAATACAGTTGAATAGGGTAAAACATCAACTAATACCTGACACTTTAATATACCTAGTTTACTGATTACATTGATAATTGCAAAGATTTTTTCTATTACAAATTTTCAAAAATATTAAGTTTAAATATGCAAATGAGGCATTTCATTTTATTTAATTTAACTTTTTTTTACAAATTAGATTCAAATGTTTTTTAAAAACGTGCTTTAAAAATATGTATTATTATTTTAATCTGTTAAAATATATAGATGACGTTCTATAAAACAAATACTTAACAGATGTTATGTTTCAGCTTGTCTGAAAAAATACCAAAACCAAAAATACCAAAATTTCAAATTTGACAGGTGCATGAAAATATGTTTTTGCCTGCAGTGTTTCCCCTTAAGGACTCGTTCCACAGCACTCCATTTGAATACCTCACATGCTAATTATGAAATTCCTCCCGATCTCTTATTTCAGGTGGTTCAGCACGACCCATGTCGCGGTGGCGCTGGTTACTGGAATAGTCTTTTCAGGTTTAAACACTTGGCCACAGGACACTACCTGGCAGCAGAGGTGAGTGAGGTGTGTTCTACTAGCTCGGGATCCTCCCTCAGCTGTTCCCAGATCAGCACTAACCTCTCCCACTGGGTAGGGATCCTTACTAACTTCCTCCTAGATTTTCTCTGGCTAAAAACTGCAGTCTGTAAGATTTGCAGCATCCCTCTGGATGTTTCCATAAGTACTCAAACCTGACTCGAGCTCTTTTTTTGCTCAGTTAGATGCCAAATTGATTGAATCTTACATAGTGCAGCTTTAATCACGTCTATGGTGATATTCTTTGAGCATGACTTACTCTGTTAGCTAGGTATGTTTAAGAATGTTTTGACATAAACCTGCATTATAAGGTTTTTAACGTAGATCTGAGAAGTCAGATATGATGCTCCTTTTATCCTTCATCCCTTTTACATTCAAATTTGATGCATTTCAGAGTCAAGCCGGGTACACAATGAAAGACAACTAAGAAGAATAAGTTTTTGTTTTGATGAAAGATCAGGAATTATGCCTTTAGTGTTGTTTATATATATTATCTTTTTTATTATTTTTTTAGGTTTATTTAATTTTTATTTCACTTTTTGTTCGTTTCAGTTAGTAAGGTTATTGCAAATATTCTTTTGGTGTACCTTTTCTATATATATATATATATATATATATACACACACACACACACACACACACACAGTGGGACAAGGAATGTATAGTAAAGTAAAAGAGGATCTCAAGCATTTTTGTGGACGTTTTTGGTGATTTATTTGTTCACAGGTTAATCCTGACTATGAGGAAGAGTCACAGGAATCCCGTTCATCTGTAAGTGGAATCGTTTCTGTTAAATAGCTATCATTCTTGTGTATTGGACTGTGTAGAGAAACAGTACGTGTGCTGGCTGATTTTTTGTTATTTTGTTTCAGGTGGCAGATTTTTCACCCTTTAACTTCCAGGTACTATCAGTAGTTTCATCTTCATGGTCAAAATTTTAAATCTATAAATGGCCCTTTACAACTGTTCCCCATAATTCTCTTTACATAGCTCTAAGCATTCTATCCGGAATGTGTTGTTGGGAAGTGTTAGGGATTTTTGCTGCTTTAATGTTTTTACTTGTTATAGTTTTGAAATGTGGTTTTATATTATGATACAACAACAGCATTTGTGGGAAAATTCATTTACAGTTTTATTTTAATATTATCTATATGCTATTTTAGTATTTATTCATATTTTAAATGAGGTGTTATTTTTGATTTCATTATGCTTTTCACTTATTTTTATTTTTAGTCATTTTTTTCTAAAAGAAAAAGGTTTCTATTATTAGTTTTATTTAAGTTGTCAAGGCATCATTGATTAATAAAAAAAAAACATTGTATTTAATTTCAGCTTTAGTTGTAGCTTTTAGTTTAAGTTAAAAAATAATAAAAATGTTTACATTGAAAGTAATAGGGGAAACGCATTTGAGTAAAATATTAAAATAAACATTTTAAAAGTGTTGCTACAAGACAAGTAATGTACATTTAGAATTCATACCATTCATGCAAAATTACATGAAATGTTGAAACTTATGATCATGCAAGTAAACCATCATAGATGCATGAATAGAACAGGTAGGAGACTATTTGCGTACAGAAATGGCATTGATGACTAAGAGTACAGAGTTTGTTTGCCTAGAAAAAAATCAAGAACAAATAATGCACCTTCACATTTCTGTATTTAAACCATTTTTTTCAAGTCAAATCATTTTTTTTTTTGGTAAATAATTTCGTCATAAAGGCTGTCAATTGTGACTTGAATTGGGCCCCAGAATATTTTCATATATTTTCACTTACAAAGTAAATTTCTATTTAATGAAGAAAAAAAAATTAACCACAAGGTGGCACTTTAGCTGTGAGTGAAGCCGTTTGAGTAGTGCAGCTCCTCGCCTGTAGGTGGCAGTATAGCACTGTCAATTGTTTACAGCAGCAGTACCTCCTTCTGCTAGTGTGCATGGACTAAACTTTGCACCCAAATCTCAATTTAATCATCATGTTTGTTGCAAACAAACCCTTACATCAGGTTTCTAAAATCAAAGTGAAAATTTCCCCAGAGTTTTCCTGAAATGAACCAAGAAGCAGTTAACATTTTATTTTTGACTAAAAGCTGCTAAACTTGTTTGACTAGAACCCACATACAGTGCATTGAGACTGCAAAGTTGTGAACATGTCACGAATCAAAGATTGTTTCCTCAGCAAAGACTGGTTTCGTCTTAGTCACATAATTAATAAACAGAGCGAGGTGTTGTGTATCAATGGTTAAGAGGTCTCTTCTCTCCTTTAGCTGGACCCGGAGCATGAAGCTCTGCGGGCACGTCTGCGAACGCCCAACGAGAAGGTCATGTACACCCTCGTGTCCGTGCCTGATGGCAATGACATCTCCTCCATATTTGAGCTGGATCCCACCACCCTCAGAGGAGGAGACTCCCTCGTCCCCAGGTACACACTGGACCATAAGTGGATTACAAGTCATTCAAGGTTAAACATAACCTAACAGGTTAAAATGATACAGTCCAAAACTGTTTAAGTTGTTAATTGTTATAGTGATCCTAATCTGCTTTATAGAAGGCCACAAGATGAATTCAAGTTAAAATTGCTGCAAATTATTATTTAATATTTTAGAATTATATATATAAACTCATTAAATGTATCATCACAAAGAAGATTTTTTTCATTGTAAATCGTGAAAAAGTACTCTTTTTATATACGCTATGTACACAAAAACATTTTATTTGTATTCAGCTCCAAAAGTAAGTCTGCTTGTATAATATATGTGTATATGCATGTATGTATATATAGTCATTTTAACAGTATACATATAACATTATGCATATACATTACATGAATGCGCAGACACACACACACATATGCATTATATATGTATTTATATGTGTGTATTTAAAGGAAAATATTATTTAAACAAAATATATTATTATACATATTTATAATAATAAAAATTGCATTTATGTATTTATTATGCATAATAAATATGCATAGTATGCACATATATTAACAAAAACTTAGACAGGCTATTATTAGACAGCACTAATATACATATGTGTATATGCATACATTTACATACACAGTATATATTACCTTTAATTTTAGACAATATTTTACAGTAAAATTATATCTAAACTAAAGTTTTTGTTTCTAACCATATTTGGTATTGTGTTTATAGATAAGCAACAAACCAACCGACAAATGGATTATTTAAAATATGCTTGAAGAAAATATTGACGTTTGTGTGATTTATTGGTGCAGTACAATACAGTGATAGTATAATGTAAATAGTTTTGGCAGCTCAGGGTTAATCAGACTTTGAGTTGGAGTGGCAGGTTCACTGCTGTCAGTTTGAGCTCTGAGTAAGGTGAGATTCCCGTTTACGATAAGATTCATGCCCTCAGTCTCTGATTCGCTCTCTTCCTGAAAAGTTGTGAAGAGCACAATATGACTTTGCCCCTGTCTATGGATGTGAAAGCCCTTCCAAAATCCACACAGTGGCTTATTGTTAAGTTGTTTCCAGGCCTGCGGGATGTTTGAATTTAGTAGTTTGACCCTTAATGAACCTAAAGAGAAAACAGTGTATTTGATTCAAACGGCTATGGATAGAAGTCACAGGAATTATGTTGTTTTGCACTCACGCCTTTTCCTGGTATTTCTGGAAGTCGCCTGCATCTCATGATGTCTTGCATCTCCCGATGGTCTGGTGGCTCGTTGTGTTTGTTTTCAAAGGTCTGTTGTCTCAATGAATCATGCGTGACCAAACATGAGAGAGATGGCAGATTTGGAAAACTGCACACATGATCACATGCATCTCACACCCGTCAGACCACAAAACCCAAGCGCTTCCAGGACAGACCCACGTGGTGCTTTGTGTGTGTGTTTGCCTCATCCAGATACCTGCAAAGTCTTCCTTTTTTTTTTTTTTTGCTGAAAATAGCCAGGAAAGTCCCGGCAGGGTGTGGAGGCAGGAAATCAGGGTGACCGTGCACTTTGCCAGCGTGATATCTTTCCATGTTGTCGAAACATGTTGTTAAAACAGAAGCCAGATGTTGCGTAACCGTCCTCCCCCAGATTCCCTCGTTTATATAAGCCATCGCTTGGAAGGTGTTTCTTTTTATGAAGTCATTTTCCTTGCTGCTCAGAATCAGGACATAGTAGGGGAAATTCAGTTTTGGGATGAAATGAGTGAATAAAGATGTGTATGGTGTACACAGAATTTACAAAAGTTTATAGATGGCATATTAAATCCCAGAAAAGTATATGCTTTGATCTTTTAAACAGCGTCTATGTATAGTCAATAGTCAAAATATGGGTGATATCATATTTTAAATTGTTAAATTTTTTTTTTTAATTTTTAATTAAAAATAAAATAATTTTTTTTTTTTAATGTTATTTAATGATTTGTAAATATGTTTTAGTAGTTTTAAATATGCCTGTTTTTGTTACATAAACTACTGTGAAACTGAAAAATATTTAATGTAAATAATGGAAAATATTTATGATATTTTAATTGTTTTACTCACTTTAAAATTAAATAAAATTAAGAAAATTCTAATGTATAAGGAAAAAAATCTAAACTTTTATTGCTTTAATACTTGAAAACACCTGTCCATATATATATATACACATGCATATTATAAATTTTATATGTATTATGATGTATATATTTTAAATAGGTTAATATATTTATTATGTGTGTATATATATATATATATTCTATTTATATATACATACACATATATAATTAATATATTAACCTATTTAAAATATATACGTCATAATATATATAAAATCTATAATATGTATGTGTGTGTGTGTGTGTGTGTATATATATATATATATATATATATATATATATGGACAGGTGTTTTCAAGTATTAAAGCAATAAAAGTTTAGATTTTAGATTTTTTTCCTTATACATTTATATATATATATATATATATATAAAGGGATGTATCGGTGCAGAATGGCACGGTACAGTATTTATTTAATCATTTGCATAAAAAAACTAAACTAAATAAGCACACATTAGCCATCTATCTGTAAACTTTGAAAGAGGAACTTCAATTTTAATAACAAAAAATTATTAAACCTTCCCCACATCCGATTTAAAACCCACTTTAGCTCTACCTTACAAGATGTTAATCTAGATTAAAATCCTTATTTATAATCGAGCATTGTCTGATGAAACCAAATACACATAAGATATAGACAATGGCTATGCTATGATTTTGGCTATTTTTGCATGTAAAATAGAGTTAGAAGCAACATAATATCTATTTTAACAGAAAGCTCTGCTCCTCTCAGCCTCTCTCTGAACAGAACAGACACAGAGAGAGGGGTGGGCGCGCTGGGAGAACAAGAACCACAGAGACTCGCTGAAGTTTGTCCAAGAAGTCTCTAGGTTCCTCGCTAGTCGCTTTTAGGGAAAAATGTCGCCAAGGGGTTCTGAATAGTCGCTAAATATAGAGACAAAGTCCCTAAGTTGGCAATACTGATCTGTATTGACAACAGACCACAAAGAATGATGGGCACGCTTGGGCTGATAGTTCCCGTTCGCTCCATTCGCCTGTGCAAACTTTTCTCAGAAGACCTGTCGTTTTATCGAGTCATGCAACCATGGTAGTACCGAAAAAAATGTATATTGCGGTACGACGGTATTTACAATACCGTTACATCCTTAATATATATATAATATTTTATAATATATATTATATATTGTTTATTAGGGGTGTGACGAGATCTTATGGCACATATCTTTGATATGGTATGACGGCGATATTCTTGCGATATTGGTATGATGCGGCGCAACAAATCTCCAACAGGAGATGCTGCCACATTCTATTTATGACGTGCTGACACAAATTCCAAATGTCCAAAACAGACAGACGAGCTCGATACATGTGCAATGCCACCAATTGACTTGCACTCTTTCAGGAGTCTTCTCACGGACAGTCCGTGCGGCCTCAAAAAATTGCCTGTCCACAAGCCCTCCTGATGACGAAAATGATGTAATGCAGATGGCCGAAGTATACTTTGAATTCACTTTAAAGTCCTGTTTTGAATCGAATGATTTGCAAAACACACTTTGAAATCCTGTTCTTAATCAAATTATTCGCGATACGTGATCCGTTGGAATTGCTTCAAATCACTTTGCGACGCGATGGCTTAACTGAGTTTCAAAAAGCTCTGTTGATACATTTTCCGTCGTATTAAAACCATTTCATGACATTTAACAGATCACACTAGCATTAGGCTATAATTAACCTTACCACCCCCCCCCCCATCAAATCGCACCATGTATATGTGTCTAGTTTAACCTTTTGTTTGTCTTAACCTTTTGATGTAGCCTTTTAAATGTTCAAAATGACTTATTCATTTCATGTGATTTTTGTGGTTTCATGACACAAGTTTCTGTTTTATGCAGTTTGATTCATGTGATGAAACATGTTTGTGTGTCTTGTATGAATAATTGCTTCTTTGTATATTGAGCCTATGGGTGTATGGGAACACATCTATAGATTACATGACCCTCTCAACCACATGCTTTGAATAACTTTCATTTAACAAGCTGAACTATGCCCTCATCATGTGTGCGAGAGAGACCATCTTTAAGTTTGATCCTAGTAAAAGGATTTTCTAAGTCATTGCTTTAATTATGACCTGAAATTCTCTAAGTCTCACTAACCAGTGGTCTTTCACGGCACCAGAGGGCTGTAGATGTGACTAATTAGTGTAAGGGGACGTAGGGGGCACACGTACACACTTATACACACAAAAGTAAGCCTGTTAGTCACACAGACGATTACACAACTGTGCCAGGAATACTGAAAAATGTATGTGTGTGACAAGAGCATGTTTGTCTGAACCATTAGGCCCAATTTTGCTTGCGTATGTGTGTGTGTAATTGTGTAGATATGCGTCCTTTAAGTGAATGAGCTCTGTGACTCTTTGGTTACACTTAAACCTAGGTGTAATGAGGCCTAAATCAGATCCTCATGAAATGAAAGTGACACACAGCTGGGGAATGGATGGCAAAAATCACATTTTCAGTTTCATATGACAATCTAACATGTAATATAATAATAGTATTATAAGGTGTTACAATGATCAACACATTTATTGCGCTGATGATGCTGCTCATATTAGAAGCATTGCCTGTTTAGACCAGTACCACATTACCAACCAAAAAACAGATTGGATTGCAGTGTGAATGTCATCTTTGTGTGCAAGACAAATGTGAACAGGTGTATTGTGCTTTTGGCAATTTAGTAAAACAAGCATGAATTAACTATCTGGCCTGACAAGTATTGAACTTCCTTGTAGGGGTGTGTTTAAGCGGGACACACACTCACACACACTATGAACAATAGTGGCTTTGATAGCCAGAAGGTAGGGGTGTGCGAGTGTGTGTGTGTTTGTGTAACTGCTATAGCTTTCTGCAGGCACTGTTGGCATCAACGGCATGAACTCAGGGAAAGTTCATGTTTGGTTTATGCAATACAACTACAACAGCTTAAGTCTTATGCATGAGCTTTAAAGCTAATTACTTAATTTTATTATCACAAACTATCAAAAAAGATCTGACTTAATAAATGTTGCATATACTAGAGGTTCTGTGTCTGGTGAGTGTGTTTCTTTGACATAATCAATAGTGCCACTGTTCAGCGTTAGACAGTCATATCCTCTTAAATGTTGGATTGGAGTTTACAGAGGTCACGGTGACCTGAAGGCATCCCACCTCCACCATGTATGCCCTGAACCTAGTGCTCACATGACATCTCAGTACAAGAGTGTTTGATCCCCTAGTAAGCTTTTGAAGAACTGCTAAGCTGTGAAATGAACTCATTTGCCCCCTAAATATGACCCTAGACAACCCTTGCCACAGCAGGAATGTGCTGTGACCTCCTGTAAACTCTTAAGATTAAGGGTTACTGGAGATTAGCAATTATCTTTCTAGTTAACTTTCCAGTCAATTATGTTCATGCATAATTGAATATAGTTACACTTAACGTAAATAATGAATAAATTATTTCCAATAAATGCTAAACATTTCCTTATATTTCCATTAGAGGTTTGTCTTATTGATAGTAGTAGTTATTATTATTATGAGATGCTAATGAATGCCATATGAGCACCTCTGTGTCAGTAATTTGTGCTAAGCACAAGGACATAATAGATTTTTTTACAGTTATTTATTTATTAAGCAGATCAAACATATTATATTTTGATATCTCTGAAATGCGTGTTTGACAGTCGTTTTGTTTCCTCTTCAGAAACTCGTATGTGAGACTGAGGCACTTGTGCACCAACACATGGGTCCACAGCACCAACAACCCCATCGACAAGGAGGAGGAGAAGCCAGTTATGTTACGGGTGGGTGTTAAGTAATTTGCAACCGCACCGGCATATGTTTTCACAAGGGGTTTGAGGATCTCGGTAGCTAGGCTCTGGCAGTGCTGCTTCTGTTCCTCCTTGCACAAGTGCGGAGGTAGCGGTCCTGCTGCTGGGTTGTTGCCCTCCTACGGCATCCTCCACATCTCCTAATGTACTGGCCTCTCTCCTGGTAGTGACTCCATGCTCCGGACACTACGCTGACAGACACAGCAAACCTTCTTGCCACAGCTTGCATTGATGTGCTATGCTGTATGAGCTTGTGTGGGTTGTAGACTCCGTCTCATGCTACCACTAGAGTGAAAGCACCGCCAGCATTCAAAAGTGACCAAAACA
>JAUMHI010000052.1:6440057-6459471 GCA_032359435.1 Enteromius unitaeniatus
AATATATGAAAGTCTAATGTTTATCAGTACATTACAGAAAATAATGAACTTTATCACAATATGCTAATTTTTTGAGATGTTGAATGCTGGAGTCAGTAAGACCAGCTTTTTCTAACTGATATTTTCATTCAAAAAGAACAAAAAACAAAAGTTACAGTAAATGAATTTATGAAATATCTG
This sequence comes from Enteromius unitaeniatus, assembly GCA_032359435.1. Classification (NCBI taxonomy): domain Eukaryota; kingdom Metazoa; phylum Chordata; class Actinopteri; order Cypriniformes; family Cyprinidae; genus Enteromius; species Enteromius unitaeniatus. Next base: position 6,440,238 of record JAUMHI010000052.1, read on the forward strand.
TATTTTCAATCAATTGAGTTAAGATGTGTCGATTCGTCACAAAATCATGAAAACAGCAAATTAGTTTTAACCAAAATCTTAAGCAGTAAAGCTGGTTTCAACATTGATATTAATAAGAAATGTTTTTTAAGCTGTAAATCAGCATGTGATTTACTGAATGATACTTAAGATTGGAGTCAATGATGCGAAGATTTCAGCTTTGCATCACAGAAATAAATTGCATTCAATTTACAAGTGTTTATATGGTATATTCATTAAGAAATAAAATTATATAATGCTGTCGGCCCTGTATACATACATACATACATACACACATTCATACAAATATATTGTGTACAGTCACCTGCTGCCAATCTGATGGATATTTTATATAATCGCGGTTTCGATGGTGATTGGGAGGTTGTGTGCTTAGAGCGCATCATGAGTCTGAGCCTTCACACACACTCACTCACTCACACGTGTTCACAGCACATGTGTTCACTGACCATCCATGCTCAAAACATACGACACCTCTCCCTCGGTGTGTCTCTCTTCATCTTTATATTGCATAAGAGAATGTGTCTCCCGTCACAGAGTGTAAGTCTGTGTGTGTGTGTGATGTAAGAGGGACGGGGAGGATAATATGGCTTTAGGTTGACAATGTGGCTGTGCTGCTGAGCGGAGAAGCTTATATAATGTGCATGGAGAGAGCGGGGTGTGTGAGTGAGTGATGAGGTGTGTGTGTGTGTGTGTCTCCTTCACCTGGACAGTGCCAGGCCCTCTCTCAACCATAAGTGGTGGTCTCTCTCGTTTTCCTTACTTGTCTTTTTATTTGCTAACACTTTAGTATAGGGACCAATTCTCACTATTAACTAGTTACTTACAGTATTAGCGTGCCTATTAATAGCATATTTGCTGTTATTCTGCATGCCCTTATTCTACATCCCTTATTGTGCCCAATACATAAACTTAACAACTACCTTACTAACAAATGAGCAAATTAGGAGTTTCTTGATGCGGATGTCACAGTTAATGGTTTGTTAATAGTGAGAATAGGACCATAAAATAAAGTGTGACCTTTTATTTTTAGATTCATAAGTCTAGAAGTTCTGTCTTGCTCCCTGTTCTTGCTGTTATAATCCTTCTTTCCTCACTTTCTTTTTCTCTCTGTCTTTATTATATATTTTCATTGTCTTTAACTGTCTGTTTTACTCTCTCTCTCTCTCTCTCTCTCTCTCTCTCTCTCCCCCTCTCTCTCTCTCCCCCTCTCTCCCTCTCTTTCCCTCTGTCAGTAGATTGAGTCAGTTCCAGTAGTCAGTGTTTGTAAGTTGGGGTCTGTTGTCCTCATGTGTCCTGTAATCTCTGGCTCCTCCTCTGCACATCCCCTGTCGTCCATCAGGGGGCGCTGTGGACACATCCGTCCCTGCGCGCGCCGCTGTCCCAGTTTCCTCTCCTTCGTGCTGCACGATTCCTGGACTCCCGCCAGCTCGCAACCAGAGGTTACATAAGACCTGCCCTTCTTTTTTTCCTCGTTTTTTTCCTGGAATCCAGGCTCTTTACTGATGTGTGACCTTCTGCAAAAATTGGCAGTAAAAGTGCCACGGGCTGTTTACCAAAAGACACTGGCCGTGGCAAAGACCCTCCAGTGGGCATGCAACATCTACAAACCCTTTTGTGAACGCAACAGTCTGATTAGACCGAAATGCGTAAATGAGGTCACGGAGTGAGTTCCTTCAGTCTCAAGGCCAGATCTTTAAGACAGACGCACATTCATGTTACTAAGCTCATAGGGTTAGGAAGCGTGTTTGCAAACCCAACCGTGCTTTTTTTCCACAATGACAGTGACTGAAATGAACCCTTGTAGCTTCTCGCCATTGCCATGCACCGCAAAGAATAATGTCGTGATATCAGTGAATACTCGAGGTGTTTCGTCCCCACACTCGAAAACTTGTGACACACAAACTTGTGACTTGCACTGTTAGAAAAAGTAGCCAAGAGCTCTTTGAAAAGTCAGTCATAAATCAAATTCGGGTTCATTACCGGGCGGATGCACAGATGTGCAAATGAATCGATGTGCTTTATCAATTTCTCATGGGGAAATTCACAAGAAAGTGTTTTTATAGCATGTGATGTAAGCGTGCGTTTATGGTGGCTAGAGAGGGACATTTCGCATTCACACCTTGTGTTTTGCAGCAGCATTATTTTCCAGCTGAAAAATGATGTCGCAGAAAGGGAGATTCCTTACTGGTTGCACTATTACTCACACAAACATGCGCGTGCGTCACGGCTGTTGCTAATTTAGAACCCCCCTCTTTTTTTTGTGTTACAATGGTTCCAGACAACATGCTCACATTTTCCTCTTTACATCCTTTTGAAGCAAGCAAATGTTTATGAAAACAAATGGCACTGATTGTTTATGCTATCCGAATCTTTTTTTTGTTTTTTGGTACTATACTCACACTATAGTCATCCTTCATTGTTGCTGACGTGTCAAACAAGGAACTGTTTGCGTGCCGTGCATGTCGCCTGCTTTGCTTGTTCCTTTTTGCTCTTGCATGACTTTAACTACTTGATTTTGTGTGTTTTCTCGTCTTACTAATGCACCAATAATTGTGGAAATACTTACCCGCTCAAATCCAGATGGATTGAAGGTTGTGACAGGACCAAACAAGTTGCACATACCTTTTTGAAAATAAAACACACACACACACACACACATATAAAATACTTTTGTTTTTGTTTTTTTCTCCACACCCAACTTGGTAACACTTAGGAGTGATGTTTTTTCTGCAAAGTCACAGCTTGAGACTGCATAACTGATGAGATTCAGCGTTATAGCCTTTTATCAATTATAATATATTTGTGCATATTTTAGCCCATTTTCCCACTGTGATGACCCTTTTCGATAAGAACCCCGCATGTAGGCAGACCTGGACAATCAACCCTACGCTGGTGTAGATTAATGTGCAGCTTTCCCAATCTGCAGACGCTTAGGTGTAGGATAGTCTATTCTCTCAGGCTGGTTATTATTTCTGATGGGTCTGATGCAGGCTGCATTAATGAAGTTCTAGTTTGTCAAAAGCATCAACACGTTCTAGCAATGCCAGAGACTAATCTGCATTAACTAACTCATGACTTTTTATCTCCATTAGCTTGCACCCCCACCAGAACCAGAGGTCCCAGCAGAGGTGTGTCCAACACATATTCACCCTCCCTGCCAAGCTTGGGCTGGGATGTGGGAATATGGGTTGTTGCAGTCAGTAGTTGATCGTCTCATATCATGTCCTTACCTCATTGCATTGCATTGCAGTACCCTCTTTGTCTCCACTTTGAGTCATCTCTACCCATGCAAATGGGAAAACAAAGCCCCACGCTGGCACACACCACACTTAGATCTTTCCTGTTAGATCTGCTTTCCCCCTTGGTGTGGAAACATAAAAAATAAGCTGACCTCTTTTTGGTCTTGCTGATCATTGATTGGGATCTGGACGTCAAAACCCATTCATTTTCTCCATTGAAAAGTTACCTAATAACAAATGGTTTTTCAAATGAAGCAAGCCATGTGCTCAGAGTTATATGCTTCTGTAGAAGTCGGGATTTGTGTGATCTCAGCTTTTTAGCTTTTTTCTTTTTAGATTTCAACAGAGTTTTATTTATAAACTGTGTTTGCTAACCGAATGAACCCAGATGCAACCAGATTCAGTTTTAAAGAAGGATCCTTCCAATTAAAAATCATGTTATTATGGCGACAAAAACCATGCTCACAGAATTCAACAAATTTACCTTCCACTCCCATGAAACACTGTTTCACAAATAATTGTAAAAGTTTTCTTGAAACTTTCTAATATTTTGATATAATTATTGGCATGTTGAATGTAAACATAATTATAATTGTTAGTATTATGTTATTATTATTATTATTATTATTATGTTATATAATATATTATTATGTTATATAACATAATCATGGATGACATTTAAGTCAATAGTTTTACATTTTATTGTCATTTCTGTCATTCTCTGTGCTGCATGGTTAAAGAAATAGTTCACCCTAAAATTATAATTTACTCCTCATTTACTCACCCTCATGTCATTCTAAACCTATGCTTGCTTTCTTATGTTGATCACAAAAGAATGAATCTTGAGTTTTGAAGAGCCAAACAGTAATTTGGTCTCTGTTGACTATCATAGTAGAGACAGAAATACTGTGGAAGCCAATAGGGACCGTCACATTTTTGATTTACCAGCATTCTTGAAAGTATCTTCTTTTCTGTTCAACATAAGAAAGAAACTCTTACAGGTTTGGAACGACATAAGGGTGAATAAATGATGACAGAATTAAACTTTTTTTTGATGAACTGTCCCTTTAATTCCTTAATAAAAGGCACATTCTTGTACTTTTCCATTTTTCTCAGACTTGAATATTGTTATATAAAATAAAAATGTGCTTGCCAAATTTCAGGTTGTATCCTAAATAAAGATCTTATATTCAGCCACAAACAATTGCTGATTGCAACCAAAACAGTTAAATTACAGCTAATAACATTTCTATTTTTGTATTCTAAAGTTTTTGAAATTAGTTGGATGGGTTTATGTCTTCAAATCCTTTCTTTGATTTATTTCTTTTTTGAAACGCTTGTGGAGAAAGTGAATGCGGAAGAAACCTTCTGAAACCTAGGCTGCAGAAAAGTGGCCTGTCCCTGTTGTACATTTTGCATGTACCCATATGCTGTACAATTCATCTGTGTGTAAGACAGACAGGTAGAAGAAAGGACCAAAGCAAACCTACTGCTTTTCCAAGGCAGCTGAGGGCATGGGCCGCAGTGTGTGTCAATAGTACACAGGATCCATTACATAATTTGGATAAAAGTTCTCTCTCTCTCTCTCTCTCTCTCTCTCTATTTCTCTCTCTCACTCATGGCTTACGTTTCTAGCTTTGGCGCCCAGTGCTTATATAATTAACATGGTTTCATTCTCGCTCTTGCCATTGTAGAAGCACAACTACGGTCCGACATAAAACAGATGGCCTGTAGAATAGGTTAGCAGAGTTTGATGCTGCCAAACAACAGAGTTTGTGTTCATTAAAGGGCAGGGGATTCAAAAACAACTATTTATAAAATGTATTATTTATTTCTTTTCCTGTTTTGCCCCCTTTCCTGCTTCCTTTTAGGGATTATTTTAGGACTTTTGGATAAACTGAAGCTCATGCTCCTCTGCTCTGCATGGTGTTCCTCAACGCTTGTCTGTTCCCAAACACACACACACACACACACACATGCACCAATCCTCTCATTTAACTGCATGATGTAATCTGCCCCACTTTTTGTGCATGTCTATATAATGACTAATGTTCTCTGTCTTGACCCCTTACTTTTTTTATGCTTCTCATTTTTCTTCCCTCCTTTTTGCTTTCCGCTAACTCACGTCACTCAGGAGTTTGATCCAAACCAGCCCCAGAAGCAACTGGAGGATCAGAGAAGGGTAGGTAAAGAAACAGGGCACGGGACGCACACCCTGGCTACCGCTTGAGTCTCCCTGTTAACACCCTCCTGTCTGATCCAAACGGGTGGAGGTTTCACTGGATGACTATTTGCTGTTTAGGTTTAAAGGAGGCAATTGATCCGTTTATAGGTGATTAACATCTTAATGTCGTGATTGTGTGTGTGTGGTTCCATGGACTCGTGCTCGGGGTGTTTTGACTGAGCAGTTGGGTTTGTTTTTAACTGTGTAATCACTGAATTAGGATCAGTCTTAATTGGTGTGGTGTCTTGTTTCCGAGGCCTCTGGTATTATGAGGTCAGATGCAACTAAGGAAAGGGATCTAATGTTATCAGATTCTGTCTTCCTTTCTGACCTCTTTCTGACTGAACTAATCAGATGTAACAGGACGAGGTCGGGGTTGATCTTGAGGAGTTGAGTGACATCCCCCAAAGGCAATTAATGCAGTAACGATTTCCTTGAAGCCTATTTATGTAACAAGTTATTAAGAATTTCGGTAAAACACATTGCATAACCATAACCTTTAAGTGAGCAGCACTTAAAGTTTATTATGAGGTGTGGCAAGTATTATTATGCAGCAGTATAAGCCATTGCAATGCATATAAACAATTTAGCATTTTTAATGGTACAAATACCTCTTATGTACCGAAAGATCAAAGCTAATTTTCCCTTTTAAATATTTCGTTGACCACCTGTGGAAGGATACGTATGTGCATTTCTCCATTTAAAAAAAAAAAAAAAAAGATAAATTATAAAATCGGTTTTAACAAATCAGCAGCCATAGTCATGTCACTCTTACTTTTTTTTTACTTCTTCAAATCAAACCATTTGGTGTTTTCATGGTGGCACACTGATGCTCGGCGTTCATGATGCATGTCATAATGCCCTTCTCGTGACTCCGCCCCTTTCCTTGTTGTCAGGGTGAAGCTTTGAGGCAAGTCCTGGTGAACCGTTACTATGGCAACTTCAAGCCGGGAGGCAGGCGAGACAGTTTGACCAATTTCAGCAACGGGCCGCTCACCCCTGGCGGGCAGCCCAAGACTCCTACAGGTTTGTGTAGCAAAGTTTCTTATAATAGATGATGCAAGCTGACCTTTTCAAACATGGACACAGACTTTGTTTTGTAATACCCCGCTGCTAAAGATGGCTTCCTCCTCGACCACTTTCTTCTCTATGTTATGTGTCCTATATATTCAGAACCATTGCTGTTGCCAGGCGACAAGAATATGGCACCCGCACTTTCTGTGTGAATAGCCTCCAGACACACCTGCTTAAGATAGTCTAGCGAGTGTGTTAAAGCAGAAACTGGCTGTACGATGTTGATGAAAATCGATGCAACATCTCATCAAAAATCACTGATTACATGCACAATAAAATTCTAACTAATATCAAAATATTGATATATGATTAAAGTAAAATGTGATTTATGTCATGTAAGTGGATTAAGTCTCTTATACTCACAGTGCTGCATTTATTTGATCTAAAATACAGTAAAACCTATATGTGCATTATTAAAATAAACATTTAATTGTAAATTTACATTATGTAAATGTTACATTTAACACATTTATTTATTTTTACTTTAGTTTTAGTTATTTTTAAATATTCTTTTAATAGTAAAAAAATATATATTCTATACATAATATTTATTAATATACGTTCATATTCATAATTATGCGGCCCATATTTTCATATGCTGATTTGGTTGTGAGATATATATAATTTTATATTTAATATTGTTTATTCCCAGGAGGTGGTGCAGCTTCAGTGGGCAGTCGAGGGGAAATTAGTCTGGCAGAAGTGCAGTGTCATCTGGACAGAGAAGGTGCGTCTGACCTGGTCATTGACCTCATCATGAACGCCACGAGTGACCGAATCTTCCAGGAAAGCATCCTGCTGGCCATCGCTCTGCTGGAGGGGGGTAACCCTGTCATACAGGTGAGATCAGCTCTCACTTTCATGTTTTGATTTTAAGCTAAACCTCTGTTCTCTTTTGAAACCTCTCAAGTGCAATCCTGTAGTGAATACATACTGTAGTAGACAATAATGGCGGCACAGAGATGATGTGGCACTTGTGTGTGAGCTGATCAAGGGAAGATGTGGTTAAATTAACAGTGTACACGACTAGTTATCACGTGAACTAAAGAATGTCCAGATGCTTTATCTAAATTGCTGTTTTGATGCAAGGTTTTTTGCATATCTCATCTCTGTGTAGGAAAGCCGTGTCCTTTCCTTTGAAATGCAGAGCATCCTCCCTTGGTGCAAAACAGGAAGAGGGAAAGGAGAGCATGCATTGAATTGAGATAAGAAAATACTAATAAGGCTGCTGCAAGCAGGACAGATAGCTCAGGTCAATGAGGAGTGAGTGGGTAAATTGAAGTAAAGTAAGGGAAAAGAGAGAGAAAATAAGAGGGGAACTGAAGGAATGCATGGAGGCTGAGCCTGTTTCTACTTGATCAATATATGTATTTGGTTAAACTAAAAATAGTATTATAAAACATTTACATCACATGACATAATAAAGCTTTTATTTAATAGGTTCTATATCTTGGCAACAAAAAATGGTATTTTTGGTTTGTTTTGTTTTGCACTTTAGATAAATTGCATGTTTAGTTGCAGTGTTTTATCATAAATAAAAAAAATCTAGGTTCACATTGAACACACTGAAATAATAAGACATTCAGACAAAGGGGTTTTTGCATTAAAATAATGCGTGTTATATATATATATATATATATTACACACACGTTCTTTTAATGCAAAAACTCATCATTATTAAATTATAATATATTTGTTTAAATTATATATAATATATATATATATATATATATATATATAATAAAAAAAAAAATTATTCTAATTTAAAAATGATGCTTTCTGTATCATTTTTCAACTAAATTTTAATTTTAAATTAAATTAAAATAATTTTAGTTTTTGGTTTAATTATTTCATTAAGTTGAGCAAAATTAAAATGATTTTTTTTTTGGCAGTTACCTTAAAAAAAAAAAACTTTCCAGTCAAAATGTATTTTAAGTTATTTTTGTTATTATTTTCTTTTTCTTTTTGTAGGGTTTATCTTTTGTGTTTTTCTTTTGCTTTTAAAAGTGCTAAATTGCTCATCGTGTAGTAATGTAGTAATGCAAGTAGTAATCTGTATATTTTATGGATACTGAAAATGTGGATAAAAGCACTGTATGCTGTTAGATATTTGGTAATCAGTGACACTAAGGCAAAGCGAGCACTCGGATCATCAACTGGAGGCAGTTCAGTTTAGAGCAGTGCTACATGTCACCGTCTGCAGTCGCACAGCCAGGGTTCTGCAGGTGCAGTGCGGTTGCTATGACAACCTGGCAAATGGCTAGCCTCGATGCGCGTGGATGGGGAGGGTGATGCGCGGCAGCGGAGGCAATCAATGTCAAAGAAGGGATATGTTTGTCCCGTTTGTAGAGCAATTCGCTGTCCCGGCCTGGTAGGGCTGGTTTCTGTGCTCACGCATGTGTTTTGTGTGGGTGTAAATAGGCGCGTTGCATAATCAGCCCTGTTAATAGCACACGCATTCTACTTGATGATACTCCAGCTTCCCAACAGGCACACGCTCACATGACTGTATTACATAAGCCAAGCCCATGGTGAATAATGTAAAAAACACTCTTGACAACTCTTGACCGTGTCTGTGCTAACTGGGTCACTGTGTGCTTTTGTGATTAAGAGACACAAAAAAGAGGAAAGTGAAAGAGAGGGACAGTTACAGGTGCACACAAAGAGATAAGTGTCCATAATGACATGTTCTCATTATCACGACTGTGTTATAAAGGCTCATTAAAATCACATGCATCTCATTCCTTAGAAATCTCACAAAACCTGTCAAGAATGTGTGGGGCATATTTCACCTCAAATTGAAATAAAAACAAGTCAAATAATTATTCTGCAAGAACAGGAAACATGTATTTAGGAATATTTGCACAATTACTCAAGTTGTTCTAAAACCTTGTTTAACAAAATAATATTCTTATAAATGATAAAATACTATAGTATTGTATAATATAATATAATATAATATAATAATATTTTCTTAATATACTAGAGCTGTCTTAATATAATATAGCTGTCTATCTATCGATATATCTCACCAGAATATTTTTTTAAATGTAATTTTTATGAAAAATGTGCATTCATTCTATTGAAATAATTTTTTTCTCTTATTATTTCCTGATAATGTGTTACAAACCTGTTGCGCTTGTCAGAGTCAACCTCAGTGTGTTGGGTTAGATTGGTTAAGCATTCTTGCAGCGCTAAAAGGGTTTTGTGGATAACCTGCATGACACATTTGCAGCCGGTTTGCAGAGTCATTTGGGTGTCTTTTGAAGGATGTTAAGAAACCACATGAAAGGACCAATCTAGGGGGTAGTCTGCACTTTAAACTTGTATATGTGTGTGCGGGGTAACATTTTCTAGTGTTAACATGGGGGAATTACTGAGTTTACTCTTTGTAAATCAGCTTCTTTTAAGAGGATTTATTCTGCTGTCCTTTCTTAGTAAATGCTCTCATCTTGCACATTCCTAAACTCCAGATTCATCTACAGCATCTATAGGCCATAATCACACCAAAAATCAAATGATATAGATAAGAAGCAGCTTATATATATATATATATATATATATATAATATTGTTAGCCTTAGTTTTTCAACTGATTATTCAGTTGCTTATTAGCATATATATTATTAATACTGTATATTGATAATACACATATTTTGCATGACGTACTCCACATCCTACCAATACCTAAACTATTAATATTAAATAATTTATATATTTTAATATATAACAGTCTTTTTTCATAATTTTATATTATATTACATTATATTATTAAGTATATTATAAACAAAATTAATCACAACCAAAATATGTATTAGTTTACATAATATATGTGTGTGCTGTGTATTTATGTATATTTAAATACGAACACATGCATATATGTAACAAAAATGTTATGTTTATATATAAATATATTTGTAAATGATATCAAACATAAGAATATATATACACATGTAAATATTCTCAGACTATATACTCTGTTATTACTATTATATATATATATATATATATATATAAAAAAGTATACACCATACACATACATATATTATGTAAACAAAAAAGCGATTTTGAATGCAATTAATTATGATTAATCACTTGAAAGCACGAGTTATATTATATTGTAATGTTATATTATTTTATCAGTATTAAAATAATTATATCAAATATGAATTATTAAAACAAATTATATCATATATTATTTAAATTGGTAATTTGTTTCTGCTTCATTGAAATATGTAGTTGTGCTACATTAGAATAATTCAAAAAATTAATAATGATATTACAGTGAAGCGGGTATGCGTTAATAAAAAGGCATTTGCATGCGCACACACACTTAAATTAAAAAGTAAAGAAATTTAAAATAATGAAAATAATGGTTCCTCAAATATGGGGAATTCAATTTTTACTTCTACTTCTTTTTTTTTGAGGTCAAATGTGATCCAGCCACGTTTTCAGAAGAATTCAGATATGAAAGTATGTTGAATTCAAAAGCATTTTGATATGAACATGATTTTAAAGGTCCTTGGAGATTTGCTAGATCACATCTCAAGATTGTTTAGTTAGTTGAGTCAGTTAGTGCATCATTGCATGACTTCGATAAAAAGAGCCACGGGATTGGATGACTGTACCGAGTGACCCGGTATAGATAGAGAAGTGAAACGAACCAAACAGCGAACCCTGGGTTTGTGGATTTGGTTAAGATGTATTACGCAGATTGAATGTAAACAAAATAAGAGCAGGTAGATTAAGAAGTGATACTAAGCAAGGAGGCTCTAGTTGATGTAAGTTCTTTGCTTATTGTAACGTGAGAAATTTTGGTACGTGGTTTTTCAATCCATGTTTATAGATGGCTGATATTTGGTTTAATTCCAAATAACTCTTCTCATGAAAAAAAGAGCGATATTAACTTTAAAGCTGCTCATTAGAGCCATACACTGTTTTTTGTGGAGCTGAGTGAATCTGAAACATATCAGAGAATGAATTGCATTACTTAGCCTTGCATAATATGTCCTGGTTGATAAACAGAGAGGCATTTGTTCGTTCGCTGCACAACAACGCAAGCCAATTGCCCTCCACGATTTGTTTGTTTACAGAGGTATTCTGGGGTGGTCGTCAGGATAACACATGCTGTTACCAGGGAAAGGGAAAGAGAGGGATGCAAGCTGGGAGAGAGAGGTAATGGACTGAGTAATAGGGAAGCAGATAGGTTATGCAAAAGTTGAGGGCAGAGCGAGCGAAGCAGGCACAGAGGACGGGGAAGTGTGTTGGTGAACACAAAGAGAAGTGGGACAGGGCAAACCACATGCTGTCTAGCCTCCCCAACTTCCAGATCTGTGTTGAAATGTGTTTCTGTTTGTGTGTGAATACTTGCTCATGGCTTTACCGCATACCTAATATGGACCAGCTATAACAATACAATAAGAACCAGGGACTTTCCCGTGCAAGGATAATCCCCGTGCAGGGATTATCATGCAAGGCTTCTTTTGCATCGACCTAGCACTAAATTTAGTCGAAGTGCCCAAATTGACCTTGTGCAACAAGGTTTGTCTCGCTCCATTTAGGCCTTGCTGTTAAAAAAACTTGTGATTGTGGAAAGGATTTGACAAGACGACATGACTCAAATGAAAAGTGTTTCCACTCCTCTGTTATAGTGATATGTTGGCTGTCAAAAAGATATTGTGAAACGATTTATAAGGTATTGTTTTTGTTCAGTGTGATTTATGCATTTATGAATGTGCAGTGCCATTCAAACGTATGAGGTCAGTAATATAATTCTGGCTTTCAAACAAAAGTATACTTCTATTCAAAAAGTATGCGTTTAAATTGATTGAAACTTGACATTGTTAAAGCAAATTCATTCAAAAATATACTGTGTTTCCGTAAAAATATTAACAGTGGGATTAAAATGCTGACAATTCAGCTTTGCAATCACATGAATAAATTAAATGCTAAAAATATATTTTTTAATTTCATTACATTTTATTATTTTAAAATTAAAAATAATTCTAAAATGTAATTTTTTTTATTATTTAAACATTTAAAATGATTTATAGTGTGTGTGTATTTATGTACATATATATGTATCTCAAATAAATTGAGCCCTTGTGAGCAAAATGCACTTTTTAAATAATAAATTAATTAATTTAAATAGATCCATGTTGCAGGTGCATAGTGTAACATTAAACCAAAACAAAAAGTTTTATTTCTTTATAATTATATTATTATATTTAAACAAATCTTTTTTTAGATGTATTTGTTTAAGGAAGCCTTCACAAATCATTTTGAGGAAGCCTTGACTGCCTTAAATTACTATTACATTTAAAAATAAATTAACATTTTAAATGACAAAATAGGAATTTAATCCAGTTTCATTTTAAAACCTTTTGCATTTTAAAAAACTTTGCACTTGTCACAACTAGGCCTCACGTACATGTTTATCATTCCTTTTCATAAACCACCCACCGGAGTCATCTAAAAATCGCAGGTTGCTATTGAAATATGATGAGGTCATAGTATACATGAGATCCGATTTCGCAGTGGAAGCAGCTCACAATAAACTAAAAAGACATATTTAGGAAGGGTGGAAATTACCATTCTAAAATCAGAATCCATTGACGATCTGCTCAAATCCGGGCCTGTATTCTGTAAAAGCTCCAGGCCAGACAGAGATCGGAGGGGCAGACGGGACTTCATCTGTGGTGAGTAATGCTCAAGTAGGAGTGGGAGGGAACGAGAGACAGCGAGAGTACAGTGCTGAAGCAGAGTGTGTGAGAACAGCCGAGTTCTGGATGACCCGTGACGGAAGTCTCGCCCACTCGCTCTACAGCAAGTGGGCAGCAAGCCTGAGACGGACGCTATTCACACACACACTCCTGCTCTGTGACGTCAGTGTATGCATTCCTATGTGACAGAACGATATAAAATACATCAAACATTATATAAGATCATATATACAGTACACTCACAGAGCAATAGTCTATTTATAAATAGATGCTCTTGATCAACCTGTTTTTAAGCAGCATGTCAAAGAACACCATCATTTTTTTCAATTTCATAGATTACTATAGGATAAGGTTTTGTTAAATTGCAATTTAGTTTTTTAAGCTAAAACACAATGGTGTTGATGACTTAAAATCACTGTAGAAGAGACCAGATCTAAGAAATAAATAAAACTGTCATAGATAATTTATGTAGCTTACTCATCATTGTACTAAAATATATTAGACATGGGAAAGTTGTTGTATTGCTAACTAAAACTATCAAAGATGTAATCTGTAATTGAAATAATATAATAATGAATTATATATATATATATACACTTAATAAAAAGTGACAGATTTTTCCTATTTGGGTAAATAATAAGCATTCTTGTATGGTTTTATAGCATATAATGAATCTTAGTCTCTTTTAAAAAGAGAAAGTGACACATTCATTTGAATGCAGTCGATGAGGCGCGTTATTTCCGTCTGGCCTACACACACACAACACACAACACACACACACACACACACACACACAACACACAACACACAACACACACACACACACACACGCGCATGGCTAGCTGATTTCCTCAGAAAAGTATAAATAGCTATGCATTCCCTGCACCTGGGAGTGGAAAGAGTGTCTTCATCCTTGAGCCTCAGAAATTGGCCCACAGATTGGTATCCAAAGGTCAGGGCTTTTGCTTTGCTTCTGTTGTCAGATGAATTCTTTGTCATTATTAGGTCAGCTTCTGACTCATGGCTCCATTTGAACCTCATTCTTGATGTTTAAGAGAGAGGACATGCAGAAGAATGACAATATCACTCTTTAAAGTCAAAACGTCAGCTCTTACTTTAAGCAGGTCTGTTATCTAACATTAGATATGGCATCAGGTGTAGTGGGACAAATTCAAACTGGAGGACTCCTCCCGAGGTTTCAGGTCGCACCCTGCACCTGTCCCCGGCCACATAAGTGCACGCACCCCAGTTAAACATTAGCTTGTGACCTACATAAACACCCAGTGTGTGTGAGGAGGAAGTGTGTGTTTGTTAATTCTGTGACCTATAAATATTTACACTCTTTTTCAGACTTTGTCACGGTTGCGTTTGTCCTTGGAGATGTTCTGTGCACTTGAAGCTAGCCGTGTGCATAAGCTCTGATACTGTTCAGTAAACTCTGAACAGCCTCACAAGACACGAGCAGACGCACACGAGTGTAATGAAGCACAACAGGTGTGAGTGCTATTACTCAACAGGCATGTGAGCGTGCGTCTAAAGCTGACCTCGGCTGTATTTACATCCAGCTTTTTTAAAATAGCCTAGCGTTGCGTATAAAATAATAGCCATGGAAAAAAAAACTGTGCATGTATATAATTTATTTTCATTTAATATATTTTATTTAATAAATTTTTATTTAATTTAATATATATATATATATATATATATATTTGTGTGTGTGTGTGTGTGTGTGTATATATATATATATATATATTACACACACACACAAACACACAATAAAAAATAAAAAAATAATAATAATTAAAAAAAAAAATATATATATATATATTTTTTTTTTTTTTTTTTTTTAACAGTTTATTGAAAAACAACCTGTCTAATACAGCCTGTTTTTATGGCTCATATATGAAATTGTAGAATATGAAGCTGATACTCAAGGAGGAGAAAAACACCTGTGTCTTCCTTTGTAAAAGGAATAACAGGAGGAGCATTGCCAGAGCCCTGCAAAATGACCTCCAGCAGGCCACAAATGTGCATGTGTCTGCTCAAACGGTAAGAAACGGACTCCATGAGGGTGGTATGAGGGCCTGACGTCCACAGGTGGGGGTTGTGCTTACAGGCCAACACTGTGCACAACATTTGGCATTTGACAGAGAACTCCAAGGTTGGCAAATTCTCCACTGGCGCCCAGTGCTCTTCACAGATGAAAGCAGGTTCACACTGAGCACATGTGACAGACGTGACAGAGTCTGGAGACACCGTGGAGAACGTTCTGCTGCCTGCAACATCCTCCAGCATGACCGGTTTGGCAGTGGGTCAGTAATGGTGTGGGGTGGCATTTGTTTGGAGGGCCACACAGCCCTCCATGTGCTCGCCAGAGGTAGCCTTGGGTTCCTCCTAATGCAAGACAATGCTAGACCTGATGTGGCTGGATTGTGTCAGCAGTTCCTGCAAGACGAAGGCCTTGATGCTATGAACTGGCCCGCCCGATCCCCAGAACTGAATACTATTGAGCACACCTGGGACATCATGTCTCGCTCCATCCACCAACTAGACTATATAAATTGATATACATGTAAACATTTTCAAAAATATACACTGTACTCACACACACACACACACATATTTATACATTATATAAATATATATATATATATATATATATGTAAACAAAACCTTTTATTTTGGATGTGATTAATCATTTGACAGCACTGAATATACAGTGTATTATATATATATATATATATATATATATATTTATATTTATATAAAATGTATGTATAATTATACAATCTTATATTACTAAAATATATTTTTTTAAGTAATCATTTGGCAGCACAAAAAAAATACATTAATTAAATAAATATATACATATAGAGAGAGAAATAATTTTTAACTATATTAAAGTTATTCCTTTATTTACGTTATAAAACCTCAAGTGAGATATTTGCAGCTCAACCTAGAGTGAAATATTATATTATTATATTACAAGGACATTTACTTGCATAAAAGTCAATTGTTTCCTTCAGAGGCCTTAGAAATCTGTGTATCAAACAGGTTTAACCCCCCTCTGTCTCTTATTATTATGGTCTGGCTCATGCGGCATCTTAGCTCTCTAATGGATTTAGTAAGTGCGCTCGTCCTTAAGTTGAAGCTTGTATGTGCGTGTCGTATTGCAGACTTTCCTTCAGCTGCTGTTGAAGTGTGAAGGACATCTCCCCGCATCCCCAGCCGCCGCCGTGCGAGCCGTTCCCGTGGTTACGAGGCCGGGTGGGCACAACGGCAGTGATTGAGCTTGCGCTTATAAATAGATCTTACATAACATCCTCTTATTGATGCCAAGAGCTTGGAGAGACGAGAAGGGAATGGAGGGAGGGAGGCGGTTGCTGCTTGACCTTTTGCTTCATGCGCTGATGCTGCTATTAGCCCACGTTCACCTGCCTATGCAGGGCCTACTTCCTGTCAGGTCTTGGCTGGTCACCTTGCCTGGATAGACTGGTTGCTGTATAATGAGCTGACAGACTGTAGTCAAAATACGATGGGTTCAGTAGACAGCCTTTGATGGTAATTACAGGCCATTTGGCATTGGCATGAACATTAATTCCCGTGATGCCGAGCTGAATTTTCAGCATCACAACTCTCTTCAGTGTCACATGATCCCATTCTAATATGACGATTTGCTGTTCAAGAAACATTTTTTATTGTTAGATTGCAGTGTTTGCAGTAAAAATCTTTTGGAACATTATTCATTTTAAACATAATTAATTATGTGTAGGGGTTTGTCCTTGACGTCATCAGCTTGTTCATTTCCCACATGCCATATGTTTATTTCTCACATGCGTTTTGAAGACCCATGTGCGTTTGTGTCATGCAGAAAAAGTCAAATGTGTCTGTTAGCGCAGCGGGCTGATTATATGCAGCTTGTACAATACTGGAAACTTGCACCAATTCCAGTTTTGCCAGTAACAGCACATTACTAGGGATAGGAATGATTATTAAAAGTCTTAAATATTCAGAAGTGACAGTAGTATTTGATGAGCACATATATATATATATATATATATATATATATGTTTTTATAGTTCTTATATTGTTTTTTTATATTTCCTTTATATTATATATTTTTTAGAAATGACAGAAACATTTGAAGAAAATAAAATAGGATTTTTTAACATTTAATATTTAATTCTATAACTGTAAGATATTTAATTTATTTTTTATTTATATTTATATTCATTTATATATGTATATGTGAATATAGGTATATGTGAATTTGTGAAACATAATTTCATTTATTTTTTATTATTTTATTTATAGCATTTTTAGTTATACATTGAATGCATACATACGTGAATTAAAAATTATTATATATTATTAATTAAAGATATCGACTTTGCAATGCTAGCATTACAATGAACTTCAAAAACATGAATAATTATTGTTTTTATAAACCAGGCTAAAATGCACATGCTAGGGTGGTCCCTACGGTTTTTATCCTCTAAGGGATCCTTGGCGTTGAAGTGCTTTGACGACTCCCATCTAAAACACCTAGAAAACACTTATTTTCCCAACCGCTCCACTGTTTCTTTGTTTTACTTGATGTGCGTCATGTGGTAGTCAGGTGTTGACATGTTTACTGCGGCATCGCATCTGATGTGGCCGTCTTGTTTATAAGAGCAGTCATGAGACTTGCACATTTGAATGGCGTAATGCTATAAACTCTGTTTCTCCTCCGCTCTGGGCTCTTACATAACCTGTTGATTTACTTCGCATTTGAATCTCTCGGAACGATTGGCTGCTTGTCAGGACTGCCTTCAATTAACTCGAGCGAGGAGCATTTAACAAAGAGGCCGTTCACAGAAAGAGCTTAATTTTTTTTTTGGACATTGTCCGATGACGTCCCGAGGATGAGCTGGAGCAGATGAATCATTTTTTAAGTACGTCTCATTGTGTGTGTGTGTGTGTGTGAGCCGCTGTGGGTGTGTTGCATTTCTTATTCGCTCGCTGTTTGTTTGAATGAGGCCTGAATGACTGAGTTCACTGTTAACCTGGAAAGAAGGCTGGTTATGTAACGAGCTTTCAAAACTGCCCTAGAATTCGGCTGATAAGTCCGCGCCCTCCCTCCTTGTGTCGCGCATCACACACTCGCTCCGTGCCTGTTTGGCTCCAAAAAAGTAGGGCAGGATTTTCCTCTGCGCTCTTCTCCCCTCCTTTTTTCATCCTGTGCGAGCGTGCATGAGCAGTCCTCCACCACTCAGCTGATTACTGACTTATGTAAGGAAAAAAAAAAAAAAAAAGAAACGAGTGAAAGTAGGACAGGATATACCAGAGAAAAACACTACATAACCAGCGGGACACTTGTATTCACAGAAGGAGCTGAAAGTTTTCCTTTAGGATTTAGTTTGGAATGTTGTATTCCTGAAACACGGTTTATTATCAGTACCTTATTTTGTATTCAGAAGCAAATCAAAGCATTTGTAGGGTTTTCATTTCTGTGAAATGTGTCCTTGTTTGTGTGAATGTGTGGACTTGTGCCAGGCTTGTAGCGCTCGGGACTGTGTTGGAGACAGATGGTGTAAAATCAGGTGAGCTGGGGGAGGCACTCCAGGTTATTTCCGTGGTAATTGCTCTGTGTGTGTGTGTGTGTCGGGTCGCTCAGAGAGGGTTATGTAACGGCAGTGGTGTGAGTCTGGCTGGCAGTAAACAGGGTGGAGAGGAGGGAGGGACGTGAGAACTCTACTGAGGAGCATGGCTGCTGGTTTAACTCCTTGTGCGCTGACGCAGGAGTGACACATGCACATCTGAAGGTTTAACTGGAGGAGAATATTCCTGGATTATTTGAGATATAATGAGGCTATATGGCAGTATACAAGAGAAATGTGATATATTAAAGTTATTAAATATAAATGTATAATATTATAATATATACTTATTATATAT
>JAUMHI010000052.1:6460569-6479248 GCA_032359435.1 Enteromius unitaeniatus
ATATATTTAGTTTTATATCTAAAAATATTAGTAATATTTATTATTATATTAGTACAAATATTTGTTATATATTAACACATTTTATTTGTGTTTATGTATGTATATTTTGTGCATATATGTCTGTGATTTGTATGTAGTTTAAAGTTATATCTATGCACAATAAATAATGATACAATTCTGTGTGTACATAAATGTATAAATAATTTATTTAATATTATTAATAATAATTGTTGCTTTTATGTATGCTAAGTATATTAAAACTTTGTAACTTTATAATAAAAAAGTGCATAAAATTGTATTTATTTTTGTTTATAATATTTTTATTTTTAATTTTTTTCATAAAATATGCATTTTTTATATTTATGCTATTACATTTTTTCTCATGTTATTTGTGTGCAAAGTTTGTTTTATGCCGCACCATAGGAGACAGCCCAATTTTTATTTATTTTTATTTTATTTGGTTCAGCATGAAATGTATATATAAAATTTTATAATGTACTGAAAAAAATAGTATGTTGTCCTTGAATTAGTGTTTATAATATAATATATATTAAGAATGTGTTTTATGTATTTATTTTTATTAAATATTTACACACACATACACGTACAATATATGTGTGTGTGTGTGTGTGGTACATCATGCGTACATACATAAACTTACATAAAGATAACATACATTAAGATAAAAATATAAAATATTAAAACAATTATTTGTTTTAGTCAAATTCGAAATTTAAAATGCATGTTTTATTCTGAAAAGTTCTAAAAAGAATAGTTACTTTTACTTATTTGTGTTTGGATGACATAACACCAGACACTAAACTATTGGAATCAGTTATGATTTGACTTTTAATTCTGGAGGTGAGAGATAGAGATCATGAAAAGCGAAATTATGACTTTTATTGATGCAACAATTTACAATCACTTACCGTTTTTATTCACTTACTTTATGCTAACTCTGTTTTGTTCTTTTTTTCCTCAATCTCTTCCCTATCCCTCCAGCGGTCGTTTTTCTGCCGTCTGACAGGCGACAGTAAGTCAGAGAAGTTCTTCAAAGTGTTTTATGAGCGGATGAAGCTGGCCCAGCAAGAGATCAAGGCAACTGTAACGGTGAACACCAGCGATCTGGGCAGCAAGCGCAAAGACGAGGACACCAACGACAAGGACAACCAAACACGCAAGAAAGGTCATTCATCAGCACTCCCCACCATAAACTAAACACACAACCACTACATATGACTGTAACACATGTAAACAAATACATTTATCCCCCTTTTTTCAGTCAAGGAGGTTGCTGTAGTGACCGAGGAAGTGCGAGAGCAGCTTATTGAAGCTTCTACGGCCACAAAGAAGGCCTTCACGGCTTACAGAAGGGAGGCGGACACAGACGAGCATCAGAATGTGTCGGAGGGGCAGAGCAGCACAGGAGAGAAGAACCAGGATGACAACGAGATGAGCGTACTCATAACCATCATGCAGCCAATCCTGCGCCTCCTGCAGCTGCTTTGTGAAAACCACAACCGTGAACTGCAGGTTAGCCACTGTACTTGAGATTATTTGGGGAAAAGTTTCCCAAATGTTTCTAACTAAAAGCGTAGCTTGTCTAGCTTTTCTAAGCTCTATGTATGAGTGGTACCTAAATAGATCATAATTATTCAAATTAACATGAAATCTTATTTGCTAGTCATGCACCCACACTCTCAGATATAAAAGCTGTCAAAAAAGGTACATGTCTGTACCTCAATGGTCCATTTTGGTACCTAAAAGGTACATATTAGTACTTGAACCTAATAGGTACAAAAGTGTACCTTTTGGAAAGGTACCACCCCAGGGACAGCCTTTATTTCTGAGAATGCAGGAATAAAAGGTTTAGCATAAACTTTGTTAGCCGAAAAGGCTAAAAATATGAAAAGGTTGTGGTAACATGCACTGTTGTGTACTTAGTAAGACTAGCAATGTGTATTTAAAAAAGTAAATGGAGTTTATTTAACAAGCTAAACTGCAGAATGTATGAAATATATTTCTGTTTTGGTAGCTTCTGAATAAGAGTTCCATGCTAGTTTAAAAATAATTAACTTATCATCCAGAATTATTTCCTTCCTTGCTTATTATTCGTGTCTTGACCTCTACACATTACATCACCCAGTAGATTTTTATTAATATCTAAAGAAACCAAAATAATTTATGAGTTTTAGTTAATACTGAAAATGATCAGTAGTAAAGTGCAAGTAAAATGTTTTAATGAAGCATTTCATGCTACTTTCACAGTTAGCTTATCATTAACGGTTTTATAATGATTTCCTTGCTTACCTAATGTTTGTATTTTTAACCTTTTATATAACCCCATCCTGCATGGTTACATCATAAATATTTGTTAGAATTTTACCCTTTCGGATCTGACATTCTCAAATAATACATATGAAAGAAATTAGAAAAATCACCTTTTTGGTCCAAAGATTTATGACTCCCGATTGAATCTAAATCTTATTCCATACCATACTATGAGTGTTATATATTGATTCTGTCTGTGCTTCCTCTAGCTCTAATATGACTTCTAAAAACAAAAGCATGTCCCTCATATCCTGTTTTCTCACTTGTTCCCTAGAACTTCCTTCGCTGTCAGAACAACAAAAACAACTACAATCTGGTGTGTGAGACGCTGCAGTTTCTGGATTGTATATGTGGCAGCACTACAGGAGGTCTGGGGCTGCTGGGGCTCTATATTAACGAGAAGAACGTCGCTCTCATTAACCAAACTGTGGAGAGCCTGACAGAGTACTGCCAGGGGCCTTGCCATGAAAACCAGGTGAACCCAACCCATCCACACACACTTCCTCATCCATACATTAAAGGAATAGAGTACCCGGCATTAAATTCATTTACTCTTATTTACACACACCATAAAAGCTTCATAATATTATATCATAATAATATAATATGAACAAATGATTCTGAAGCATAATTTTAATGGTTTCTATGATCTACTCTTCTTAAGCTTATGGTGCTTTTGGGAAACGCAGCTCTTGATTTTAGAAATAATCATTCAGGCAGGCTTGATTAATCCATTGATTCTTTAGTGAATTGGATTTGTGAGTCCATTCTTGTCTCTTGAACTCAAAACTGAGGAGGGTAAATGATACCCGTATTTTCTTTTTTGGGTTAACAATCACTTTTAAGATTATGCAAGCTTAGAATACCCAGTATTATCTACTCAAAATGAGTTTTGTGCTAGGCATTATGCAACTTTTCTAACTTCATAGGACATTCATAATGGGACTAATTATCATCATTGTCCTACTTTTCAAAGAGGAAATGTAGTGTACTTGTATGACGACAATGTGCTTTTGTCCTGTAATGATTAGTTGATTAGTCTCCCACTGAAGCATTCTTTTTAAGGCCTGTAATTGTTTAATTGCAGGTTGATTTTCATATTAAACATTTGAGAGTGTGTGTGTTTTTTCCCCATATCATTTAGCCTTTAAAGGAACAATCCTATATTTTTGGAAAATAGTTAAAAATTTGAGCTTTACCATTTTTGAATTCGTTCAGCCGAGCACGTTTACAGCAGCAAACTTCCTTGCTGCCAGAATGAGAGTATAGTTCTTAGCCATATCAGCCTGGAAATTGAAACCTTTAATATCCCGTCAGTCTTAGTGCACAATATAACTACAGAGGAGTACCATTTTTAAATAGAAAAAACTCTTTGGTCATTTTTATGCGTGATGCTAATGGTCTAATCAGATTCAATGATCTATGCTAAGCTGCACCAAAAAGTGCTACCGCCAGACCTGGAGACCCGATGAATAGATTCAAAAATGGTAAAACTCAACACTTTAAGACTAGGGGAGTTGGAAAATTAGCAAGCATTTTCAAAAAATAGTGGAGTGTTCCTTTAAAGGCTCAATGCTGTAGTTTTTTCTGTAGATGTGCCTATAATACAATACCATTTAAAAAGTTTTGGGTCAATTATGTTTATTTTGTTGTTATTTTTTAAATAAAAAATTATTAATAAAACTAAATTAAATTGGTCTTAAGGGACAACAAAATATATTTTTAAAGAATCCTAACAAATTCTGTCCTAAATCCTAGCAAACGAATGTATAATGGTTTCCATGAAAATATTATCATCATTGATAATAATATTTCTTGAGCAGCAAATCGGGATATTAGAAAGATTTTTGAAGATCATATGACTCTGAAGACTGGAATAATGGCTGCTGAAAAATCATATTATATATTAAAGTAAAAACAGTTATAATATTATAGACCTTTTTTTTATTGTTGATGTAAATAAAAGTCTTACCAACACCAAACTTTGAATGGTGGTGTACATTTAACATATTTTCCCTTGTTCAGAACTGTATTGCCACACATGAATGTAACGGCATTGACATCATCATCGCTCTCATCCTCAATGACATCAACCCACTGGGAAAGAAGAGAATGGACTTGGTCTTGGAGCTTAAGGTGTGACCAAACTTCCACAGCATTATGTAGTTTTCGCTTCAGTCCAAAATAATTGACGTGAATGATCTTTTTGTTACAGAATAATGCCTCAAAACTGCTGCTTGCCATCATGGAAAGCCGCCACGACAGTGAGAACGCAGAGAGAATCCTGTATAACATGAGGCCTAAAGAACTGGTGAGTGGCACTTTGCATTGAAAACACATCTTTTTCCTGTTCCTGTGGACAGATTTATTTTGCATATGGTGGCAAATCTATTGTCATTATTGAAATCTTTGGTTGGTGTACAGGTGGAGGTGATCAAAAAGGCCTACATGCAGGGAGAAATTGAAGTTGAGCACAACGATGATGATGAGAATGGTGAAGAAGAGCATGCCGCTTCTCCACGAAATGTGGGTCACAACATCTACATCCTGGCCCATCAGGTGACGCAAGCACAAATATGCACTTACACACACTTTGACTGCGTTCACTGTGTCAGATGTCTGGATTATATCGCCGTCTTCCCCTCCCCCGTGTGCTTCAGTATAGATTTCTGCCTATTCACATAATTATCTGGGTCAGCGTCAGAGGATCAGTTATGTAACTACGTTAGGAATGGTGCAGCTTTTCCTTTTGTCATTCGTCCCTCCAAATGACACTGTTTGGCATCGGGGATTTGTGAATGAAAAGACCAGAGAACAAAAAGTACATTAGACAAGGCCCTTGATTCAGTTTTACCTAAATAATAGAGAAATGTGCTTTTGCAGGTTGAGGCTCAAAAGGTCAGTACGTAATTGCAGCAACAAGTAATCCATTACTGCGCTGGCTGCACTGGTTGTGTTTTTTCAAACAGGCTTTATTTGTTCACTGCTGGGCTTTGACCCTCGGTTGTTGTCGTAATTGGGCCATTGTGAGAATATTGAATGTGGCTATTTCATGGCCATTTAGTTGTTGAAGGAGATCAAATAGTTAAATAATATTATATATATATATATATATAATAGTATTTCGATAATCCACGTATTTATAGCTATCCAAATAAGAATGCACCAATGCTTACAACTTAAGCTTAAAAGACTTTTGTGTTGTAGTTGTGACATGATGTTATTTAAGGCTTTAGATTGGTCAAATGTTTCATGATATTTGCCTGAGGTTTGGGTGGCATGATTGCTATGGTATATTATAGGATTAGGAATGAAACTTTTATGTGAACAGTACAGAACATTTGACATCACATTTGACATCATATTCTGAAACATTCATAGATTAGGTATTACATTAATTAACAGTAACCTACCTATTGGACAGTTATGAGCTCACGATTGAGCTCTTCAGTTCAAACCAGCATTTCTCAGACAGGCGTTGGCCTTTCGCTGACTGTAAAGTGTGTTATGAGCAAAACAACGAGGCCAGATGGGTCATTGCAAAATACATACACTGTCACAATGAAAACAAATGCATCCCTTTTTCCACATACACCCACAGCTCGCCAGACACAACAAGGAACTCCAGGCCATGCTGAAGCCAGGAGGGACGTACGGGGAGGGTGATGAAGCTTTGGAGTTTTACGCCAAACACACAGCCCAAATTGAGGTCAGTGGCGTCCATCTATGGTCACCATTACGGATCCGACATCCGTAGACTTGAGTACACAAGCATTTCTGTTACTTTTATTTGTTTGTTGAAAAACCTTGACGTTAATGCTAGGGACATGAAGCAGTCTTTCCAAAGAGATCAGATTTTCATTTTCCATGTGGCAAAAAAAAAAATCACAAAAACTCCATAGATTTGAACAGAAGACACATGTAATGGGAGAAAATTTTTGATCAAATTAATCAGAATTTTCAGTGGATTAATCATGATTAATCACTATTTGCAACTACACCTGAATCCTAACCATTTTTGCTTTATTTCTGAAATGCCTACCAAAAGATAAATATCAGGACACAGATACATAATTTTCATATTATGTCTGTTTATTAATACAGCCAAATAATGGTGGTTTAAATCAAGCTGAAACATACTACACACCATAATATTTGTCTGCAATGAGAACAATCTTTTATCTTTAGCCTGACCTAAGCATTCACAAAGCCGCTGTCAGCAAGACTCACGCCGGTTTCACACTGCATGCGTAAGCAGCGCGTATTTTTTCACCGGCCATGTTAACAGATGAGAGCTTTCACACAGCACGGGTTGGGGCGATAGTTTTGGCGTCTAATTTTGCTGCAAATAAAGTGCATTGTTCTTGATCTAAACTGGCACGGTTAACATGAAAAGTAACACATTTTACCATAAAATCGTGTAATTGATTGTGTTTCGTGTTTCATACTCACCATATGAAAAATAAAATACATAAAAACAAATCACTAAAACAAGTTCTTGCCCAAACTTCAAGGGTCTGTTAAATCAAAAAAACTAGAGGCATTTGAAAAGAGTCTTCACAAAAGTAACACCTATAGCCAACCTAGACATCCTGCAACATTGCTTGTTTTCTCTTACAGATCGTTCGCCTGGATCGCACAATGGAGCAGATCGTTTTTCCTGTCCCTAACATATGCGAGTTCCTAACCCAGGAGTCCAAGCTTCGTGTCTATTACACCACAGAGCGCGATGAGCAGGGCAGCAAGATCAATGACTTCTTCTTGCGCTCTGAAGATCTCTTCAATGAGATGAACTGGCAGAAGAAGCTGCGAGGTACTCAAGAGGCCACTGGTAACGCAAACTCCGTGCCTTGTGCGTGCGCACTCCCTTCCTCTATAACCTAGTAAGCTGCTTTACACACCCTCTCCAATCCCAGAGTGTCCAGGGACCCATCAGGGCTTGCATGCCTCACCCTGACCCCCTCAAGCCCGGGCAGTGGGGAGGGGGTGTAAATGGTAACTTATGTAAGATAGATAAGATAAAACCTATAACTAAAAATTATGTTTAAGTTTGCTTAAGATTTTGGTTTAATGTATGCTTGAGGGTTTGAGAAACAAGGAGGAAAGATGGATCAGGGAGCATGACCCATCCCAAACAAACACACATGGCGGCTTACATAACAAAAGCTGATTACGGAAATGAGCTGAGCGAGGGACCAAATAAACAGATGATGGCAAAAATAAATTCTTTAACCCATTTTCCACCAACCTGGTGACCAATCTGGAACCATTTCCAACTAGCTCTACACCAGGCCTTAAAACCTGCTGGCTTTAAAGCCTGCTTGAACCAGAAACCAATGTCAGGGTTGGTTAATGGCCACACTGAGTGGCAGTGTCAATGTATTAGAATATTGAAATACCAAAAAAGGATCATCAGAGGGACCAAAAATGTATTAAATTAACCAGAACCCATGCAGTTTTGACTGTTGCATTAAGGTAATTTGTTGATAAAATTTCTAAAAATCTATTTCTGTGCAAAACTCTTTGGAAAGGTGAGGCAAACATGGTAGAAAATGGGTTGTCTGGAAAAAGAAGAATTCTCAGACAGCAAGAGTGAGGTGAACCACAATAACAAGATAAAGCCTGCAAGATAAGAATCAGAACTGTGTCAAAAAGCAAATCGACAGACAGAGGGACTTGCAACAGCTATTTGTTGCATGGGAGATTTGACCACAGTTCTTATTTGTATCTTTGAATCTTTTGGTCATGAGTTAAAAAGGAGGGTGTAAATAAAAAGGAGGGTGTGAATTCCATGTTAGTAATGAACCTTTAATAAAGACGTGAATGTTTTTATCAGGCTGAATCAAAGTAGAAGCAATGTTCCATTGCCGCAACCCCAAGTCATGGGTGTGATGGCCTGTGTGTAAAAGTCCCCTCCTCCAGTTCCTCTTTTCAGACAAAAACCCCCTGTCAAAATAGCCATAGCTTAGAAACTAAATCCTCCAATTAGACTCCTCAGAGAGTCACGGTTCAAAACAAAGGTGGCGGTTGAGGTCAGCCAGCTCTCGTATATGGTTTGGCCACACTAAGAAACCCTTTGAACCCTTTAGTCTTGTTTCTAGGGTTTTGGTCAAAAATTTGAAGTGCATGTGGTGAAATTGCACATCTCTACAAAACTGACCAAACAAATCTCTGTCTTCCATATGTTTAATGTAGAATAACATTGTTTAACTTAACTAAAGAAGAACTTTTTGAAGGAATAGCATTGGACGCTGCCATGATTGGATGTAATTGGAATTGCACATGGTCAGCAGGATCACATTTGTGCTTGAGACCATTTAGAATTGGTCCTTAAGATCGCCATGGAAACTAAATCATAAACGTCCTTATGTTGTTTAGAAGGCAGCAGTAGAATGACATAATGCAATCAATTGACTAAAAAAATCAAATAAAAGATGAGCAGTAATGCATGGAACCTGTTAGTGACATCTGTTATTTCATCTCAGCAGGCCTTGTTGTGGTACATGAGATTTTTTTTTATGGGTGCAATGTGCATTTTCTGACCTTCTACCAAATTCAAAGAGAATTACAAAAATAATGACTTCTCGAACACTAATATCTTCTATTGTTCAGGCTACCAGGTGATCCTGCTCTAAAATTCATGCAGTTGGTTTAAACAAATATTGTTGTGTCAGTACAGATGTTTCTCATGTTGGCACAGAACTTACACACTTGGAAAAAGTTGGTGCTTGTTTGAATATCAGCAAATGCTTTTAAATGAAATCTGTCAGTTTGTGTTTGTGCCAGAACCATGTACGTGGAGCTCTGACATGGTGTGCATCAGGGGCATAGTATTGGACTCTTTTAGTTTTTGTCATAGCAACTTTAAAAAAGGTACAAATTGCTGTATTGATGATGTTTCTTAATGTTTGGAATTGAGTTTTTCTGAATTGCTGCCTCCTCCAGCTCAGCCCATCCTGTACTGGTGTTCCCGTAACATGTCCTTTTGGAGCAGCATCTCCTTTAATCTCGCCGTCCTCATGAACCTTTTGGTAGCATTCTTCTATCCACTGGAAGGAGTGCGCGGAGGTAAGGTTATTTTTTATTTTTGTATGTTTGTCTTGAAATCCCCGTATTAAATAAATATATATATTAAATATATAGAGAGAACACTTTATATAAAGCCTGTATCTTTAATACATTATAAGTCTGTTATAATGAATGCATAATGCATTATAATATGTTGTGATTCATCTCATGAATATTCATAAGAACAGCTTTAATGTGTTAGAATATTTCATTATTGGTGGTTATAACTTAATAGTATGATAATGTGTAACACACCATAAACACAGTACTTCTCAGTTATAATGCATTATAAGTCTCATATCTTGCCATTTTACTTATGTTACTTAAAGTGGACAAATACCACTTATAAATAATAACAATAACAATATTAAATAAATGCTAACACTTTATTGATGGTTGCTTAACAGGCATACTGAGTATAGGATACTTTTCAAGTAAATTACCATTCTACCTACCCTACCTAAGTCTACTAATACTCTTAGGTTTATATAATAGTTTAATAGTAATTTCAGTTGAAAGTATAAGCTAGTTCACATTAGCCTCGATATCAGCCTCAGAGGAAACACTCAAATAACACTCAGCACTCAACCACTAAAAAGATGCTGTAAGGTACTGTGCAGATCTTAAATACACAATGTCAAGATATTATATAATTCATTATAAATGTAATATTGTAATGTATTAATTGTTTTTATGATTATTCATGAGATGTTTTAACACATAATAAGGTGGTTTTATAATATATTCATTATAATGCCTTAATTATAATGCCTTCATTATAATGCCTTAATTATAATGCCTTCATTATAATGCCTTAATTCTAATGGTATGGTATTCCTTATCATATATTATAAATAAGGGCTTCATAGAAAGTGTTACCGGAAGTTTTTTTTTTCTCCGGATATCTGATCCAAACAAGTTAGATGCTAGTGCTCTGTAATGGTTTGAATACCAACCACGACTTTAATCAAACTTGCGTGCATTACTACAGAACAGACTGCTGTTTTCATGGAAGTAAGTGAGTGCATTCAGTAACAGATGCTGGAACTTGACACTTTACTGACCTACTTTCAGCACATACAGCCCCTGAAAGACATAATTTGGCCTACATATCAGAGCTCCAACAAAAGCGCTGCTGGCCTTTCTTCTGTCGTAACACATCTTATATAATCCAGTCATTCTGAATAATTTGATCCCCTCCACTTACTTCAGTAGCGTATGCATTTATTATTGTCTTTTTAATAAAATACTTGTTTATTCCATATAATAAATGAATTATTGTATCAATTCTATAAAATTATATTTTAATTTATTTAATATATTTTAATATTTATTGTCAAGATTGGGTAAATGGATGATTAAAATATTAAAATATATATATATATTAATATTTAAGTTAAAAAAACTAAAACTACAAATACACAAACACACCCTGGAAAGCATTTCTGATCCAAAAGTGTGTGTGTTCTTTATGAGGTGTCATAACGATCGACATAACTTTTTTGCATTAACCTGGTTATTGATCTTGCCCTCTTATCTGAGATCATGTCACCTGACTCCGGCTCTCACACGCACACTATTTCACTAATCTCATAAGCTGTTAAGACTGTGTGTCCATCTCCTCCCTGCTCTTTCTGATCAAAAAAAGTGTGTTTGTGTACATGTCGAAGGAATACAACACCTGCTTATGTCAGAGCTGAGATTTGACCCCAAAAACAGACCCAGATAAAGTCAAAAGACTGGCGGTTGCTTCATTCTTACATCACAGCTTAAGCATTTGTGATCAGAATCATCCTAATGTAAGCAATGTTTTTGTAAGTACACATGAGTAATATACATGAGCCTTTCTGTGTTTCTTTCACTCTTTTGTGTTGTGTTGAACATTGATTGGCCAGTCATTGTGACTGGCATAAGTACCACATTGTGAACTGGCATAAACTCTGCATTGTTCAGGCTGGGGTCAGGCTCCAAGGGCTCTTTTGTTTTGGGACTTTCCCTTTCTCAAAGTGCACATGAGGGATTGGGCCTTTAATTGAAGACTCTAAAACAAAAGCCTCCTCTGGGAGCCAAAAACACACTGAACTACAGCTCTGGTAGATTCTCAGTACAGGTCACGATTTGAAATGCAAACCAATAAAAGCTGATAAAGAACATGTTAAAGGTGGATTTGAAATATTGTCTTTGTAATAAACATGGTTGTGTAACAATCGGTAAGCTGACAAAAGTATTTATAATCATCTGTTTGATATTTAAGAGAGAATTATAAAATGACTTCAGTTGTTCATTTTCCTTTACCACATGTTGTCTGACCATCTGTTTCCTCAAAGATTTTACAGTTGCATGTGCTATGGCAAGGATAACTGTATTTAAGACTAGTTCACTCAAAAATGAAAATTCTGTCATCATTTACTCACCCTAAAGTAGTTCCAAACCGGTCCCATTTTATATTGAGAGTCCCTAATACCTGTGTACTTCCATAGAAACTAGATGTGTATGTAGTATGTAACCACAGTGTAAGTACACCCCGGTACATAGTATCTACAGCTGTAATATTTCTGTAACTACACACATGTATCAACCCTCAGAATGGTGTGTGTAAGTACAAATGTGTAACAGGACTAACAGCACAAACAACAGCATAAAGTGTTGCACTTTATATTAAATAGACAATTGCTATTGATTTAGCATGTAATTACTCTGATGTCACACAGCAGGAGGCAGTAAACTAGGCTTTACATATAAATTGTGATTGGTGTCCAGAATGTTACACTTTATATTAAGTGGACAGTTCCTGAGGAGTTACCATGTATATACACTGGTATTACAGATGTGCACCAGCTCCACCCACTTTACATATCACTAAACGTACCCAGCTACACCCCCTGATCACCCCCTGTTACAGTTACTCTTATACATACTGCTGTTACAAAATCTAGCTGTTACGTGACTGCTTAGTGAAGTGAAAAAAGTGTTGTTACCAAAGTCCTGTTACACATTTGTACTTACACACACCATTCTGAGGGTGGTTACGTGTGTGTAGTTACAGAAATATACAGCTGTAGATACTATGTACCAGTGTGTACTTACACTGTGGTTACATACTAGATACACATCTAGTTTCTATGGAAGTACACAGGTATTAGGGACATTTAATATAAAGTGGGACCTTCCTTATTTTTATAAATAAGGTTTAAACAGAGAAACTTTTTTTTTTCTCTACTTTCATAAAGTCAGCTCATGTTTTGTTTTCTTTTTTTCACATGTATTTATTAATTTGTGTATTTCAATTGTTATTTATTATAAATGTTATACACAAAAAGCAACCATTACATTAATATGAAAATAATTTCAGTTAATATAGTCTAAGTAATCACAAACTTGAAATTCTTGAATTTACAGTAAATTCTTAGCAGCCCACAATCCTGCTTCATTGTATCAGTTCTTATTGGTTGTTTCACACCTTATTTTTCACTTTCACTGTGGGCACTTCAAAATCGATTGCCTTCTGACCCCTTTTTAAAAGCACATTTAAGAACAGTCAGCACCACTAAAGCCGATTATAAAAGGCCTTCTGCAGAGTTCAGTAGGTCCCTGTACAGTATTTGGAAAGGTCAAGCAAGAGAATTCCAGAATGTGTGTAAAAGAGGCTCAGAGGAGCGTTCCTTCCCTCCCGCCCCGTCTGGCAGAATGTAGCCATTCAAACTCAACCAGAGCTTCAGAAGTAGGTCAGTGTGTGTAACCTCAATGCACAGGAACGCATATTATAAATGGTACAGTTGTGGGGAGATCTAGGGCTTTAAAGTCTTGTCAGTTATGGATAAGGCACATGCGCAAGTCTATTTCTATGGTGCCTGAAAAACAGATGTTACTTTTGAGGTATGAGTCGGTAGACATTACAGTCTTTCATGCAAAGCTTCATTCTCTACTGACTTTAATTTCAGTTGCCATTTCAGCCAAATGTTTGAGACCACTGGCTATTTGTTTGTGCATGTTTGTTTATTTATATTCTTGCTTCTAGATTAGTTATTTAATTAATTCCGTATTTTTCTTTACAACCATCTCTATAGAAATACAATCTTGTCTGATTGCAGTGGCTTTCAAATGGATGTGATCAAAGCCTGATGATCAAGTTTGCCAACATATATTGCTAAAAGATTCCAAGGCTATCTTCAGCTTCTTTGGAAGAAAACCAAAGTCACGTGATCAGTGGCACAAATATTTTTGATTACTAACCTATGCATAGTGCCGAATCTGAAATATTTAACTAGTTTCTTCATGCAACTAAAACTTTGTTTCCAGGGTTAAATGAGATCCTAGAGTTTCAGTGTCGAGTTTGAGTGTAAGTTTGTGGTAATGAATGGAACAGAGCCTTTGACGTTCTCGATTGTGAAAATTTCCTGGCCGCCCACCAGCCCTGTTGGTCTAAACCCCAGCTCGGCTCGGCCGTGAGTCCGTCCTTGCTCAGTACCCGACACTCATGCATCTTTCAGCTGTGATATTTTTAGCACGCCGTGTTATGTAACAAGCACCTGTCATGTGGTCTACTCGCAGGCGGGAGAGTGAGCGAGCGAGCTGGAACTATTGCCTCTGTGAAGATCCTGCAAATCCGACTGACCTCATTTTTCTTTTCTGCATACACACACACGCTTAGCAATGCCACTAATATAAGACCTTGGTGTACTGTACATTTCATTGCCGATCACTTAGAACAGGGATTAAAAACAATGCTAGAACGGCTCATGACATAGCTTCATCAGACCTTAACATATTCAAATGTGTTATGTAACTTTTTTCTGTTTTCTTTTTTCCGAAGCATCTTTCCCTTGAGGGCTAGAATGTGCCCAAACTTGTTCAACAGGTGAAACTGCAAGTACTTCAGGGAATCCCATTTAAATCTGCAGTTTCAGATACACAGTGCGGTTATGGGTAATGACAATGAATATAATCTTAGCTGAGCATCTGCACTTGTTTGTTAAAATAAATTTTCATTCAGAATTTAACCAGTTCATTTTTTTCCAATCCCATATGACCTATGTTTTCCTGTGGGGAGCAAAAGTTTAGCAAAATTTTTCAGGTGCTGTGAAAGCGTACAAGCTGCAAAAAGAGGACTCTTCTGAAGCCAATATTGTATGAAATGTTAATTATATGTAATATTATAAGTCCTCATTCCCTATGTCTTTTGTATTCCACAGAAGAAAGAATAACGAGGGCAAGTGAAGACAGAATTGTAATTTTTGTATTTCCCTAATCAGATCAAGATGTTTGTACATGTTGAAACGACCTAAAAATGACACAATTCCCAGAAACACTGTGGATTTTTGATCAGAATCTAAGTTGTGTCCCTGAGATAGTTGAACACAAGGCTTGTAGCATCGCTTGCGCTGTAACCGTGACAGATGGCATGATAACATGTCTCTTCTGTGGTATTTTTATCCCAGAGCATGATTGATGGCATAAAACGTGTTTACCTCTTTTTCCTCAGGCACCCTGGAGCCACACCTCTCTGCACTGCTTTGGGCGGCAATGTTGGTTTCACTGGCCATAGTTATAGTGCTGCCCCAGCCTCATGGGATTCGGGCGCTTATCGCTTCCACCATATTACGCCTCATATTTTCGGTCGGCCTGGAGCCCACGCTGTTTCTTCTCGGGGCCTTCAATGTGAGTCTTCATGCCGGTGGTGTTGTTAGAGGGCAGCTCGGTGTGTTTTGCAATGAGGTGTGTCGTGCGTCACTAGGGGATTTCACACGGCTTTCACAGGACCATGTTAGAATGGACCTGGCTCACACAATAACTCCACTTTCTCCTAATAGTATGAACACTGCATCCAAACCAAATACTAGTTCAAAATCATCTTAAACGCAAAGGAAAAGTTTCCCTAAACTTGTAACTGTCATCAATCATGAATCAAACATTCATTCCTCTGCGCAACACAAAAGATATGTTTTGAAGAGTGTTCTTTTCTCACATGCATGTATTCACACCACTTGTTCATAGCTGAAAATACTGTGATTTTGGAACAATGAGGTTGGATAATAAATCATAACAAATCTTTAGTTAGGCAAACTAATATTTTTGTACATGCTAGATGCGCAACACTAAAATAAATATTTTATGTGGTTATTTTTACCAAGACTGCATTTATTTCACCAACAATAGATTGATGAAAATCGTTAGTGTAATTATTTCCTACAAAACTAAAAGCATGACCTACTAATTTTTTCTTCTCTAACAGTTAAAGCTCATTTGCATTATTCCAATGCATCAGTAGCTGAAGGCTTTGATAATTTAGTGGTTTTATGATTAAATATGATTTCAAAACAACTTCAGGGAAATGTTTCATAATGCGGAGATTGAGAACTGATGCAAGTACTGCCTGTAATTTATGGTTTTGCTTCAATTATTGGTGTATCCATAATGATACACTACAGATAAATGTTCTCATTGCTAAAGGTTAAGTCAACTCATTATGTATAAGCCAAATTTGTTTGTAACACTCTCTTATCGCAATGGTTGTGTTTTTTTAGGTGTGCAATAAAGTGATTTTTCTAATGAGTTTCGTGGGAAATCGCGGGACGTTCACAAGAGGATACAAGGCCATGATCATGGATGTGGAGTTCCTGTATCATCTGCTTTACCTCATAATATGCAGTCTTGGAGTTTTTGTTCATGTCTTCTTCTACAGCTTGCTCGTGAGTAATACAGGCATGCACTTTCTGTCACTCCACCAGACATACTCCTCTAAATCTGACCTCTGACCTCTCACACTTTCATGCATACTGTATACATGTGCACACACACAGTCTCATCTTACTCTCTCTATAGCTCTTTGACCTGATCTACCGAGAGGAGACGCTGTTAAACGTCATCAAGAGCGTAACCAGGAATGGCCGCTCGATCGTTTTGACCGCGGTGCTTGCTCTCATCCTGGTCTACCTCTTCTCCATTGTTGGATATATCATCTTCAAGGATGACTTCATCCTGACCGTGGACAGGATATCCAATAAAACTCTTGGTGAGAAAAAGAGATGGATTCCTATGCGAAGTTGCTCAAAGTCTGAAAATGAAACTTTGAAAACATGTGGCAGTCTACACAGTACATGAGAAATCTCTTGTTGTTTTAAGCAACAGGTTAGAATTCAAACATCTAGCTGGTTATTTTTATAAGAACACTTACGGGTCATCCTAAAATCAAAAGAAAGATATAAGAAAATATCTTAAGCTTATACAAAATGAAGCTTATTTTTACAACCAGTAAAAACCAGTATATATGGTTATAAACCAGTATAACCAGTTTGCATTTTGACACTATTTTCATGACAATTGACAACTGTTGCACTCTTGAATCCCTTTAGTGTTATGCAAAAAAAAAAAATATTCTCTTTATTTTAATTTAGAACAAGAATTTATATATACCACCATTTAAAGTTTGTATTTATTTAAAAAAAATTTAAGTTGGCAAGGATTCATTAAATTGAGGAAAAAGTGTCATAGAAGACACTCGTAATGTTGCAAAAAGATCCTATTCAGTGATTTTTGAACAAATGTGTAGCAGTTTCGTTATAAATATTCAGCAGCACAATTATTTTCAACAATGAAAATAGTAATAAATGTTTCATAAGCAGCAAATGAGTATATCAGAATAATTTCAAAAGGATCATGTGACACTGAAGACTGGAGTAATAATGCTGAAAACTCACCTTTGCATCACAGAAATAAATAACAGTTTAAAATATTTCCAAAATTATTTTAAAGTGGAATAATATTTCACAACAATGTAGTGTTTACTTTATTTTTGATCTAATAAATTCAACTTTGGTTAGCATAAGAGAATTCAAGAACATTAGAAAAATCCTTCTTACCACAGATTTGAAATTATATTGAATTATATATTATAATAAGTATAATTATTTTAAGTTAAAAGTAACAGTTTATCGATTCTGGTGTTTTTCCCCCATGTTCAGAGCAATCTGCCAGTAAGATGGGAGAGTTCCTGGCAGGTGCTGTGTGTCGGAAAGAGGAGAACTGTTCCACAGAGACCATGATGGATGGTAAGGACCCCGTCACTCACAACTCTATCTTTTTCACACACACACTCACACACTTCTAGTTAAATCTGACTAATATGGCCTGGTCATGAGACGAAGAAAGGAGAGACTCAGTGTTCTCAAGAATCTCTGGTAGGTTATGTGGGTGAGGTTTGGGGTCGGAGGTTAATGACAGTCAGGCACTAAATGTTCAGCAGGTTCATGCTGGTTTGGGGGTTAGAGTTCAGACCAGTCTAATTCGGATTTGTAAGCAGGCCTTTGGGAATGTGCAAATTTAAGATGTAAGGCCAGACTAATTTGATCAGTGGAGCTGATCGGCCAGTCTGAACCCACTGAACCTACGATGCTTGGCCTGTCTACCCATGTGAATGTGTCTTACCTTGTTTAGCACATCGGTAAACACTGAAAGACCTTGCTTAGGCCAGTTTGAGACTAGGATTGCTCTTTCTCATAAATAGGGTTACTTAGGGTTAACTAGAACAAGAATTTTAGTGACTCTTAACAATGTTGAAATTTTTTTATTAATGTTTATGTGGAAACTGTTATTCGCTTTTTAGTATTTGTTAAAAATAGAACGTTAAAATACGACATTTATTTAAAAATACAATCTTTAGAAATGCCTTTGCAATCATAGCTAGCACAGCTGACGTTTTCTTTCAAAAAAATATACAAATTTAGATGTATAAATAGTTCTGTATTTGTTTGTAAATGATCTTTGACGTTTGTGAATGAGATATTGTTTTTGTGTGTGTTGTCATCTGATAACTTATTTTAGCTTGAACATTTGCATTGATGCAACCTTTTAGTCTGAGCACTGTCCGTGGAACACTTCACAGTAATACAGAGGCCTCTGTTAGATTATGACTTTGTGTTTATTTGTTTAGCACTTCATGATGCATTGTTTCCTGCAGCTGTAGGGGTACAGTCGACTACGGGCGTGATCGAGGATAAGGAGAGGACGTGTGACTCTCTGCTTATGTGTATCGTCACTGTTTTGAGCCATGGTCTGAGGAGCGGTGGTGGGGTCGGAGATGTTCTGCGGAAACCTTCTAAAGAGGTACCGCACAAGGGCCTCAATATGAATTTGGGGCAGTACTGTTTTTTTATTTACTCTGCCTATGACTTATTAAAAAAAAAAAACAATTACCATTACATTAACAGAATAGGGGGTCAGAATAATGCATTAGTTAAGCATTAATTAATGGTTAATTTGTTCACAATTAAGCATTAGTTAA
>JAUMHI010000052.1:6479498-6503353 GCA_032359435.1 Enteromius unitaeniatus
GACATACATTTATGCTATAAACAAAAATAAGCTAGTAATTAATAATTAACTAATATATTTATATATTAACTAATATATATATGTGTGTGTGTATATATATATATATATATATATATATAAATATATTTCATTTATTTTATTTCATTAATTTTTAATTACTGCTGTTTTGCATATTTATAGCTAAAATATTGTAATAAAGACTATTTAAACCCCCTGTTCTAAATCTACATTATGACACTTATTGACTGATATTCAAGTTTATTGATTAGGATAAGCTAATAATTAAGGCTAAACTACGGTTAATATAGTGCTAATAAAGGAAGTTTAATAAATGTTTGTTTTCAAAATGACTAATTAATTGTAAATAACCACTAATATGCCCTTATAATGCTTAACTGATGCATAATTGTGACCACGTTAATCATAACATAATGTTTTATCATAAACAAAGTTTATTTGTGCTTAACTAATGCATAATTCAGGCCCTTAAAATGTTAGGTTAATCATTACTTACTAGTGTGTTTTTGCTCAAATAATTATTAATTGTAAACAAATGAACCATTAACTAATGCTTAACTAATTCATTATTCTGGACTTAAAATAAAGTGTTACCTTCCATTTCTCATTTTCATTTAACTTTTATCTCAAAAACACACCAAAATTGCTTTAGATTTGTAATTGGGCAGACTTAGAAAACTGGGTTATTGAGTCTTCACTCAGAAAGCTTGAGGACCACTGGTCTCTTAACAGCACTGATATTATAATCTACTGCGTTTCTTTTCACTGTAGGAGCCTCTATTTGCAGCCCGTGTGATCTACGACCTCCTCTTCTTCTTCATGGTGATCATCATCGTACTCAACCTCATTTTTGGAGTCATCATTGATACCTTTGCTGACCTCAGAAGTGAAAAACAGAAGAAAGAGGAGGTTCTGAAAACGACTTGTTTTATTTGTGGTGAGTGTCTACTGTATATGGCCTCAACAGCATTCCAGTGGCTTTCCATTTCAGTCAAATCACAAAACAAAATGCAAACCTTGCTCAACATCTCCTAAAATACAGCTGCAATTTTCGTTTATTTAAATAATTTTTTTTATAGCTAACTAGAATCTGAAACCTCATACTCAAAATTAAAACGTTACCACCAAACAGTCAAATCAAACTAAATGCGAAAAATAGCTTAATTATTGTTTAAAAGATTTTTGGACATTTCTACATATTCTTTCTGGACGACAGAACCAGTCAAAATCATTTGGATATTAAGTAAAGATAATGTTCCATGAATATATGTAGTAAATTTCCTACGGTAAATATATCAAAACGTAATTTTTAGTCATATACATTGCTAAGAACTTCTTCATTTGAACAACTTTAAAGGCGATTTTTTTCAATACGTAGATTTTTTTTTTGCGGCCTTAGATTCCAGATTTTTAAATAGTTTGATCTCTGTCAAATATTGTCCTATCCCAGCAAACATACTTCAATGGGAATCTTATTTATTCATTTTATGGGTGATATATAAATTGTCTCCAATGACTGATTTTGTGGTCCAGGCTCCCATATAGTATCCATATAGTATAGTAGTGTGTAGAGTGTCTTCAAGTTATCTTCAGTGAATCACAGGTGTATTTATTTCTTGTACCTATGTCCCATATATTTCATAGGCCCACAAAACTGTTTTGCTCCAGCATAATCATTAGGACGCCCCCTCTTCACCAGAAGTTTTAGTCATAACTCACTGTGGAGGTGGTGGAGTGTTTTCCTGTAGCCACTTGGCGAGTTTGACCATGTTAGTGTGAGATCACCTGTAAATGATCAGAAATCTCACAGTGCGCACAAACTTGTTTATATAAGGAATGGTTTTTGACTCATTTCTTCAATATTCTATAATTCTCTGAGTTAATATTGAAACTAAAGTTTATTGGGATTCAGTTGTTGATTTCACAATCCATGACTAACGTTTGAGAGCTCAGTGCTCGACAGAATGCAATCCGAGATGAACAGTACAAACGTGCGATTGCAGAGTGGATGACGCGTTACAGTCAAGTGACAGTTTCCTAATGTTCCTAATGCTCAAAATTAGGTTTTTTTTTGTTTGTTTTTTTGTGACCATCACAAGATCCATTTGCTCATAACACGCACCATTCATGGTTGTATACAAACAATTTCCTTGTGGTTCTACTTCCTCTTTCGAGATTTCTGTGAAACAAAACCATTTTTAAGAGAAAGAAGTTTTGTTATGCATCATCATGTCAGAATCTTAAAAGATTGTTTTCCCTCTCACTGAATGAACTGCATAGAGCTAAATAAGTTCTTAACCTAAACAAATCCTTCTTTTTGGACAACTGACCGTTGGGCTGCTTTGTCACTTTAAGATTACACTCTCTTGATCTTCTTAACTGACTTTACCCTTAAAAACAAGGTTTATGTGGCAAGGCCCATTTACAACAGCTGATGCAAACTCATTTCGTTGTGACTGTGTTTCTGCTCTACAGGTTTGGAGAGGGACAAGTTTGACAACAAAACAGTGACGTTTGAGGAGCATATTAAGGTGGAGCACAACATGTGGCATTATCTCTTCTTCATCGTGCTGGTGAAAGTGAAAGACTCCACTGAGTTCACAGGGCCAGAGAGCTATGTGGCCGAAATGATCCGGGTAATGTACTTGATAGACCAAAAGCTATTTTCAGTCACGACAGCAAAGTTTTTCTTCATTTTAAAGTAAATGTAACAATTTATGCGGATATGCTATCCACCCAATTTCATAAAAAAAAAATTTTTTTGTACCTCAAATGCTGTTCCTAAGAAAAGTTAAAACAGGAACCGCATCCAATTACCGCTATGCATTAATTACACAATGAAATGTGTAGGATCTAACTCTTCATTCAGTTTAAATGATTCATTGGGTTCATTATTTGTTAAACTCATTTGGCAGCATTTGTTACATAGTTTTGATTACTGTGAAAATTAATTACGACTTGTCCCTCCTTTTGTTGCAAAACAGGCCAAAAAGATTACAGTTATAATTAAAGTGAATCCATAAAAAGGTAAAATATTTACTGGTTAAACCAATAACCACAAAACATGAACAATAGGTTTTAAACAATATATTTTACATTTTCCAGTTTTGTTTCCATGATAACTAAATGATTTAAAATAATAGTAGTAATAATAATAATGATGATAATAATGAAATGTTTCTTAAGAACAAAATCAGCACTCGAGTAATGATGCTGTAAAATTCTGCTTTGCATCACAGGAATAAATAAAACTTTAAAATATATTAAAAACAGAAAGCAGTAATTTTCTTAAATTGTAATAATATTACTACTTTTACTGTTTTGATCATATTACTACCTTGTTGGGCAAAAAATATTTCTATCAAAAACATTTTTAAAAATCCCCACCTTTATAAAATTCCATTCTTTTTGTTTTTGCAATACACCACGAAAAACTCAACAAACTAGACAGTCATCGCCTTTCAAGAAACTGAGGTCACCCTGAGGTAATTTGAGCCCTAGGGTCAAAGTCACATAATGAGAAGGAATCAGCCAATAGCATGGTGCAGTTTTGGATCAGTGGATGTGTTTGTTTACTGCTGAGGATTTTTGTGTGAACTTTTGACAGCTGATAAGGCTGTGATAACTTGACACTGAGCATCTACTTGTATACACAGAGAGGGAACCAAAGAGTTACGATCAAACAGCGCATCGAAAAGGTGTTTGCGTGTGGGTTTCTTTCCCTCTCTGCACAGCATGGCTTCAGCGAAGCCGTTTTATATCAGATTTCCAAAGAGTGATGTATTTGAGGACTAAACCATTCCGTGATGGGATGACTTCCCCCTAAGAAACATTTTTAGATCTTTTTATGTTTATTCAAGCCTACAACGCTGGGGCAGAAATGAACCGACTTGACCCTAGAAGTTCAGCTTGCTGTGGGGAATGTGGCCTACTTTAAGCTACCTTTGGGAAAGTGAAGTGCTTAAGAAATTTTCCACCAGATTCCTTGCGGTAAATCCCCTTAAACGACCCCAAACCTTCTGCTTTGACTTATGCAATCACAACTTTGTGACCTTTGGTCTCTCAGGGACGCCAGAGCTTCTGTTTGCCTTCAGACCAGAGTCTTAAGATGTTCTGAAAATGTCTCGGAATGTGTTAATCCTTGAGAAAAGCTGTGACAGGACACACACACACACAGAGGAGCAGGAGTTCCCCTTATAATTGCTATATGTGTGTATGCCTTTCTATTCATGCATTTCTTTGAAAAATTATCTCTTAGTTAAAGCACTGTGGGCTTTTTCCTCACTTTTAACAACTATAGCAAATCGGTGCATGAATGCAAGTCTGTATACTAAATGGGATATTTCAAGGAAAAATGCTTTTCAAAATGAGGGCACATATGTTGTTCATTTACACTTACGTTGTTCATTTAAACATCCTGTTTTATCTTTATTGCCTTTTTATAGGTCATCATATGCTTTGCTTAATGCAATTGCGTGAAACTTTAATAGAATTTATGTGACTTTTGAGTAATTTTAGGGAAAGAGAAGTGCTCAGGAAAGCCCCTTCTGCACAAGTGGTTGTTGTCTTGACGCAGATGGCACAGCGGTGGGTTTCTGACACAGTTTCTGATCCGGGTGGTGTCTGTTGGCCCGATTCCCAAATTCTGTGGTGCATTTTAAGGGGTTGATATGCGGTCTTGGGAGGAATCACCTGACTTGGGATTAGTTGCCCTTTAAGGTCTCTTAAAAAAAATAAGAATGCTTTGACTCGACAACAATGGGTAGAGCAATTTGACTTGCATCAGTAGTTGAAGGTGAGAAAGAAATGCTAGAGCATCACGTTGAGGTTGGTAAAACTATTATTTATCTAAAACATGAAATCACTTGTTGATGTTTTATTTAGTAAAGACAGGACAGGAAGTGATAGGGAGAATGGAATCAGGAAATGACACAAACTGCCTACATGAGCACCTCCAGGAATGAGTTTTAATTGGAAACAAGTTAATATTTTTGGTTCTACCATCCTGAATTTAGTTTCATTTTATTCTGTGACATAAAATACATCACTAATACCCTATTTGTGAAGCTTTTTAAACATCCTGGGAAAAAAAAGGACTAAACGTCATTGCACCTTTTACATCTCATAACTTTTCTTTCATGATTGGTAACTGTTCTGTTTCCCCCTCCCCTCAGGTCAAGAGTCTAGGTGTCATCCTTGACAATACCCTTTCCTTCCAATCCCACATTAGTACTATTACTCGATCTGCCTACTTCCACCTCCGTAACATCAACCGTCTCAGTCCCTCCCTTACCCCTCACTCTGCTGCTATTCTTGTTCATAGCCTTGTCACTTCTCGTTTAGATTACTGTAACTCTCTTCTTTTTGGTACTGAGTTAAGTACCGTATTGAATTCAAAATCCTCTTATTAGCTTTTAAAGCCATCCGCAACCTAGCCCCTCCATATCTGTCCAACCTTCTCCATGTTGCCACTCCTCTCCATATTCTCAGATCATCCTCTTCTATTAACTTGATTGTTGTCTCACCACAATGGGGAGCAGAGCTTTTAGCCGTTCTACTTTGCCACCTTACTTACTCTGTTCAAATCTTCCCTCAAAACTCATCTTGTTAAACGTGCCTTCCCTTTGCAACACATTAGTGTCATTAGTTTTTTGTTCTGTCTTGTATTGTTTGTTGTGTACTTTCTAAAGTGTACGGTGTTCTTGAAAGGCACCTAAAAATGAAATGTGTTATTATTATATTATTACCAAACAAAAAAAATTGTCCACTCACCTTTTCATTTTACAGACTTACTGTGTACTTTTTGCTTGTGTTATTCAAACTTCTCAACAGTGCAGATTTTAAAGACTAACTACTAAATAAATAGTAGCCTTTGACGTTGAGGTCACGTGATCTATATGGTTCATTTTGTAGTTCAACTTCAGCTTTGAGTTTTAAAACAATTACATGCACCTCAATTGCTTCAAAACCAAAAAGGAAAGACATTTAGTGTTTGATCGTCTACTTTCATTCAGGTAATTGAGGTTAGATCAAGCGCTGCGTCTGTAGGTAGAACCCCTACATGAACCTGCCCTTTTCCCTGCAGCTTTTTTTCCCCCCGTGAATATTATTCACAGCTTCGTGATAATGTCTGTTGTAAGTGTCGCGCTTTAAAGCGGTGCGTGATGTTCGGGTCCCGTTTATGGCTGATGCTGTTGTTGCTGCTCAGACCACAGAGCATCCTGTCTTAGTGCGTGGGCTCTTGCGGTATTAGTAATGAAATTCACACTTCCCTCATTTCCATTGAAGCAGCAGATACAGTTGAAATTG
This sequence comes from Enteromius unitaeniatus, assembly GCA_032359435.1. Lineage (NCBI taxonomy): Eukaryota > Metazoa > Chordata > Actinopteri > Cypriniformes > Cyprinidae > Enteromius > Enteromius unitaeniatus. The sequence continues at coordinate 6,485,826 of JAUMHI010000052.1, forward strand.
ATGTGGCTAGAGCTCTCACACATTTACTGGCAATGCTGTCAAGTGTAAACAAAGCTTAGGAAATAGAGGTTTGAGAGGGGGCTGGTTCGGACGCACGAACGTGCACAAACACACCCAAATAATCGTCAATCCAAAGCTTTTGCCTCTTCATACAAGCCAAAAATGAATGAGTGCAGTTATGGTTTCTTCATTAGAGAAACAGTACTTTGAACAATACAAATATACAAATATTTGCTGCACTCACCCTCATGTTGTTCCAAACCTGTGCCTATTTCTTTTTTCTGTGGTACAATGGAAGAGGATATTTCAAGATGGGGGTTTTTCTCCCATACAATGGAAGTCAATAGTAACAAAAATGTTTGGTTTGTAACACTCTTCATAATATCTTTGTGATGATATTTAATGACAAAATGTTCATTTTAAAAGAACTATTCCTTCAGTGTGTTCAGCATTTTTCTTTTACAACCTTTTTTTTTTCTTTTCTTTTTTTTTTTTGTTACATAGAAATGTAGTTCTCGTTTCTGTAGAAGTAAAACCAGAGGAAGTGAGTATTTCAGAGTAGGTTGTGATGCAGAAATATATCCTATATCCTAATAAAAAATAGTTTTAGGATTTGCTAAATGTCCAGGTCGACTAATATTATGAAACATGTTTTTTCTTCAGGAACAACAAAAAATAGCTATTTCTTTCTTAACTTAAATGAATATTTAAAGGGTTGTTTTCACAGCTTTATTATTTTTCAGATGTTCAAGAAAGAATTTAATCAAGAAAGGAAAATATATGAATGTTGTATTATTTGTTGTAAATATTGAATAAGTTTGCTCAAATGTGTTTCTATATAATATAAATATAATAAAATAAAAAATAGTTTAAACACACTATATATACGATTTGTTGGATATTTAGAGAAATGCAAACATGCTTTTTTTAATATATATGTGTAAAATATAATAGAACGGCAAATGGATAAACACATCCAAAATAAAAGTTTTTATTTACATAAAATACATGCGTGTACTGTGCAGATTTATTATTTATATATAAAGGCACACACATACATCATGTATCCATGTGTATATATTTAATATACATACATAACATATTTTTCTTAAATGTATACATGCATGTGTGTGTGTATACAAAATACACACACACATTATATAAACCAAACTTTTATATTGGATGCTATTCATTGCAATAAATAATTTGATTGGATTGCACACATAACAAAATTCTAATAAAATGTAATTTTTGTATTTTATAAATGTGTAATTCACTCTATTTTATTTCTTGAATAAAACTATGTTTAGGGGTGCTAAAGTAAAATATGAGTTTGTAGGGCATCGGTCTACGTAATTTGTGGTAGTCTTAACAGTGTGGGTGACATTTGGCCTTACCATTTGACAGATTTCAAAAGCAGACTCAGTAAGGGTGAAACAAGACTGATTAGAGATAATGGTGTGTGTGCCTGTGTGATGACGATGACGAAACCGGCTGACAGCTGGGCTCCATGCACAGACGACATTGTTTGTGGGCGGGAGGTAAACACAAACCTCAACATCTGTGGCAGCAGGAAGTGAGTGCACACGCACTCCTCTCTTGTTCTCAGAATGAGTGAGAGCATTACCTGTGATTTTCCCCTGCGTCTGTCTGAAGTGTGTGCGCACGGCCCGTCTGTGATTTCAGAGACAAGGGGACTTCTCTGCACCTGCAGCCTGAAGACCTCTGTATCTCTTTCTGTCACACGCACATGCCTATAAGCGACTAACTGACATAATTGCATATGCATGAACTGTTCTTCCCCATCTTTTTAAGGTAAAGTTCACTAAATGTATAGATGAAGTTTATTTTTAGATGCTATGACTTGTCAACATTTTCTATGAATTTGGGTTGTTTTTCAATAAAAATAAAATGCAACTGTGACTTTATTTGTCACAGTTGTCATTTTATACCTCAGTGTAATTTTATTTTTATTAAAATTTTAATGGAGATTGACAAATAAGTAAAAGTAATGTTTTCCTTCAACCAACAAAACTCCCTCAAAATTAATATCCAGTGTCAGAGTTTCTTTTCTTTTCTTGAAATCACAATTATTTGCAGGTTTTAATGAAAAAAGCTTAAATATCCCTTCAAATTTAGCTTTAACGTTGACTGTATCTAGTGCTGCTTTCATCAGCGAAAATTATCGCTAAATAATCACAACGTGACCGATTGGGTAGTTAAATGTTACGTTTTGTGGTATATACCATTTAATTCCATCAGTATACAATTCTAACATTAGTCTTTCATTTATTCTGTGTTGATGATGTTTTAAGCTTGAGCTTATTTTAACTTTTTTTTTTTTTTTGTACAACTATATGTCCGCTGTTAGAAACGGCACCTACGGAAACTAAAGATATGTAAAGCAAACAATGTATTATTGCCTAAACATCCTCCTCATAATTCATGAGTTGCATTTAAATAAATGACTGAATGCCGCATTGTGTTGCGGCGTCTTATTTACATTTAACTTAATGTTCTTTTATATTAACAGCGGTGCAACAGCTTACTTCCGGTCAGTGTAGCCGTTCCATTCCCAGCTGCTGCTTAAAGTCCCTGTTATTTAGATGATGACAGTAAATAAAGTTAAGTCTGACACAGAGAAAGGGACCGATGGCCGGCCAGCCAGGATTCATCTTTGGGAGAACATGTTTGATTGGTAAAATAAATGTTGTAAATTCAAATCAAAACATTTTCCATGTCTGGAATGGATGTATTCTTCAGTCCATAAGGCAACAACAATAATATAATAAGATAACTTTGTTTGAAATGGGTTTGGCTAAAAGAAAATGTTGGTTTTGCGTATACTACTAAGTACTTACATTATATTGACTGGCTTAAATAGAATTGCATTACTAAAAAGTATTACTAAAATACCATTTTCATTGACGATTTTTTAAGAATTGAGAATTTTTTAAAACAATATCCATGTTTTGTTTTGCTTAACCTGTTTCATCGTATAATTTATTTAAATTATGAATAAAATACGTAACCTAGCCATTTGTTTGGATTCATTTTTAAAAATTATATATAATTGAAAAAAAATTATGATTAAACAAACTTTTTGTTTATTTGGGTGGCCTGACATTCCAATTACTAATTATCTCACTTTGAGATGGAACCATGGCATTTGAAAAAAAAACCTGCTTGAAAACACTCATTGTCATTGATGGATGTACTTTTTAAAAACCCCTGTGTTATGCTTAAAACATTTTAAGTAGTCTTTCTAGGAATACGAGAACACAAAAACTTCACGCATAGTAGTTATACATAGAAGGAATGCGGTTTAAAATAGCAATAGATGTTCAGAGCAAAGCTGTCATGACGTCTGCTAGAGGAACTGACTGACTTTCTTGTAGGATATAAAGAAAATATGGAAATACGTTGACAGAATTCGCAAACCTTGGAAGTCGGGACTTGTCTGTCTGCAGACTGTGTGTGTGTGTTTATGTGTAAGTAGATCAGCAGTGGGGAGAATAGGAAGTGTCTGAGCAGAGAATGGCCTGCGTTCTTTAACGTGACTATCACTTTTTCCCTGCTTCTGTTAGATTTTCCCTGCTTCCTCTCGTCCTTATTAGGAACTGCATCTGACCTCTCCCACCAGTCACAAGTCAGACATTCCGCAATCGCGTTTGGCACAGGCTGGATCTCGGAAGACTCCTGCTGCTGTCTGTGATTGCTTGTTGTGCTCTGAACCATTCTGAGATACTACAACAAAAGAGCAATGTCTGTTTCATTAAGATGTTTTGTACTAGACCAGAAAATCACTGAAAAGTCAAATATAACTTTTTTTTTTTTGCCTGCTAAAAATGCTACACAGTGTTGCCAAGTCTGTGTGATGCCCAAAAATAAATCCTGAAAATAATTTCCTGAAAGTGGTTTCATCTTGTGGTCAGATACTCTATTTCTTGATTAAATTGGTGTGTATGATGTCAAATATCTCATTGAGGAACGACGGTAGATTCCCCCTTGTTAAATAATTGGACGCTAGTTTGGGAGAAACATAGTGCTCTGTGTTTGTGTGCTCCGATCTGAGGGTGAGGATGTCCACGTGCTCATACCGCGTTTCACATAAGGAATTTTGTCTGATGTAATGACACATATTCTTATGAACAGAGACAATGAGGGAATGGGAGGTGGAAGGACATGACTTTCAAACACACCATTGGTTAATGTCTAGAATGGTTTGTGCAATGTGCGTGGTGAGAAATTTAGTGGAGGATGTTTGGGAAGGGAGAAAAATAGAAACTATTCTATTATTTAATGAATAATGAGTATTTAATGAATAAATCATACACAGCAGACACCAAACAATGCTATGTTTGACAGGTTAGAAATTCATGTAAAGTGACTAGATATGTATCGGTATCAAAATTACACGGTACGGTAATACCTCGGTATGAATGGCACGGTACGGTACTTATTGACTCACTTACAGGAAAAGCAAAACTAACGAAGAGACTCAAAAAAAGTGCCAGAAGTGTTTATTAAACAGTTTACATGAACACTGAACATGTCAATGACACACACATTAGCTATCTATCTGTAAACTTTGAAACAGGAACTTCAATTTTAATAACAAAAAATTATTAAACCTTCCCCACATCTGATTTAAAACCCGCTTTAGGTTCGACCATTTCCATCTCTTTTCCTTTGCCCCTACTAACAGCACCCGCCATTTCCACAGAGAGAGGTGTTCGCGTGCCGTAAAAAAAAAAGAACTTGCGCTCGCGCTGCAGTACCAGAGACTCACTCTAGTCTCTAGATTTGTCGCTAGTTGCTTTTAGGGAAAAATGTTGGCAAGGGGGTCTGAAAAGTTGCTAAATATAGTGACAACAAACCACAAAGAATAATGGGAACGCTTGGGCTGATGGGAATTGTAGTTCCGGTACGACGGTATTTACAATACCGTTACATCCCTAAAAGTGACCCAAAAAATACAGACCAAATGTATGAATTGTATTCAGGAACTAAATATCAAACGTGTTCAAATGTAATTTAAAACTGAATTTTCAGCATCATTAATCCAGTCTTCAGTGGAGTAATTAAAATAAGCAAATTAAAATAAGCAAATTAGATTAGAAATCATTCTAAGCTAATTTGATGTTTTAAAAAAAAAAAAGGTTTTCATTATTAGTGTTGGAAAGAGTTGTGCTGCTTAATATTTTGTGGAAACTGATGTATTTTTTTCAGGATTAATTTATGAATTGCCTTAAATGAAAAGTCTTTTCTATCACTTGATGCTTGCTTCCTGCATAATTTTTTGCAAAATAGAAGTATGTGAGTGACATTGAGTGACATTTGTTAACTATTGATTGTACATTATTTATATGCTATGCTTTATGTATAATAATAATGTGTTATCAAGAACTCTAATGTGTACTGTTCCAACAGGAACACAACTTGGATTGGTTTCCACGCATGCGGGCCATGTCGCTGGTTAGCAGCGATGCCGAGGGAGAACAGAATGAGATCAGGAATCTTCAGGAGAAACTTGAATCCACCATGAAACTCGTCTCAAACCTGTCAGGCCAACTGACTGAACTGAAAGAGCAGGTGAGTGCCGATGCTTTTGGCCTGATGTCATAACATTATGTCCATAATGCCAGTTCTTCACGCCCCGATGAGGAAGAGATGTGTTCTTGACCCGTCGAGCTGTTAAAATTGACTGCACAGACTAAAATTACAGTTGGGTGTGAGTGAAACTAGGCCTTCAAGGTCAGTCAGTAATGAGTCCACAAACTCTACAAGGTTCAATTAGACCAAAGGGCAATGAGTCATTTCTGTCTGTCTTTCTCTTTCTGCCTTCAGCTCGTGGTATTTAAAATGATCTTTCACCTGCGTCACAAGGCCAAGTGTTGTTTCACTTTTATTCAGCTACATTGTCGTCCAGATGAAGTTCTGCGAACTCAAGCTTGTTTGTTTCCACAGATAAACAGTGTAGCACACATAGATGAATATGATAAAGTGGGTCATTGACTTAGATACTCGTATTTTGCTTTGGTGGAAATATGCGTAATGGGATTTGCTGTCATTCGTCGATTTCTTGTAAATAGTGTTGAATAAACACCAACTTGAGGTGTGCAGCCACATGAAATGGGAAGTGTCTACAGGGAAGTTGATCTGTTTTTTGTACTCCAGACAGGGGGAAAAGGTCACTGTTTGGTTAAAAGAAGACAAAGCAAGTAAAAACCAACAAACTTTCACTATTATCCTGCGTCAATGTGGTGGTTACACGTGTCAGTACCAGTTTTGCTTTTCCCTTTCTTACATTAAACTTGGAAGAGAGAACGATGAGAACTCTTCATAAAATCGAAGGACTTGTTTTACCATTTGTTGATGTTTAATGATGATCTTGGGCTGTGTTTTCAGTCTCTGATCTTGTTACAACAGGGTTGTATTTGTCTTTTTCTGTTATCATACACTGTCCAAGATTTAACATGGGAAAAGTGTAAATAAGACAAAATTAGAAATCATTAAGATGCACTGCAATAAACAAAATGGGGAAAAAATACAAAAAGACTTTCAGGCACCAGAAGCACAATTTATATGAGAGTTGTTTAAAAATGACACAACCCAAATACATCAATTATATAGCAGTTCTCCAATACAAAACTAATAGAAAATGAATGTACTCATGGTTCAAATTATACAAAACAACAAAAAAACATTTAAATATTCCCAAACCTTTTATTCTGCACACATCTACTGTATCTAAACAGTCGATCTATGTATACAAACTGTTTCGTTTTAATTGACCATTTTCAAAATTAGTATTCAATCCCGTGACCTATTTCACTCAAAGCTCTAGTGTAATCATGTGACGTCCCTCCCAGAATTCCCTCATGTGAGCCGCCAGGGGTCCTTTTAATGTTGATTCAATCATTTCATATTTCTTTAGCAATTGGGTGTTTTTGGGGGTGAGCTAAAACCTAGTCATGATCTAACGTGGTGAAGCTATGTTTATTATTATCTTGCTGGATTACCGAAAAAGCTTCGGTTGACGGCTCCTTATATGGAGGAGCGAGCAGTGCCACTTACCTTTAAATGACTGCGTGATTGTTTAGTAGTATGAGGTACTTCCTGTGGACATCAACTTTAATATACACATGCGCAAGCGTTTCGTTTTTTTTTGGCTCACTTTTGTAGGTGTTGAGTCAGAGTAGGGGATTTCAGTAAAGACGGCCTGTATTTCTGTGGAACTGTGTACGTGAGCATGAGTGTGTGTGTGTGTGTGTGTGTGTGTTAGTGTATGTTGTAGCTCTTTTACACAACACTGCATGACATTGCTCCAATTGCTCTATTTTATTTTCCCAGAAGCTTTTTATAAGGCAACACACACACACACTCCTACAATACACAGACGCTCTTGTGTTATGAGGTCATATCCAAGGCAACATGAAGGGACACACAGAATGCATCACTGCATATGTCTGGGAGAGACAAACACTAGATGAGAAAGATTTAAAATGGACATGGAGTTACCTTTGCTTATTCAACTTTTATACATGTGTATATAGTTTTTACATATTGTCTATCAACAGAGACACACACACACACACACACACATATATATATATATATAGCTTAGTTATTAATCTAATCAAGTTAGTGTATTTAAGCATTTTCCATTTACACCAAAATGCCAGCTCCAGACAATAACAGTTTAGACAGTATATATTATTTGATAACTTTGAGCTATTGTTGAATTTTTCAGATCATAAGTCATCAAAGCTCGGTAAATACTGGCCACAGATGCAGAGATTTGTCAAGCTGATTACTCACTAAAAACTCCCATGATCATGCTTTTGTGTCACTACGTCTTCTTTTGAAGTAATAAAGTGTTTAGAACTAAGTGTGTGAGTTTATTTACTTTAAAAAATATATATATATATATTATTTAAACAAAAATGGTATTATTAGTTCAAACCGATTTGCAAACACAGAATGGACAAGGACACAAAAAGTGGGATTTATGATATTAACCAATAACATACGATCATAAGCAGTCATATCCAATCATATCGCGAAGGAGGCCTCTCACAAAATGGTCTAGAGAAGCAGACTCGTGTTGTAACTTTCACTGTTAGACAAAGTTTCTTTTAAGTAATTTGTACACTTTTTAATACTGCCTAATATAATTATATAGGAATATATAATTGTACTAAATATCTAAATAACATATCTAAAATTCTTTAAAAAATACCTTCTTTTTTTCACCACATAAATGGAATATGCATGCCTGGTTTGTGGGAGAGGCAAATAGGAGATGAGAAATAGTTCATTAAAATAAATAAATGACACTACCTGTTGTGTTTGTTTGACAGATGACAGAGCAGAGGAAACAGAAACAGAGGATCGGGCTATTGGGACACCCCCAACACATGAACGTGAACCCTCAGCAGCCCGCCTGAACCCCCGTCTTACCGGTCAAGTGTCCTACAGCTGTCTCCTGCAGCCATCGATTGCATCAGCCTTTCTGTGTGTGTGTGTGTGTGTGTGTGTGTGTGCGTGTATGTGTCAAGACATCACAGACACATCATCACCAAAGCCTGCTGTGTACACTCAAAATAAAAGGCTGTAGGCCACCAGGAAAGTCTAAAAGGACTTCTTCACATCCATTTGAGTGCCAAATGTTTCTGCGTGTTAAAGAGGAAATTAATTTGCATCACTCGCCTTCCACTGAGTGACAACGAGCTACACTAGATACTGCACGACTTACGAACATGTGCTGCAGCCTGTAGATGCTGCTTGGACACACATCCTTTTGTATTGACCCATAGCAGTCAGTATTTGATGTCTTATTTTTGTATTTTGTGCAATATTAATACTTTAATATGCAACATCTGTATATTTTGTCTTAAAGGGACGGTGCAGTAATTTCTTTTCCTTTTGTTCTTTTGCTTTGATTCTAAATAGGAAATACATTAGAAGCCAGGTATTGTAGGAATACTGTTTGTGAAGTCAAGTTTGATATCAAATATGATATATGTATATGTTGGGGGGGGGGGGTATATGTTGTTTCACCTTTTTTGCATCTAAGTTAATTTATTTATATCTACATGAAAAACGCTTAAGGAGATTATGCTTATGCTGCCAATTTAGAGTTTAGACTATAATTTTCATGAATAATATCCCATTATCAGGTTCTGTTTGGTATTTAGGAGCTGTTTATAATGGTTTATGGCTTTTTGTTTGTGCTGTCAGATTTATGACCTTAGAAGTCATATACAGAGTAATAATAGATCAACTGTTTAGGCAATTAAGTTTATTTTTTTTGCTCTTAAAGTTAATGCACTAAAATAATTGAACTCATATCATTTTTGACATTATAGAGCCATGTTTACTGTGCCTGTTGTATACTCCTGCAACTCAGAAGGTGAAGTGCAGGATGAATATTTGCTGACAAAAGCAATTTTTGTCAAGTTTTCTTCTGTAGTCAGTCATATTTTTGTAGTTTCATCTTTTAGCTGAGCAAAGCAGGCCATTTTCTTAATACTATCATTTTTTTTTTATTTACTTGAATAAATGTATATATGTCTACAGGTCTTTGCTTTTATATAGAGAGATATGGTTTCATAGCATCCTAATAATTAACAGCACTGTTACTGAAAAATAAGCCTACTACAGATTTAATAGGTAAATATATATGTATGTATACTTATACATATATAATTTTATGAGGCTGTAAATTACTTTAGTGATGTTTAATAAAATATGTATTTCTTGTTCAAAGGACCAGAGCTGAAATATAGTTTTTGTATGTCTCTTTTTGTGGTTTACAGTGACCGTAAAAAAGGGGACATCAGCATTAAATATTCCTAATTCTGCTTCTTGTTTTACATTACTTATTTTATTTAGTTTATTAGCTAGTATCCTGTGTTATATTAAGTACTCCCACACGATGTTATATGCGTGCATTGATGAATGCATCATCTCACATCTTTGTATTCATCCGTTTAATGCAAAGGAAGTAATGCTAATCAAGAATTCTAGCTTAATAAGAGGCCACAACACATGCTTCTCCAAGGAAATGCACTTTCTGTGACCTTTCATGTCGATCTTCAAAAAAGGTTAAAAAGAAAAAAAGGGCTGCATTTTATGTGTTTGTTTAGATGTAGACAGAGCTTTGTATTGTAACAGAGGTCAGACTGGAGAGTCCCAAATTGATTTCAAGGTAAAACACTGTGGTAAACTTCACCGATGTCTGTAAAAAAGAGCAGAAGTGTGACTGAAGTGTCAGACATATCTTAAGTGCTTTAATTTTTGATACTTGGCAACGTCGTCAGAAGTATCGTTCTAAAATCCCCCTGTGTGAAGTGCAACATCAGACTGAAACCTTCCACGAGTTAAATGACATTTGTGAAATAAAATGAACCGGTGCAAAGGCAGAAGAAGGAAAATATGACTGGGAAACATCAGTTTAGTAAGAAATAGGAAATTTCTTGAAGCTTTAATATGTCCAGGGTGGGTCTGTGAGTGCCACTTTCTCTCTGTGCTTTTTGTAAGCTTGTTATAAACAAGATATTTCTGCAGTGAGCTTCAGGACACTGCACGCTTCTCATTTAATCAGCAAGGTGTGAGCACGATCATCTATTAGTTATTTTGAGACAAAGAGAGTGAGAGTACTTTGCGAGTGGTACTTTGTTCATAACAATTTGTTTAAATGTTCTAACCAGGCTCATTTATAAAGAACAATTAAAGGGACAGTTAGACCCAAATTCTGAGTATGCTTATTGCTCTGTCAAATTTCCCTAATTGGATATAAAACAATTCACAAAAAAATCACATTTGCAGGACAAAAAAAACAAACAAACAAACATAAAAATAAAAAATTCAATTCCTCTCACACTTTGCAAAAAAAAGTATATAAATAAGTATAAATATGAATTTAACAACATTTTAAACAGGTTTTTTTTTTTTTTTTTTACAAAGTGCAAACATTATATAAAGTATTTAACATAGGTTTTCAGATTTACATGTTTTTGTAAAAAAAACAAACATTTTTTTAAAAAGTGTGTACATATATAGACACAAAACACTTTTTTCTTTCAGAAATGCATGTAAATGTTTGTTTTTTTTGCCTTCTCGGTCCTTAACATGAGTGTTGATGAGAGAGCATTCACACTAATGAGCAATCTGAACTTTATATATCTACTACTTGCAAAAACAATTTTTTAAATACTGTTTTACGTATAAAATCATAATAATAATTATAATATATAACAATTATGATAAAGTGTTCCTGAAATGCACAAGTGTTTCTGAAATGTATTATCCCCTGCTGACGTCTTTACAGCATTCCTTTTCTTAAAGCAATAATAACACAACTAAATGTAATATTAGGTTAAAATATTTGCAGTCAAATAAAGGGACTTTCCTCAAACAAAGAAACCAGCCCAGGAAAAGACCTAACACACTGTGAAACTGAATTGGCTTTGGGACAGTTTGAGACTAAACCAACCAAACCGTTCGGTTATCACATGACCTATTAAAATGATTGTTCCGCTTGTTATGTAATAAAAGTCACTATTAATTCAAACTGTGAAATGAACCACTTAAATCTTAAAACACGTTGTATTTGTAGTTTATTGCATTAGCCTTTTAGGGCTGTTCTATTATGTGTTTTTCTTCTGTATGACTGTCAGTTCCAAATACTATCTGCATATTAAGCAGAGTGTTATATTTCTCAGTATTCACACTAAAGAATGACCACAGTAAGCCTATATTACACCCAAAGCCAAGAATACATCTCAAATCTGCTCTGGTCATTCCATTTCATGTGCAACCAAAATAGGCAAAGCATTTTGTATTAAGAGACTGAAAGAAGTGTCTCATGCGCTGGCTTCGTCCTCCGCCTGTGCTGAAGGATGCTTGCTGCACTTAGAGTGATAAAAAAAACTCCCACTACTTTCCACCACTATTAGAATTGAAATTATTAACTATATTTTATGAGCAGACCTCAAAACCTGCAACTGCAAGCCGTGCAGAATGCATAGGATCACATTTTCAGTGCATAGCATGTATTCACTTTGCCAATTTAAATCAATTATTTTCTTGTAAGTAAATCAACTTATACATTGGGCTGATTAAATTGTGTTTGCATCACACGTTTTTTGTTGATGTGATATAACTAATTTTAGCAGCTTGTAATATTGCAACATGGACTTAGCAAAGTAATGTTGCCCAATTCTTTACAGCGTTTTAGACTGATTAGAACAACAAAAAATTGCCACATTTTATTTATGCCAGTCATTCTGCGCGTTATTTACTGCTAAAACAGCGCGTGAAAGCACCTCTGCCGCCATTGGCACCTTTCTCCTCAGCTCTGTCCTAAAATAAACGGGTGACGTCAGTCCCGGGGATTCAGCCGGTCCTCCGCCCTTTCCCTGCGCCGCCATGAGGAGTTCAACGTGACCGCCGCTGAGTACAACCGGCCACAACAAACCGAGCCGCAGCACGAGAGAGCCATGAGCGGCTGCACGTGGAGCGCCAAATGCTCCCGGTGTGAAGTAACCGCGCGACGCTTCCCGCGCATCTGCTACTATTGTGTAACCATGACAACGATGCCTCGTGTGCCAGCATCACGTCAGGGGAATTTTGTTAATGAATACTCGCATTGCATAAATGCAGCAACAGGTGCTCTGGACATTATTCACGTGAAACCCTTTTCTTTCATGAAGCGTCTATCCGCTGCACGCACGCGCTCAGAAGTGTTTGCAAAGCAACATCATCCTTTATGCAAATATAGTTTGCATTGGAGAGGAAAGAGTCTATGCATTTATGTTTCAAATGCGTTTCTTTTCATTGGATTGTCAGGCATCATTACGATAGGAAATGAGTCAGAATCACGAGTTTAAGTAAATCGTCTGGTGCTGTTTTTTTGACGGTAGGGCAGATAAAATGCTCTATCTATAACATAGCATATGCTTTGAAGTCAATCCAGGATAAGGCGCTCATAACACACGTCCCTGAAACGAGCTGTTATTGTGCACTGAGAGAGAGAGGGAGGGAGGGAGGCAGCGTGGTGGTACACGGGACACGGGAAGGCGGGCGGGCTGCTGTAAATGGGTTGAGCTCTGAAAGCGCCGTCACACACGTGAGGCTCATGTGACTGGAGCTCGAGACGTGTCTGCAGTCACAGGGTTTATTTAACACGTACTTCAAATCCACCCACATACACTCATTTAACCAGCACCGGAGCCGACAAACGCCTCCTGCACCTCCACCTCACAACAACATCACTTCTGCGTCCTAGTTTTGAGACACCCTGTCTGGAACCAAAACTACTTTATTCAAGGAAAATACATGTGGACTTTTATGAGAGAGTAACGGATCTGCTTTTTTATTTTTATATATACGTATATATATATATATTTTTACTTAAAGCTACCCGATTCTTACATCAGTAAGATATATTAAAAGGGTAAAATGGAAAGGATTACCAGTGCTCAGCCTCCTCCATGCATGGCCAAACACCCCTCGCTGGATATCTCGGACATGCAAGGGTAAGTCAGTATCCAGTTGTTGCGTATTTCTGCTCCTGAAAGCTTTCCGGGGAGCTAGATCTCTTATTGGCTGTATTTTATCCTATTTTATAGAATGGATTTTCCCATGTATGTGTATAAACCTCGGCGGGGAATGAAGCGCAGCGAGGACAGCAAGGTACGAAATGCGCAATTACGCACAAATATGATTGCGCACACTTTTACTTGATACTTTTGTTTTAGTACAAGTCTCTTTTAATATTTAAAACACGATTTATAAATGCACACTGTACTTTTATTTGTTATTTATGTTTTTCTTCGCATGGAAATTAATATAAAATTTGAATGACTAACCCACAGGATACATACAAATTGCCGCACCGCTTGATCGAGAAGAAAAGGAGAGACAGAATAAACGAGTGCATCGCGCAGTTGAAGGATTTGCTGCCCGAACACCTTAAACTCACTGTAAGTAATATGGGAGTGGATCGGCTCACCTCACTTTGTTGTAGTATAAAGCGCCACCTGCTTGTTGATCATGAATAAATCATGTTTGTCCTGCTTTTGGATTAGTCACCTCCTGTAATGTGCTTCATATACATTTTTAAAACATACAAGCTGTAAACTTTCGGCACTCAGTATAGTGAATCTGGCTTTAGTTAATTATTCACACGTCAACAAAGCATGTTAGATCCTCTATCTGCTGTTAGAATATCTGAATATTACTTGCACGCACACGTGCATGTGCTGGTGAGCGGAGAGGAGTGTCTCCGTTCCTTTTCTGCGCAGGTTTGTTCTCTCTGAGCCGCTGCAGAGAGTGTTACATAAGAAAGATCAACATGCTTATCTGGGTTCTTCCTGTTTTAGACTCTGGGACACTTGGAGAAGGCTGTTGTGTTGGAGCTCACCCTCAAGCATGTGAAAGCTCTTAACAACCTGCTGGAGCAGCAGCAACAGAAGATCATTTCCTTGCAGAATGGAATGCAAATCGGTGAGTTTTCGATCGTGCAAAATGAGCGGCGCAGTAAAAGTGAGACTGTGCTGCAGGAAGCGGCCCCGCTGAACTTTTCACCTCCCCTCCCCATTCGTTTTGTTTTTGAGTGCATTACAAATAAAGAAATTGAGACATGCTTGCGCAAGAGCAGCAATGTGATCTGGCCTACAGGACTGTTGTGAAGGAAAACGTTGGCATGGTTTCTAACACTTATGGTTTTATTGCAGGTGAACAGGGCAATGGGCAGTCAGAAAACAGCGAGGAGATGTTCCGTTCCGGGTTCCACTTGTGTGCCAAGGAGGTTCTTCAGTTCCTGGCCAACCAGGAGACCGTGCATGACATGACACCCGGTCACTTAATCAACCACCTTCAAAAAGTGGCATCTGAGTACATTCAAAGCCCAACCAGTCCTCGTCTAGAGGAGCCCACTCCCAAAGCTCCAGAAAGCAGAGAGAAACCTGCAAGCCCACAGCCCAAAGCGGCAGAGGGTCACGCCAAAAACTGCGTGCCCGTCATTCAAAGGACTTATCCCCATAGCAGTGAGCAAAGTGGGAGTGATACGGATACCGACAGTGGCTATGGGGGCGAGCTCGAGAAGCGCGAACTGAAAGCCCAACGATCGGTCTACTACGGCAAAGATGCGGGAGATCTCAAGCACAGCAGCAACATTAAAGAGGAGCTGGACGAGCCGCAGGCCAAGCGGCAGAGATCCGACTCTTCGGAAGACGAATCTCTGTCAGGGCCCGAAATAGTGGGTGGCCACAGCCCTTACATGAGCTTTTCTCCACACCAGCCCCTTTGCATGCCCTTTTACCTCTTTCCACATGGAGCAGCCGCCGCATACTTGCCCATGCTGGAGAAGTGTTGGTACCCCGGAGCCATGCCCGTGTTGTACCAAGGCCTCGGGGGTTCCCCAGCAGGCATGTCCCCCGAAAAACTTCCCTCATCCCTGGTCATGTCCTCAAGAGTGGGCTCCCCAGTCACCACTCCAAGCTCCATGGACTCTCCTGCACTCCTACAGGCCTTGAAACAAGTTCCCCCATTAAACCTGGAAACCAAAGACTGAGGACCCGCTTTGGGTTCCGCGATAGCCCGCTCTCTGAATGTCTTGGTCTTGAGAGTGGACTTCCCTGCTGAATAAGCTCCCGAAGAGGGTTCGGTTGAAGGGGGTGCTAAGGCAAAGTTCAAAGACACGCCATCAAGCATGGCAAACAGCTGTTCTGATCCCTCTCAGACGTACGTACGGCGGCCTCCCTCCAAATGCAGAGACCCACACAAAGACTCTCACACACTCTTATCAGCTCCCTCCACAACCAGCAGGCAAACACCTAGAGATGGAACGGTCCGCTTGGACACAGACGGGTAAAGGAGGCCTCGTGCACAGCACTGTGAGACACTGTGAAGAAGGTCAAAATGAGGACAGTGAGCTCTGTCCTTGGAGAAAAAGGACCTGGGGAGGGCGAACGGCTGCTCTCTGCACTTAACGCCGAATGTTTAAGTCGAAAACAATAACCCAGAATGTGACGTGCAGATAGTCCCCCAACGACAAAGACTTTGCCCTTTGCACAAGCACCTTTTCATTTGTTGAATGTAAATGAAAACGTCATTTTTCTAATAAAACATCACCCCTGTAGATGCTGCTTTTTGGACATTTCTCTGTGCCGTGGATGCTTGCTCAGGAAGCTCCACTTTCTTCTTCTGCTTCTGTGACTGCTTTAACCGATAAGAACCTTCCATTTAGACTAGAATGCTACCAAATAAACGTCTTTGCTTTGGATGACCTGAGTCTCAGGTCCTGAGTTCCCCTGCATAAACGAGGACGCCACCGACTCCCGAGACGTGACGCTCGTGTAAATACAGGAGTGATGTAATCATGGCTCCGCTGTAGCTTTTGAGTTTGTCATCCTATGTGCACGTAGGTGAAGTTGTTGTGCAGTAACTGCGTTGTGTAATTATTTTGTTTATACTACTTGTACATCTGTATTTTTGATACGTGACCCACACATACCTTCATGATTTTTAGACAGCCAAGAGCTGTATGCCATGAGATTGTGTACATGGCTTTGGACCTAGACTCGATCTGCGTCATGTTCTGTGTTCATTTCTGGTCAAATTAGGACAGATCTTGGTTCATGCTGTTGCCTTTACCTGTTTAAAGCAGTAAACATGATGGTGGATATCTACATTTTTAATCCTGGATCCTAAATAGAAGCAAAAGGAAGTGAATGTAATGTTAAAAACAATATATTAGTTTTGTATAGGAAGAGGTACTTACTTTTTATTTTGGGACCTAAGAGAAGGTTGCTTGATGTATATATTTTGTCTAAAAAAGTATTGTTGACATACATTAAAGAAAAAGTATTAATAAAGTTTTTTTTTTCCTGTGGAAATCATGTCTGTCTGAGTCTATGTTTGGGAGCTTGAACATGTTAAGCTGAAAAAACAAACTCGCTGTTTTTCCCATCACAATTTGTCCTTATGTAACACTTACATAACCCATGAACTTGCTGTCTATGCAAATCCTTTAGACAAACACTATGATAAGAGTCGGGTTACAAATATTCCAGCCTCGCACCTCTTAACTAAAGGCTGTGAATTCTTGCCGCAATTTTTCTACAAAAGACTTGTAGAATCCAAAGCAGAGAACACAGCTGATTATTATTACAGCCTTTGCAACTGAGTTACATTTCCTAGATGAATCACGTTCTCTTCTAATGCTCGCTAGCTGTTGAATTGGGTTAAGACTCTCCGCGTGTCTGGCTGTGTGCAGGCTGCTCACATGTAGAGACACACGGTAGGCCGCTGCACCCAAGCATGGGCAGACACATGCCACACCTCCAGCGCAGCCAGGACCGTGCCAGCAGGATTATGTTGTCTATAAATGATTAATATCTATAAATATAATTAGTTACCATAATTAAACAATATATATATTCTTATCAGTAGTCAATTTGGTTGTAAAATTAGCTATTAACTAGGTACCGTACCAAAGCAGGATGATAACATTT
>JAUMHI010000052.1:6505475-6516386 GCA_032359435.1 Enteromius unitaeniatus
ACGACAATTTTTAAGCAATCTCAGTGAGGAGTAAAATAGTTTAAATTCGTTTAAGAAATGTTCAAAACAGGGTGGAGTTCCTATTTGTGTTTGTATATGCATTTTTTTAAGATTAGCTACCTGTTTTTCTTTTTTTTTTCTCCTCCATTGTACATTTCACAAGCAATTTACTTTTCTGAACAGCAGTAAACGTGCGAGCTCTTGTTTAAGGCAAACATTACAACTTAAAATTTGCCTTATTTATGAACAATATTTCCCGACTATGTATGCATGCCTTATGTATGTATGCATATATGTTTGACGCGAGCGCATGATCCTTTGCTGCGCGGCGCGTTTATTGTGCGTAATTTGTTGTCACCTGACCTCAGCCGCTTCCTCTTTCTCCTCGATTCCTCCAGCAGGAACAAATCTGCCCCATCAGAGTTCATCCAGCAGCGCAGAGATGTTGGCCCTCATCCACCGGCTCCTGGACTGGTTCAGGTCGCTCTTCTGGAAAGAAGAGATGGAGCTAACGTTGGTGGGACTGCAGTACTCTGGAAAAACCACTTTTGTCAACGTGATTGCTGTAAGTCTGCTTTCATTTTTCATAGTTTGAACACTTGTCATGTCATTGCCTGCTGGGGTGGAGAACAGATGCACCCAAACCTGAGCAATGTGCTCTTACGAGTCTTGGCGTGATATTTCCCATGGATTGCTTAAGTTTTTTTCTTAAATATGAATTACCAGGTTTGAAGACTTTTTTTTTTAGGGGTGGATACAATTCACTGGTGTGTTTTATTTCTTAAGTCGAATTAGTTTAATAAAACCTCTTTAATGTACTATAAAATGATGATCAGCAAACACAAAATTTGATAATTTGATGATAGTTTTTGTTGGCCTTTATGGATTGTTTGCAGAAATGATCACATAATAATCTTCCCTTTATGGATGCAGCATGCTCCTGGCTCATTGGTTCATTGTGTTTTGCATTTTTAGTATCTAAAGTTTCTCTGTTGCATTCTTGGCACGGTAATAGAATTGTCGAATCCACAGATTAACCTTAAAATAAACCTCAGTGTGACCCATATTTCAGAAGGTCTCTGAGTACAGCAGCCTCTGTTATTAGGCAAGGTCCACAAGTGCAAGTGATCGTCCCAATGGGGGTTCTCCAATCATGAGAGTTGCCCTTTTGCCTCGCATAGTTGCTTCTGCAATGCAGCACAAAGATTTACAAACCCAGGGTTACGAACAACTCTACATCAGGATTTGAAATTGAATTCAAAGGGCAAAAGTGAAACTCTTTGCAGGTGTTATTCTAGTTTCAGTGACGGGTCACGTTAAAATTTGATTCGTTCTGTATTTGTAACTTGCTTAAGAACAGTTGCTCAGTATTTTTCCACTCAGTTAAGTTTGCACAGCTAATATATGCATATATAATGTATTTATTATTATGATTTGTAAACCACAAGAAATGGAGAAGTATCACAAGAAATGCAGCAGAAATCTGAATGTTTTGAAGATTTTCAGATGGTTTCAATTCGTAAGTGTTTTGTAAAATAGCCATGAAATTAGCCAAGCTCTTTTGGATTTTTATCCTCAACATGAGGGATTTGCAATAGAAGAGATCTCACTCAATTATTTGGCTTAGTTATAGTTATGTTTTTTTAAAGGAAGACTTTGGATGTATCTAAAAAGGATTCATTTACTTAATCCACACAGTTGAAAGAATCAATTAAAATCTTGTTTTACTAAAAATTCACATTATCATCATCATCATCATCATTATTGTTATTATTTTTAGTAATATTATTAAAATTCTCCATGACTTGTTTGGTTTCAAATGCAGCATTTCAACTTTGGGTTTGTTTTAGTTGTGTGATTGAAATGATCTGCACATTTCTTTTCAACTAGTCTGGTCAGTTCAATGAAGACATGATACCTACAGTCGGCTTCAACATGAGGAAAGTCACTAAAGGCAACGTAACAATAAAAGTAGGTCTCATTCTACTTTCTTCAATCATTCTTCTGCCACAAGGAAAGTACAATATGTGTCAGTGCCAGTGCCTGCCGTCATGGCAACTTATCCTGGTTTTGCATAGATTTGGGATATAGGTGGGCAGCCGCGGTTCAGAAGCATGTGGGAGCGATACTGCCGGGGCGTCAATGCCATCGTGTGAGTATAGCATTCGGTTCTTACTTGCTTTATTTCATCACCCCCTGGATTACTTGATTCTGATCAGTCAGTGCTGTTGAGTGTTTTTTGCATAATGGCTATTAAAGTGCATCTAGAAACTAGATAAGAGAGAGAATTTATAATTGTATTGCATTGTAGCTAAATATTGTTTGCTAGTAAGTCTGTAGAAAAAGGTTATTAAGATTGTAGATTAGTAATAAATGAATTTTTACCACTGGTTAAAAGTTTAAGGTTGGTTAAGGTTGTGTGTATTGATTTATTTTTATATATATATATATATATATAAGGGCTGGGCGATATGGAGAAAAAATTATATGTCAATATATTTTTCTATAGCTCGATATACGATATATATCATGATATCTTTACAGGATAAATAACCCCCCAAAAACTACTGCAAAAACAAATATGCCAAATTCCAAAGTCTTTTTTTCATTGAAAGTCAGAGGTATGCAGTTCAGAACAAAGTGCTTCTGCGAAATTTCTTTTAAAAATCCCTGTATACATTTTGTAAAACAATAAAGGGAGAAATATTACATATTTCCTTCTTTTTATTCAAAAATAGAACAACTCAACCTTTTAAACCTTTCATGCAATTTCATGATAAATCATTCAAGTGAACAGTAGTACAGTTTCATATTTATTAGCATATTGAAATGAATAGTTCTGTATCCCTCTGTGTTGTTTTTTATTTGTTCTGTCATGAAGATAACTGAGCCTTTAAATCTCCTTTGTAATAGATATGATTATAAATCAAGAATTATAAATAGTAAATGAATAATAAATTAATAAATGAAATAAGCTTGCTTATGAAACAATAACGAACATATGCCATGTCTCAAGTCAAGTGAATGAATTATAAAAGGTAGATCTGTTTTTGTCTCGTGGAAATGATTTACTGCGCGTGCCAGCATCAGTGGTGCGCTCGCTTATTAATGGCATAGATTTGGGTTTTTCGTTCAGGCACGGCACCGAAATCTAAATATTCAACTGAAAATTAAATATAAACATTATATCGATATATACGATATGTCAAAATTCATATCGAGTTTAAAAAATTTTAAATATCGAGATATCGCCCATCCCTAATATACATATATGTTTGTGTGTGTATGTATTAGTACTGTCAAACAGTTAATAGTGTATAATAAATAGGCATGATTATCGGGCAGTGCCCATTTTGTTGCTTTGTTTTCTGAGTTGTAATATTTAGATATAAACTATTATACAAGAATAGTTGAATCGAATCAGCATTTCTGGTCTATTTCTTTCTTTCTTTGATAAGTAGCTGTGTAATAAATGCTACAATCAACCAGTCAACAAAATGAACCCCTTCATTGTGACCACTCTGCTTAACGATGAGATTCTGACCAGCCTTTCAGGGTTGATTTTGCCACTGGCTGACTGTAAATCATCCCTAACCTGAAGTTGTAGTGTTTACATTATCAACGCCTGCATTAAGGACTCTGTTGGTGTTTTCAGGTATATGGTTGACGCTGCAGATCGTGAAAAGGTCGAAGCCTCGAGAAACGAGCTACACAACTTGTTAGACAAACCACAGCTGCAAGGCATTCCTGTAAGAAGAATTTATCACTGTAGCTGATCATTTCCCCTTGTGCTGTTAGTAGAGGAATGTCTCTTTTATTAATACTCTGTGATGCTTTATTACAAGAGAAAATCAAGCCTAGCCATCACACCACACCTTTTCCAGATTCTCCCCTACTGCTGTGTTGTATTTACAGAGCATGACTAAGCATCTCTACCCTCAGCTCCTGTGGTCCGAGATGTGGGGGCATTATAGGTCTTATCTTCAGCAGAGAAATCAGGAAACGAATCACTCATCGATTATCTGTCTGTAGGGAGTGATGGGGAATTTTGGCCGGGGGCGTCCATTGCTTAAGCGAACAAATTAAAAAGACAGCTTTAGTACTATCTAATGTAGAACCAACACCCAATAACATGAAATCTTGGAAGCAAAAGTGTGATGTGTGCAGTTTAAACATAAAGAGGTTTAAGACAATTGAAGAAGTGCATTGTGGGTGGTTTATCGTTCTTTAACGTCTACAGGTACTTGTGCTTGGCAACAAAAGAGACCTCCCCAGCGCCCTGGATGAGAAACAAATAATCGAAAAGATGTAAGCCTTTTTTTTTTTTTTTTTTTTTTAAACAGTTGGATGACCACACCCAGATTTTTAGAAAGAGTTCATGTGAGGCTACTAATGATTTTTGTTCTACAGGAACCTGTCCGCCATTCAAGATCGAGAGATCTGCTGCTACTCCATCTCATGCAAAGAAAAAGACAATATAGGTGAGAGTTGCATTTTATACACATCCAAATATAAAACTTTCATGTTTGGCCAGTTAACACATCTTAGTGATTGCACTGTGGTGGAAAACACTACTCACTGTTTAACGGTATTGAATGTCACAAGCGAATCATGTTATTGATGTTGAAAGCCTTTTTAATTGGGTATTATCTTAATTCGGAAGACTTGAGAAGTTGATGCTATGAGAGTATGAGAAAGACAGAAGATTATGTGCGTAAAAAGAAAGGCCTGCTTGAGTTCAAGTATATTTATTTCGGTGGTTAATACTGAATCAGATGACTCATGAAAAGCCTCACTGTGACTCACTTCACGGTACAGCGTTTGAGAGCTGTTTTAGCAGTACAGTTGTGGTTTCTCATCCGAGAAGCCGTCTATTTGAATTTATTGCACTACATTACTCACTTTTTGTTTACTTTCTTTACGATCATCAAATTAACATGTTTTCCTGTGAAGCAGCTGTTCCCAAACAATGACAGATAATTGTAATGGCATAAAATGTTTTTTTGTGAGACGTTTACTTGTTTACCTGTCTGTGATGACAGTTTCGGTTTATATTCCAAACGTCACTTAGATTATTATTAGTTTCACAATGCTTCTGTCATCAAATAGCTGCTTTTAAGAAAGTGAATTAACATTAGGGCTGTCACCTACTTAAAATAAAGCATCAAAAGCAAGATTTTTGAACAAATCGGTTTATGTAAAATAGAAATATAATCATAACTTATGTATATTATGTATTATATATAATAAATATATACATACATTTTCTGTGTCATGTATATAAATGTAAATGTATATAAATACATTTTCTGTGTCACCAAAGGCTTTATTTGCTTTATTTTCAAAGGAGCCATGCAGTTTAAATTCCAAAGCAGAGATGTTTTTATAACTGACAGCGCCTTCATGTTTGCCTAGTAACAGCAGACGCTATAGAAGCGCGAGTGAAATTGGTGGAGGAAGCATTGCGCCTCGTGTTTTCCAATCATTTTTTAAACGCTTCATGTGAACGTACCCTTAAGAGAGTAAGTTACATTTAATGCTAAAATATTGTTAACGCTAATACAAACGTTATTTTAGTGTGTTAGGGCAGAACGATGCAGCTCTGGTTAAGCGGCTTAATGCTGGGTTGAAATGCAGCTGGATTTGGTCGTGGCTTCAACTGGAGGGCAAGGTCTCAGTTAAAGGGCAAGAGGTGTCCTTTTATTTAAGGATGTGCATATGTCTTTAGACAAATGTCAATACAGTATGTTTTTCAGAACCTGTGCTTGGCTTGTTATTCCATTCATCTTATTTGGGCTACTGTAAAAATTTTACCTTAAAATGTTTTTTT
The DNA here is from genome assembly GCA_032359435.1 of Enteromius unitaeniatus. NCBI lineage: Eukaryota > Metazoa > Chordata > Actinopteri > Cypriniformes > Cyprinidae > Enteromius > Enteromius unitaeniatus. The sequence goes on from JAUMHI010000052.1 coordinate 6,511,306, forward strand.
TTCTGTCTGCAATAGCAAATAGCATTCGTGGTTGATGGTATGTTTTTCCATAATGGTAATACTTATTATGTTGATTTCATTACCCAAAAAACAAACAAACAAAACTTGGCTGTTAATCATGATGGAAGAATAATTTAATTTACAGCATGTCCCCTAATGAGGCCGTAATATTTATTCTGTGGGAGTCCTCCCACCTCCCGACCCCATCAGAGGCCACATCAACCTTCGAGCACCCTTCTCACCTTTTTCACCTCTGACCCATTTTCATGCCTGAGTTTATAGCCGAACTAACTTTTTACTTCTGGCATGTTCGTATTTGGGTTTCAAATTTTATAAAAAATTGTGTTTTGGAGATGATTTTGAACAAAATGTAAAAGAATCATAGTATTTTATGCAGTAATTCAAAGGTCAGTGGAAAAAATCTTATTGGCTTTCTATTCAGGGAACCGGTGACTTCTGGGTTGGCCTTCACAAAATTGTCATCCATGCAGTACTTTGTAGATCTGATTCGATGAAATTGGACATGAACAAAACCAGCAGTAATTGTTCTTATTTGTGTATTATTAATATATCTTTTGCATGCAACATTTTGCACTTTTGAATTGCTGTCAAACAGACAGATGAAAGCACCACAGAGTTAGAGAAATCAACATTTATGTATTCTTAAAAAAATGTACGTTTTGAAGTGAACCAAAGGTTTAAAAAAAGATATATTCTCTTAATTCTTCAGATATCACACTGCAGTGGTTGATCCAGCATTCAAAATCTCGGAGAAGCTGAAAGCAGACCACGTCCTGCCCATAACTCAATCCTGCCTTTGTTCCAGCTCCCAGCTCAGCTCAGCGCTCTACAAACCGGCCGGCCCTTCCTGTGAGCAATGACGCAGTCCCTCTCAGCCACATCTGTCTGTCCAGTAGCTACTCGTCTCATTCACTCTCTATTACACGCAGTAAAGCATCTTCACTGGTGGGCCTCTGACTTCACTAAAGTCATGTTTGCTGTCATTGGGCCAGTTTTGTTGGCTGAATGGATTTTTTTTTTTCTTAATGGTAAACCTTATTATGGTTACATTTCGGAGTTTGACGTCTTATCCTGTGAAATAAGTTTTGGGTTTTCTTTTGTAATTTATTGCTGTAAATCCTTTTTTAGTGTTTAGAATGAACATTTGAGTATCTAGTATTTAGGGCTTCAATACATTTTAAATGCACTTTCAAAAGTTCGAGGTCAGAAAGACTTTTATTTCTTTATTTTTAATAATACTACTTTAAAAAAGGATGCATTAAGTTGATTAAAAGTCACAGAAATGACAATTTAATGCTTGTTACTTGAATCATCAGTTCTTCAAAGAATATGGTTCCTACAAATACATGAAGTAACTTATAATAAAAATAAGAAACGTTTCTTGAGCAATAAATGAGCATATAAAAAGGATTTCTAAAGGATCATGTGACATTGATGACTGGATTAATGATGCTATAAATATATAAAAAAAAATATATATAAAATATAAATAATTTAAATTGTAATCATATTTTAAAAATATGACTGTATTTTTTTACTGCATGGTATGGTCTTGGTGAGCATAAGAGAAAACCTCCAGAAATCTTACTGACCCCAAACTTTTGAACGGTAGTGTACATTCAGCTGATGTTTCTCCTCTACTCTATATAACTTCTATGCCCCAACTGTCATGGAATAATATTTTATATTTGCTTGGGTTCAGAGTTGAACTGCAGCCGGTTGACTAGCTGGATGACTAGACATTTGCCAATATCTGCCTTTCAGTAAATCTGGACATTTTACTCGCTAATGGACCTTTAATTAATATTTATGAGTCAAGATGATTTTATAATGCGTCTCCACATGTCTTCATGGCTCTGTCTAAATCTTTTCCTATTTGAGTCTCATTAAAATAACAAAGCCCAGTTTATTAATATTCATGACCCACAGTTCAAGGACACGCTTCACATGCTGTAGCCTTGAGCATAAAACATCTCAATTCTGAATGAGATCCTGTGCATGTCAGTGTGGACTGTATGCAGCTGATGGACATCTTGACATTTACATTACATGCATCTGTTAAGACCAAAATAATTACATAATTAGCGTAACTGCTACTGAATATTGTGCATTTAGTTACACTGGCACACTGGAAGTGGATGCTCTCACCCTTCGTGAAAGAAAAAATCTAATCAAACTTTTCGTCAGCAGCATCTCAATGCTGTTTTGACATCCTTTATTTCTGACTAAGCCCCTAAATGCTGCAAAGCTCTTCTTCCTGTCTTCTAAAGATACATTTTACATCTAAAACAACGTTGCAGGCATCTGTTATTTATGATGCATTATACTGACTCACCATTATCTGCACGAGTCAGTAGTTTCCCCACAAATCACTGCTTGAAGACTGAGATGAATAGGCTTTCCACTCTAGTTTCTAGATTGTTCTTGCATCTCTAATCTACCTCAGCGGTGTCATGAGCTACAGAGAGTCGTGCACCATGTGAGAGATCTTAAGTTTGAATAATTCAATCCAACATATGCTCATGTTGTTTTATAAGGCAAATCTAAGATATTTGTGTTGCTATTTTTGTACTATAATTGGCAAATCTGCCAAAAAATCTAGGACTTAATCCTGAGAACAAAAGCTTTTGTTTGACTGTATATGTGTGTAAAAATGAGTTAGTTCTACCATTAAAGGCCTGATAGGTGCATTGATTACAGAATGTTTATCATTAAAGGTGCAGTATGTAAGATTGACAGCTAGCAGTTTCAGAGTAGAATTACTGGCTATAGCATTATTTTTCAGAGAAACAGCTATGTAAACATAACATGTTTCCTAAATTTTTTATTTGGCTTTAGAAGAGTCATAAACTTACTTACATCACCTTTAATATACAAATATTGCTCATACAAATACTAGTTAGTAAATGTCATTGTCACACCAGTAGATACAGTATAAATGGGTGGATATGAACTAAGGCAGACAAAAATCTGTGTGCATATGTATTATTGTTTGGATTAGTAGTTTTGTGGATGCAAACAAATCATTTCCAAATAAGCAGGGTTTTTTTTTGTCTTTATTTTTTCTATTTTTTCTCATCATGTTGGGTTTTTTGCGCTTTTACAAAAGTTACAGGGATTTATAATTTATATGTATTTTATCAAGATTAAATGTTGTTTAGCCGGTCTATAAAGGGCTTTACTATATGCGACATACATTTTTTTCCCCCCTCCCATCTATCTGAAATGGTTGCCCAAAATCTCTGAGACATTACTGCAGCCTTGTAACACAAGAATAGAGATGACATCTTCACCGTTCACGTTTCTCTGTTCCTCTGTGCATTTCTTCATTCATTAATTCAGGCATGATGTGTGCTGTTGGTTCTGCTCACCTAAATGCAGCAGGTCTGTGGCCAAAGCTTGTTTCCTCATGTGATTATCTCTGTGCTGCCTTCTAACACTATACAGGATGATGTCTTCTCTTCTTCATGTGACGATGCACACATGACAAATCAATGCGTCTGTTGCTGACTTTGTATATAAGCAAATGTAAAACTTTTTTGTTTTGCAGAGTGCTCTTATTTGTGTCTCTTGCTTTATTTTGTTGTGTGATCGCTCAATAAATTGTTTTTTTTAGAGTGACTTAGTCTATGCATTGTCATTTTGTACTATAACATTGTGTCAATTGAAAGCTGGGAGCAAGCTGTTTGAAGTTCTAAAGGAGCTTATTGCAGACAAAATTGATATTAATTCTTTACTCCATTGTTCCCTCAACTATAAAATCACAAAAATTTCACACAAATGGAAGTATGCAAGTAAAAATCAATACTTTTCATACATATAATGTACATAATACAATTATTTCAAACATGTATAAATATTAAGTTGTAAATTCTTTAGGGGCTTAATGTACTGTCTGAAACATACTTTGGTAAAAATTTCTCTAAAGACCTGTAAGAACCTCTTGTTGTCAAAAAAAGATCTATTTACAGCAACCCCTGTTGTTGCATGTCTCTTTAAATGATAATGAACTATATTTACTCCACCCCTCTCTTCTATGGGGTGTGTCACAACAGAAATAATATATATATATCTCCATCTATATATATATATATATATATCTCCATCTATATATATATCTCCATCTATATATATATATATATATATATGTATCTATATCTATATATCCATCTATATATATATATATATATCCATCTATATATATATATCTATATATATCTATATCTATATATCCATCTATATATCTATATATCCATCTATATATATCTATATATATATATATATATATCCATATATGGCTAGGAGGTGGTCTTATTCAAAGCTCTGGCTATCTACATAGAAACTGTGAATCGTCCTAATTATTTTATACAGTTATACACGGATACTCAGTTCGTGTCAGTCGTGCTCTTTAATCAATCAGGTGTGATTTCTCCATTTCAACCAATCATAACCCGCCCGGAGCGCAGCCTAAATCCTGTTTAAATGAAATAAACCTGCTCCCGGGCAGGTTCAAGCTCAGGGACCTGTTGCTATGACAGCAAGTCCCGGATGAGCGTCGAAGAACGAAACAATCCAAGATCAGGACAAATCCACAACAATCAAATCCAGCTAAACCTAACGAAGTTAGCGACGTACGAAGAACCAGCCCCAGAACATTTACCTCAAAGAAGAAAAAAATACCGTTTTGCCTGCCATTGACAGTATTTATTTTCTGCTCTCCAATGGATTGTTGCAGTGTGTAAAGAGACCACATGATGGCAGCAGAGAGCCACAGAGCTGCATTGTGTCTGAGATCGTTTTAAACCAGATGCGTGTCTGTTTTGAAACTTAACTGTTCAAAGTTTAAAAGCATGACAGGGAAGCTTCATAATATAGGTTTTATATCATCTTTTGTAAAGACTACATTCAAATTATTACTATACACTATGTCAAGTTCATTAATGAGAAAAACTTTATGAAAATAATCCTTTTTTCCTAACGAGAATATATTGAATATCTGATTTTATATATATATATATATATATATATATAAATATATATATATATATATATATACAGTA
>JAUMHI010000052.1:6517104-6554013 GCA_032359435.1 Enteromius unitaeniatus
TATATATACAGTACCGTTCAAAAGTTTTATAACAGTAAGATGTTTAATGTTTTTAAAGATTTTTCTTCTGCTCAAGGCTACATTTATTAGATTAAAAATCCAGAAAAAAATGTTATATTGTGAAATATTATTTCAATTTAAAATAACCGTTTTCTGTGTGAATATATTTCAAAATGTAATGTATTCCTGTGATGCAAAGCATCATTACTTCTAATATGCTGATTTTTTAATATCAGTGCTGGAAACAGTTGAGCTGCCTCATAGTTTTTTTTTTAGGATTCTTTGATCATTGGAGCAGTGCCTTGCTCAAGGGCCTCACCTCAGTCATGGTATTGAAGGTGGAGAGAGTGCTGGGAATACACTCCCACCAGCCCCGGACCTGGGACTCGAACCCACGACCTTTGGGATACAAGTCCAACGCCCTTTCCATTAGGCCACGACTGCCCATAAGAACAGAGAACCTTTAGAGAACAGAGAAGCACTTGCTGTTGCTAACCCCAAATTCACCACAAAATAACACTCAGAGAAATGCCAGATAACTCAAGAGCTTCACTGCAGGCTCCACAGACATCAGTTAACATGTTAAATGACACAATTCATGACAGTACAATCAGAAAAATATGTCATGTTTGGAATGCTTGTCAGAGGAAAGCTTCTTCTATTCAAAAAAACATGGCAGCACGATTTAAGTTAGCAAAATTGCATCTGAACAAACCACAAGTCTTCCAGAACAATGTCTTTTTTGAACAGACAAGACCAAAGTGGAGATGTTTGGCCATAATGAACAGAAGCACATCAGCACAAACACCTCATACTAAAAGTAACCCCCTTTGCTCTGGACGGATCCCAACCCCTCTGGACCAGCCATCAGTGTGAGCAAACTTGTGCATGTGATGTTCACGTGTCACATTGACATTTGTAACTCAAATCAAAACTACAGCTGGTCTTATTTAAAACTGCTTCACTGTATCATGCCAGACTTTAGTGTAGGAATATAAAACAACAGGCTTTCACATGACCCCAGCCAAATCGATCCCTGCCTTTCATTCAACACAATAAAACATTTGAAGGAACATTTCATGCATTAAGTCTTATAAATCAAGAAGGGGTTTTGAGAGGTTTGTTTTCGGTCCGAAGGCATTAGTGTTTTTTTCTCAAGTACCTGGCTGCAGCGCTGTGGCCTCCTGACACCAAATCGCGTTCTACATCACAAACCCCCGAGGTTCTTTAAAATGAAGTGCTAGATTTGGACTGTATTGAATATTTTGGTGAAGAAATAATAGAAACAATATTTTTACGGTTTTGACCTGAATTGTAGAGGAGAGAGACGGGGTAAATGCTCTTTACCTTGAACAGGTAAAGCAGACTTATTTTAAAGACAAGCATGATTTTGCACACATCTGGACTTTTACCAACCCCCAGGGAGCAACAAGGAACCTTAAAATAAAACCCACACTAATTAATCCCATTTAGTTGAGTACTAATGAACAGCTGGTGGGATTTCTGTTGTGGTGGTGAGGTAGTAAAGCTGTGGATATGTCCAGGTGTTTGTCGATGAGGTGTGTGTGTGTGTGTGTTGTAGTAAGTGGAGTGATTACAGGCTCAGTATGAGTTTATACAGGGTCATGTGTTTGGCTCTTAGTCAGAAACAGATGAACATGGGTTGTTATGACTGTTATCAACTAATATTGATGTTACTGACAGACATCTTTTATAGCATTCAGTGAAATCATCACAGATTTGCTGCAGCATATGTCTGTTTATTCATTCACCTAGTGAATATTATTTCTGCAGTATAGATTGGGAAATTTCAAATTCTGTTAATAACAATATATCACACTACATTTGAAATGTGCAACATTCATATGAACACACTGGATCCCACAATGACCAAGTGTACTAATATCCAACCATTTAATGTTTTTTTATTATTATTATTCTATTCTAGTATTTTTAATAATGGAGTTAATATATTGTTTAATAATTAAATTTTTCTTTAATTCTTATAATATTTACCAGTATTTTATTTTTAGTATTTATTATTCTTAGTAGAATTAATTATTATTTTTTAATTTGATCCTAGTATCCTTTTTTTCAATCTTAGTACTAGTGCATAAATGCTCAATTTTATTTGTCTTTATTTTTTTCTAGTGGTTTTCTTATGCTTTTAATGTTCTGTCTTTTTTTTTTTTTATGAGATTTTCAAATATTTTGCACAAAACTGGATTAAATTATATCTTTTTTTTTTATTTCTTTTGTGAAAAAAAAAAAAAAAAATCCTTTTCTAATTATGCTGAATTAAGTATACAACCCCCCCCAAAAAACAAAACAATTTTTTAAAAGTAGGCCCTTACACTATATCGATTCCTAAATCTGCTTATTTGTACATAATGCTACATTTTAGTATCTAAATAATGCAATTCAGTACCTTTACCAGTGGGTACCACCTCAGTGATAGCTTTTGTACCATTTTTAATGCGTTTACAGTTTAATGAGGTTATTTTCTGAATATAGCTGTTTAATTAATTTGTAATCTTCTGCCAAACTGCAACGTAGAAATACCAAAAACACGTATGAACTGATTCTTATATTGGCAGATATTGGCTGTGCAGTCAATCATTAAAATATTATTTTTGCACTTAAATATTAAGTTTTGACTCACGTACAGCTAGCAACACATATAGACATACTTAATCACACACACACACTTAAACATTTAAGTGGAGTTTATCAGCTCTAGAGCAGAAGTCTGCAGGAAGACTGACAGCTCTCTGACAGGAAGCTGACGGTGATAGGAATAAATGGGAGAGGTGCTCTCATGCCCCAGGCTTGTCACCATGCCTGAGGCCTGTGATAATAAGACAGCGCTGCCCTCTCAGGGTTTCAGATTATGAAGCATTTCCCCTGGAAGGGAACTATGGAGAGAGAACGTGGCCTATGCAATTATACACATCAGTGCTGCAGGTCTTTTCAAAAGTCTTATCTGAGAGTTTGGCAAAGTTTAATTGCTGGAGCACACAGAAAACCTTATGTAGGGACTAGAATATCACACGGGTCTCAACACACACACACACACACACTTCAATTTACTTCAAAAAAATGTCAAACCTTTATTTAAGGAGTAGTTTATTCATTTATTAGTTTCAAATGGGTGTTGTTTTGGGTCTTGGGCCTGCAGTTTATAACGGCGCCACATTAAAGTTTGTGCATTTACTGAGAGTGTTGTATTATCTTTGCATGCGCATCCCTCTCCCCATCTCTTTGAGAAAAAGGATTTCACCTTAACCTCCAGACAACGTAATGAGCGAATGAATCACACTTTTTTATTCTGCGCTGTGATTTCTCACTCTTTGCTTGAGCGGCGCGGCAGAGCTGAAAGCTCTCACCTCTGCTGCCAGAACTTGAAGTGCTCAGAGTCCCTGCAAACTGTCTCTCATCCTCTCGTTTATCTGCTCGGGGAGAAAAGCCCCCATATCTCTCGTCGCCTGTTAACACGGACACAGTGTTCCTCTTCAGAGCACTCCAAATGGAGCTGTGATACGTTCATCCGACAGGAGCCGAGAGAGCTTCACTCTCTGACGCTTCACTGACATTCAGAGCTGCGGCTTGTTTTGACCTTACGCATCTATTTATACTCCATAATAAACTGAGAGAGAAACTAGAAATGCTATCCCTTCAAATCATGATATTTGAGCTAAATATTCAACATTTCTAACAAATTGTTAGCATAGTTACATATTGCTAATTGATAATGACATGTAATCTTCAATTTTTGCCTTTTCTAGTAGTTGGATTTCCAGTAATTTGCTTGCTAGAAAATAGCTGGGTGTTTCCAATATGGCTGACAAGTAAACTGGGATCATTGTTTGGTAGAGAAAAAACAAAACAAAATAATAAAGCTGTATTACACTATGACTCATCAGATCAGGTTGTGGTGAGTAACCTACCATCCTCTGTTACCATGTTAGCCTATTGTCCACCATTAATTCATTCATTCATTTTTATTTTTTGGTATGCACAGGAGACTACAATGATTAGAACTGTAACTCTTCATTAAAGAGATGATAAAATGATAAATTAATCTAAGAAACTATAATGAGTATTGTAAGCTAACCTTATTTTGCCAAGTGCATCAGCATCTTTGTTGACCCTGGGACAACATTGTGATTAATCAATCAGACTTGAAGTCAGTGTTTCCTTTGATTTTAGGCATTACTCATGGTTTTGGTGTGGAGATTTGGTCAAGTCTATATTTTTGCATTAAAATGTTTTCCCAGGGTCAACAAAGTATGTTGACCTAAAAACACATAGTACTTGGCAAAATCAAGACGTGCAGTATTGTAGCCTAAATGTGTTTGATAAGGATGTTATTTTTATTTTGATCATTGAGTGGCGCTGTGAGCATTAAAGAGCTATCAGTGTGTACAGGTAGCCTGCGGCAAAAGGTTTTCGACCGCGACAGCTCAAAATATGATGGACACAGTTAAGACTTCCCTTGCAATGGATCATAGCTATCTATACTGACTAGATAGACCCTCTGACGCTGTCCATAGGAACGATGCGTCAACGCAGGCGCCATCTTGTGTCGGGGGAAGGCGCGTCTACTCTGCATTAGTTAACTATCAACGATTAAAATCACCTTCATTTGCCTTCATTCATTTCAGTCTATTGGAACATAGATTAATTAATTATTTTACTTATAAGTAAAATAATTAATTAATCTATGTTCTATCATAAATATGTGATATATCATATACAATACTTAGACACACCTACATAACTAATTAATTTGTTGTACAACGCACAAAACAAAAAACGAAAATGACAGCTGCACAGTACGGTCTTTTGGCTCAAAATCCTCTCTCCTGAGTGCTGTTGCCTATGACTGACGCCTCTGTTTATCACTTGGGAGTCTACAAACAAAACAAATCCAAAGCCCACAGCATTTTTCTGAAATCAAGCCATTCTCAAATGCATGTCTGTGTGGCGTCACACTGACAGAGGCCACGCCCACGATAGTTGATTGACAGCAGCGTGTCACACAGACTGAACTGGTGTCTTATCTCAGCCCCGCCCTGAGTGAGGCGTCATCAGACCGAGACGCAGAGACAAGCGAGACTCCGAAGAGATTGAGGTGTTTTGTTGTTGAATGTATTAATGAACATAGCAGTAGTGATTTACTCCGACATCTGAGAGACTGAAGACGCAGAGGATTAATGTTACTTTTGGTTCTGAAGGGAAACGCCCCCTTGATCAACCGAAATGCGTTTATGTTCACCAGAATCATTAATGATCCGGCCTCACCTACAGAAGCAGTGAGTATAATGTCTTTTAATGAATCTTTACAAATCGTCTTTCCTAATAATGTGCTAATTAGCAAGTTTCACTATAAATATGGCTAAAAAAATCCTCTGAGAGCGTCCGGAAAAGAGGGGCGGAGTCAGCGGAGCTTGTGAAGATTTAAAGGGGAAGTACACTGAACAGAGTGATTTCTAAAGAGCTGTTTATGACAGGGTAAAATTAGCGTTTTAAAAAAATCTTTGAGAAATTTTAAACAAACTATATTACAAACTTTCCATTAAGACCCTAAATAATCATATTAGCTTGTGGAAAACTGTGTTTGTATGACCCCTTTAAGACTAGTCCTAGATTGAAATACATGGTAAGAGCTGGTAAACTGGAAAAAGCTTGCGCCGAGATATTTTAAATACATTAGTGACATTGTTTGGTCTTAAAATCCTCACAGATTTTTTTTGTAAGACATGTTTCTAAAAATTCTTAAATGTCCTAAATTAGCAAAGGTCTAGTCCTGGTTTATTATAATTCCTGTCCGGGAAACTGGCCCTAATTGTATAAGAATGAACTGCTCCTTCATTGTTGCTCCACCCCAAAATGATTTTTTTTTTATTAATCTCAGTCATTCCAAACCTGTAAAAGTTTAGTAAACCGGGAGGCTTATGACTGTGAATACTAGAGAAGTATGAAAAACATTGTCTGAATACTCCATCTGCCAACCGTAACATTATGAAGGAAGGGAATGCTTTTTGTATGGAAATAAAACAAAAATAACGACCCTGATGGTGGTGCAGTTGAACCACTGATGGCACGATGCGTTTCAAACATGACAGTCACAAGCTAATATAAAAGCTTTTACGGGTTTGGAATGACATTGGGGTGAGTGATTAATGACAAAATTTGGAGTATCCCTTTAATATTCCAACCGAGCAATTGGAGAATTGTTCTCATTACATGGCACTCGGTATATATTTCACAACGAGTTTTGAGCTCATTTCATGTTTTTCTGAAAATAGCTAAACTATTTGTGTGTTCTCAGTTTGGTTTGTTCGTGGGGCTTTATTTTATCTTATATGTTTATGACTCTTCCGTGAATACTGAGTAAATTGTTTAACCTAGTAAAATACGCTAATTGGAATGGCATGAACGCATTAGAATGGGCTTTTGCACTGTTGTTTTGCAGTGCACTACAAACTTTGTATTAAGAACATTAAGGCAGTGACCTTGTGTACTTGTTCATGTAAACGACAAATTAAAGAGGCGCTTTTATAGGGAAGTTACATAAGAGTTAATATGGTAGGTGTCACATCCAAGAAGGACGCTGGCATAAAATCAAATGTTTATGAACCTGTGATTTGAACTTGCAAGTTTTGGGCCTTCAGACCAGCTGTTTAAGCACCAAGCCATGGACTGAGATCAGGGAACGCCTAATTATACACTAATTTGTGTATGCATACCATACCCATTGCTGCTTCAAAGAAGGAACATAAGTTGCCACATTAATGTGACAATATAGGATTATAGGCTTAGATTTTCATCCCTGACAGGCCTCAGTAAATAATTATTAGGTCTGGAGAAAGGAGTTGATCTGGGACCTGATAGCGTGTCAGTGTTCATCTTGTTGCCCTGAATGCCGTTATGAAACATCTGGTTTGAAGCAAAAGCAATGGGAAAACTTGGCCTCCAGCTGAGGCCCAACTCATTCAGCTTTTTCTTCTAGATTTGTATCTTGACGAACTTTAGAAATGTCACCGCACGTGTGAAATCTCTGAACTTTTGGAGTCAGCATGCTTGCACCTTCCTATGATGTAGATATTTACTTAAGATTTAAACATTTCTTACCTTTGAAGGCCACAGTGTCCACCAAGCATTTAATTTTGTTGTTCCAATTTTTGTAGGAAAGCTCCCGAGTCTTTCACATACAACAAACCCATTTAGGTTTAGAATTGATAACTTTCTCAAGGTCGTTTAGCGACCTGTAGCCGTTTCCGCTCATTCTGTAGTGTGTGCGGTCATGCCTGTCTATCGCTGCTTCACTCTTTCTATCGGCCCAACACTTTTCATTAAAAGTCATAGGTTTGGCTCTGGGGGCACTGATCAAATGGGAAAAGGAAATACGTTTTCTTTCCTTCCAGATATTTCAAAAGTCCCTTATATTTACATATAGATTGAGTATTTATCAGGAACGCAGTGGTGAGGGCAGATTCTCATGTAGCTCATTTTCTAAGGCCTTGTTGGATTTATGCAATTTTTTTATATGCGCTGAATATGTAGGGTGAACAGTTGTAATTATTTGAACAGGATGTCTACATTATTTGAAATCGTCACAAGGAAGAAGGTTGTGGGAGTTTGAACTTGTGTGTCATCTCTTTAAGTATCGTTATAAGCATGTGTTCATTAGCTTTTGGTTTATTTTGAATTTGTCAGTGACAAAATCAGTTAACCATTTAGCAGCAAAGCCATTAGCAGGACCATTTCCTTTCAGATTCTTCCTTCAATCCTGCATAGTGATCATCTCTTCATCAGTTGACTGCATTGATATTGGGTCATAGGGAGTGGTTTTAGACACCATATTTGTGAATAGATGTTTGCTGAGTTTTTGAAAACAGGACAATAGAACAGCCTGTGGTTCGGTTCGGGAATTCTTGAGTCTTTGTTTTGGTGATTTATCAGGTGTTGGAAGCATCCGAAGAATTTGAAAGTTCTTTATGTCATGTTGCAGTCACTACAAAATGACAATAATTGCACTTTTTTTCTATAGCTTGGAAATGTATGAAAGCTGTCACTGGGGCGGTACCTTTTAGAAAGGTGCACTTTTGTACTTACCAAGTTCACATATGTACACTTTAGGTACTAATATGTACCTTTAAGGTACCAAGATGGACCCTTTAGGTACAAATATGGCCCTTTTAAAAAGATATCACTGTATTTTAATTTCTGAAAGTGTTCAGAAAAACAACAAAACTGAATTAATGTAATTAAATAATTAAAAAAATGCATAAAGTAGGTCCAATAAACTATAAGGTGATGGTAGACTTATTTATTTATTTTTTACTTTTTTGCAAATTACAGTAAAGGAATGAGATTATTTTATGCTTTCATTTATTTATTGATATTTTCTTTAATTTGTTTATTGATATTTTCTTCAAGAAGCATTATGCTTATTTCTTCTTGGGTTAATGTTGATTTTTATCGTTTTGTCTCAAGCTTAAATAAGATACTTCAAAGATTCAGGGGACCGCACCATGAACCATGGTTTATTTGTGGAAGATAAGTATCAAATTAATTTGATCAATTGCAACTGAGCTTATTTTCAAAATAATCAACAAAATCCTAGTTTCTACAGTAATTAATGAATTCTTGAAAACTCATTATCTGTATTAAAATGTGTTCTGTATAACATTCTCTAGGCATTCTGCCATAATTATCAACATCGAAACACAAGTTGTTTGTTTAGCGCCTGTTAAACAATTAAACGGTGATCAAGCGCTTGTTCGGCTGTTGTTACAGTTGGCAAACTTTCCCCCAAAAGTGCTGCGCTCTGTTGATCAAGCATTACCCAGCACAGCTCTCTGCTTTTTCAGAAAACACCTCTGCGTTGTTTCGCTTCTGCTGCTTTTCTGCAGCCGTGTGGCATAAAAGCACTTTTTGCAATTTGAAATAATGGTTAATTATCTGGATTGGTAACAGATGCAGCAGTCACTGCAGCGTCCCTGGATCCCGAGACCACAGTGAAGAAAGAAAATATACATTTGCCCTACATTGCAGCCACCTGACTGCTGTTGAACATTAACTGTTCAACATGACACACTGTTTTGACCGACAAGAGACGGAGGAGGGAAACCTATATGTGTCGAATGCATATAGTATTCGTCATTATCCGCGTTAATAATGCATGCTGCATCTTTATTCTTGTGTTAATATTCCTGGTTCCCATGTCAAATACTGAGAGCATTTAATGGGCCGTTCATTCGTTTCAGCAGATTAGTAGTGCAGGTTTCCACCCAGCCAGTTCTCTCTGACAGAAGTTGAGCGTTTTCCAAATTATACCTTTATGCTGTCATTTCTGTCAAAGAGTGCTGGTTGAAAGATCGCCTTGTTGGCTATATAATTAGCAAAGAATTTGACCATAAATGGAAAATAAAACTCATTTAAGAAGGAAAGCACTGCAATTAAAGCTGCTGAAAGTGATCGTGTCTTGTTAAAAATAGTCCAAAAGTCATTTAAATGTTTCCCTGAAGCTTTTCATAAGAAATGTATAATATGAGATTGTGATGACTGATGCATCCAGGGAAATGTGGCTGTAGTCATCCCAATGTAATACTGGGCATGTAAAGGCAGTAAAAGTGAGATTCGTGTTTGTGGTGTGCATGTCTGTTCACAGAAATTGCAAAGCAGGATTAAAGCAATTCTATTAAAGGGGTCATGAACAGCTTTTTTTGTAATGTTCTCTGAAGTTCCTTTATAATTTTATCAAGATTTGTACATCCAAAAAACAACTATTTTCTGTCTTGTTTTAAATCCCCTCATCTGTATGCTCTGTTTGAATAGACATGGTGAATTGTAGACTTTCATAGATGGATGCTGCTGTGATTTAGGTTAAAGTACATATCACATTTAGTCTACTTTTTTCCAAAGCCAAAAGTTAATATCCAATGATTTATAATGACAGACAAAGCAGTAACGTTGACAGAGATGCCAGGTTTTCACAACAAATCCAGCCCCATTGCTTCTCAGTTTCTAGACATGTCCCCTGTGTTCTGATGGGTAAAATACACTTTTGTTTTTTGATAGGGTTTCCCTGGTTTTGTTGGGTTGAACAAAGGACCAAGTTCTTACAGATGTGGTCTGGAACTTAATTAAACTTCATTCAGTTAATCCACTCTTTCTATGCTATTTTAATTTGTTGTAAAATTGTATGAATTTGTAAAACCACACTCCCTAAACTGACCACTCAGTTGCTTGCACAGTTTAGGGATGGAGCTTTGTAAAGACATTTTTAAATTATACATTTTAATGCAAGTAACATAATAAAAATTCAACTGCACACTTGTAAAATAGTTTTGGCTTCTTATTTCTCGATTTCATCTGATGACCTGTTGTGGTTCCTTTGACTATACAGCCGAAGATTAGTGGTCGATCAATATGGGTTTTTCATTGCCAGTTAGTGTCTCCAAATTTTTAATATTTGATTAGTTCATTCGTGTTTTTATACAGGAAGTCAAAGTTTGCATTGCCATCAGCAACACAATGTCCTTGTGTGCAACTTGAAGTGCCACAGTCTTTAAACACTGCTACTCAATGTTGGAGTGCTCTAAATCAATCCATAATGAAATATATTATTTAAGTTTGAGTTATTTATGATTACTATAAATAAATGAATGAATAAACTAGGCTTATGCTTAAAAATCTTTACTCTTTGTAATAATCTGACTTCTGTAATTGAATAGAAATAACTTGGTGTTGTCGCTTTTGTTAAAAATATTTGAAGAATGCAAACACGGTCAATGACAAAGATGCAAATGAAAATTCCTGCGTCAGGTTGTGCAAACCAAAAATTTGCAGACCCGAGACCTCCGCGCACCCTCTTCACTGTCACTGTGGAATGTCACTATGATAGCCGCGTCCTCGGTGGCCCAAATGTCCCTCCTCTACTTCATTGTCTCTCCTCATCCTTGTCCTTCACTCTTAAGACCTCCTTTTCCCCCCATTGTTGCTGTCCTGTCCCCCCTCTTCACCCTCTCATGCCCCCTGTCGACCTCTCACCCCGGCCCCTCTGTCTCCACACTAACTGGTTCTTCAGTAGCTGCATTCTTGAAGTGGCCATGCATTCAAACAAGTCTCTCGGCCCTGATGGATGGCCTGTCTTAGTAATCTGGACAGGATAGTCTATTCTAGTTTTTCACGCAGCATCCCATCTTCTGGTTTTATTACAGTTGGACTAATTTAGGTGTCATTTGTCTAAGTCTAGAGTTCCCAGCACAAAGACCTTGGCTTTTTCAGGTTAGCAAGTTTTTCACATGACAGTGTGCGTTTCAGTGCATGTATAAGTTGGAAATACTTAGATTTCCTTAGATCCTCAGAGTTTTAGAATCACAATGCATCTAATCAATGAATATTTTCATTAGCTGATTGAATTTGATGTATTGTTGATATGTTGGAAACCATGTACGTGTAGTTTACATCCAGAATTGCATCTGTCAGAAAATATGCAATTCGCGGATCCAATGCAAATAAATTTTGCAGTCAATCCAATCAAATAATACAAATCTTATCAAACAGTACAGTTCAGTGTTGATTTCATATGACAATATTTGTATAACACCATAGAAACCACTCTTATGCAGAGGAGGTTTGTATCATGTATCTTTTGTTTTGCTTGACTGACATTTTGTATAATGGAAAGGATTAATAAACACTCTCTTATCCGATGCTTTTGAGAAGTGCTACAGATGGGAAGTTGCCTGAGGGGAAACTCTTGCTCTTGTTAGTTATAGACATTCCGCTCTATTTATTTCCCCTGAAACATTGCTAATAAATTTTCCTGATATAATGAATCTCAGCCACACCTAAAGTGGCAGTTAATTTAATGAACTTCCTTTAAGGTGAGGGGAAAGTGTTTCTGTTTTCCAAAACATATACTTTGTGGAGTGAGATAATTGCATCTGTTATTTGCAGTTGTCATGGAATGTGCTTTGTCCTTAAATGAATAAATGCTGAAAGAGGAATGCAGTTTCCTTTGTAGCCTCTGACAAACATTTGGGAACACCCTGAGTCGTTTCAGCGTTGAACCCTTTGTTATTACTCAGCTTTTCAGATCAGAATTTGTAGTGGATTTAATAGTCGTTAAAATTGGTTGCGTAAGAGGTGCTGTTTTGTTTTTTTTTTGGACATGACAGTGTATTGACAACATAAAGCTGTTTAGACGTCATCTTGATTACACAAGCATTTTTTGCTAAATAGTACTTATTTTATGAGTTGCCAGTAACCTACACATAACCCTGCAACTAAACCTACCCATCACTGGGGTTTTAGACAAATAAAATCAAAAAGGTTGTCCAAATTCGTAGTCACCTCGTAAAATACATATGAATTGATTGTGGGACTGTGTTGGATTACACAGATTCCAAAAATAAAGTGCTTGTAATTACATTATATTACATAATACATTTATTCAAATCAATAGCAAACATTTAGAATATTAGTGCATTCAATTGATCTTTCATGTAGTATTGATTTATAGCATTAACAATAATGAAATGCATCAATAAAAAAAAAAACTCAATTTGTAGAATTTGTTTAATCCCATAATTTCAGCAATGCTGTTGTTCTGGCATGAAGTCATCAGATGTTCATAAGGAGGTCTCGGGATCAGCTCCAGCAGTGAATGTTTATGGCCCTGTAGCTGGGCCAGTGCTTTTGACTTCTGTATTCTTTTTGGGATGGTGTGGTGGCCAGCTCTCTGTATTGGCTCTGGTCAATGGAAACCTCTGCCAAAACAAACTCTTTTACAACAGAGGAATTTTTAATAGACTTACCCAGCCCTCGTTTTCAACAGCTCTCTATATTAGTATAAAACTAATATTGTGTGACTAAAGAAAAACTTGGTTCTTCATTTTTCTTCTGTAGACCCATAGTGGTTTATTCCCAAAGTCCTGAATTAATTTGTGGCGACTAAGGCTGGTTTCATTCAGGGTTTAGTTTGAGAGATGCACACGGGACGTCCCTGGGGGTCTCTGTACTCTGGCTGTTTCTTTGCTCCCCTATCCTCTCCAACTATTGCTGTTTGAAATTTGATTTCTTGTGCAATCTTAAACTTGTAGTTATTTTTTGTTTTGTTCATTTTGGTCCCAAGGGACCTTATATGCGCAAAACAACAATATTGGTGACTAGCTGAAATAAGATAAAAAAATATTTTGTTGTCTCTTTGTTAGGGTACAAGACTATATTATAATAGCTCTTCTTCATCAGTTAGGATCCTAGGTGTGCTGTTTGATAGCAATCTTTCATTTGAAAGCCATGTTTCCAGCATCTGTAAACCTATGTTTTTCCATCTCAAGAACATATCTAAATTGCAACCTATGCTCTCAACCTCAAATGGAGAAATGTTAATCCATGCGTTTATGACCTCGAGGCTAGACTATTGTAATGCTTTATTGGGCAGTTGTTCTGCACGCCTGATAAATAGACTACAGCTAGTTCAAAATGCAGCAGCTAGAGTCCTCACTAGAACCAAGAAGCATGAGCATATTAGCCCGGTTCTGTCAACACTGCACTGGCTCCTTGTCAAACACATAATTACTTATAAAGCCCTGAATTGCTTAGCTCCTCAGTACTTGAGTACTTATCACATTATAGTCCTCCACATCTGCTGCGTTCTCAAAACTCTGGCCATTTGATAATACCTAGAATATCAAAATCTACTGCGGGTGGCAGATCTTTTTCCTATTTAGCACCCAAATTCTGAAACAATTTACCTAATACTGTTCGGGAGGCAGGCACACACTGTCAGTTTAAATCTAGATTAAAGACACATCTCTTTACTCTGGCTTACACCTAACACCGTTATATACATCAATTAATCAAATCCATTAAAGAAGTGTTAGGCTGCATTAATTAGATCAGCTGGAACCTGTAACACTCCCCTTAACACACAATGTACTCATTACATCGTAAAAAGAATGGCATCTACACTAATAATAGTCTGCCTCTCTCTTATTCTGCTTCTCAGTCCATATCCAGATCAGATGTTTGTACCAGCACAAAGAGATGATCTTCATTGGAGAACACCTAAATGAGCTCCGTAAACAGATCGCTGGAACCAGATGCACACAAACACGCACACTATAAGTCCTTTGCACAATCTTACATGCACTTAAAGTTTAACTGGAAATTAGGTGCTGGGTGTCCAGCCAGAGGAGAACTTTCTCCCAAGGTTTTTTTCTCTCCATTCTCTCATGGATGGGGTTTTGGTTCCTTGCCGCTGTCGCCTCTGGCTTGCTTAGTTGGGGACACCTAATTTTTAGTGAATATCGTCTTTTGATTACAGAGACCGTCTCTGCATTTGATAAATAAATAGTTTTATCTCCTCATTATAGATTACCATCACTCTATTCTCCTTTTTGATGATGTTCAGTGCTTTGCTGCAATCTGTATTATTAAAAGCGCTATATAAATAAAAAGTGATTGATTGATAACCCTTTTCTCTGCTGTGTCTGTGAGTGTTGCCAAAAATCTGAGCCAGCCATCATCCCTCTAATCCACTCAGAGGTCACTACAACAGCGTGCATTAAAGGGCCAATACACCTCCGGTGTCCTCGTTGTTTAAGACAATATGAACATAGGGAAGCCTGTCCAAAATCAACACTCGTCCCTTGAGTCATTTTCAACATATGGGTCCTGGGTTGGGCTGTGCTGGGCTCAGATATGCCTCCACAGGTGAAAACAGAGAACAGATGTGGATGGCTTGGCACAGCACTCAATAGGGGTATTGTGCTGATGTGAATATGATATCATTACCGTACAGATTAAGTGGAACGGAACACTGCGCTAAATGAAACCTGGCAACTGCACACACGTGTGAGCTTTATTAATAGCTAATACGCACTGATGATATATATGTCTTTCATCGAGTTTTCTACTAAAGCGTGGTGTAGATGCAGTGCAGATTATGATAGGTTTTTAAAGAATCCAGGTTTCACTCAATAGGAAGCAATTCTGGGCTGAAAGTTGACAGGTTGATGTGATTAAATATCTTAACTTGTGACTTTGAATATCTGATGTGTTGATCGCTAGAGCACTTTGGTTTGTAATTAGTTGTAAACAATGTGACCTGACTGACTTATGCGGTCAGTGATACATTATTATATAATAATGTAGTCACATTAAAATGAATGAATAAAAAACTTGTCTCTTAAGACATTTGACAGTCTATCATTTATGCTGCAGTTAATCGCATTTTTATGTTCAAAGCTTTTCTCTACTTTTAAAATCATCTCAGGTGGACCAAATGCTGCACGCTCACCCATCTAAAGTACTTTACCTCTAGCTATGTGCAGATGCGAGCACATCTCTTTTCCTCCATTAACTATCACTAGTTAGGAGATAATAGCAACTTTCTGAGCTGGCATTAGAGAAATATCATCACCCTACCCTCTTTTAACTGCCAAAAAATGAAGGATCATGACCTTTATACCTGTCATCAGTGTATTCTAAGTGCAATTTTGACACACTTAGTCTCTTTTTTTCAACTCGCTGACTTCAGAGTGTGGCCCACCTACCTTTTGTGAGGGACTGCAAAAGTTGATTAGCAAAATTGGAACACCTCCATACCCACCACAAAAAGGATTCTGATATCTTATACAGGGTGTTGAAAAGTTAGGTCTTTAAAGTAGGTTTTTGAAGACTACTGGTGTCATATTCATGGTTCGGCAATGAATAAGTGTTTCAGCATCATTGTGAGTATGTCATTTACACTGACCGAAAAGGAAATCTGATCAGCGCTGTTGTTCTGTAATACTGTGTCGTGGGGCTTCAGGGCAACACATGTTTTCACGATAACACAAACTTTTTAATACAGACCAATATTGAGACTGGATGTTAAGTGATGTTATATGCTTCACAAGATGTCAACTTAAAGGGATAGAACATTTTAATTAAAATTCTGTCATAAATGACATGTTGATCCAAACCGGTAAGACTTTTGTTCATCTTCAGAAAACAAATTAAGATATTTTAGAGCTTTTTGACTTTTCGTAGACAGTAAAACAACTGACACATTCAAGGCTCAGAAAGGTAGTAAAAATAAAAATATTACATAATTATAAGAAAATAGCTAAATGTTTTAACATGGCTTTTTAAAAAATGCTGGGTATAGCTGGTGTTTTCCATGCGTTTGGCCGATCAGTGTACACTTACATCACTGGTAGTTTTTATAGAACTGTTAGAAACTCTTAACAATTAGTTCCTAGAATTAAATACGTTCCTAGTTTCTGTGTTAAATGCAGATTAAAAAGAGGGAACTTGCACCAATAGTTTTAGGAACTATGAAAAGATTCTTGTGGTGCGGAAGCCCCTAATAAATACCTTGGTATTATTTGTGAGTTTTTCAACATTTTGCAGTGCTTAGTGAGTAAACGAGTGGGGAAAATAAACAGTTTTGTTAAGTAATGTTATTTGTTAAATTAAATAAAACTAAAATATGAAAAAATACATCTATTGAGGTGAAAGTCAAAGTTAATGGTTTGTTAACAGTGAGAAATGGAACTTTATTAAACTTTATTAAACTTAAACGAAAAACTTAAACAAAATGTCTGGAGAATAAACTGAAAATAAGTAGTACAAAAATTATAAATAATAAAATGGCAGAAGCACATACTAATAGTACTTATAAAATAAAAGTTAAAATATGAAAATAAAAGCTAATTTGAATCTTTAGGGTAATAAATACTACAATAATACTAAAATAACACTAAAAGAGACTTTGCTAAGCCAATAGCTCATCTGAAATATGAATAAATACTGTATATAAATTATACTAAAATAACATTGAAAAATATTTTACATTTTTAGCAAATTAAATTAGGCATTAAATGCTTAAATCATCGGGCATTAACTAATTTATGTATGATTGATGTTTGAGTCATTTTAGTGTTATACAATCCATAATTCATTCACTAACGAACTTCAGTAGTTTCTGTCTTACCTGGGTGATGTTCTTGATGCCATGGATGTATTATTTTGCAT
The DNA here is from genome assembly GCA_032359435.1 of Enteromius unitaeniatus. Taxonomy (NCBI): domain Eukaryota; kingdom Metazoa; phylum Chordata; class Actinopteri; order Cypriniformes; family Cyprinidae; genus Enteromius; species Enteromius unitaeniatus. The sequence goes on from JAUMHI010000052.1 coordinate 6,534,145, forward strand.
TTGGGAGCTATGTGTTTCCAGTACGGCAGACACCTGACTCTGTTCCCCTGCTGGCTTTGAGACAGACCTCATTAAGTCCTCTTGTGTCTGTCTGTGGCTCTACTGTGTGCCGGCTGGCACGATGCCCTGTCTCTGCCAAGGTTAACTGTCACCACAGGCTTTGACATGTCTCCCTCTAGCAGGGCTAATGTTGCCCAGGGGAGTGGTAAATGTGTTTGCACCTTGCCCGCTGGGCAGACTGGCAGAGCCGCAGTGTCCCAGCAGAATACTGGCATGAGCACCTGTTTCTGCTGTGGATGGGCACTATCCCTGCATTCCATACTTACAGCCACGGACACACCGCCTTTGTAATATTTTAGCAAATGAGCACTTTTTCTATAGCACTCCTTGCTGGCTCAAGACAAAAAGAGCCCATTTATAAGTCTGTTCAAATTTGGCTCAAGTCCCTCATTCAGTGGGATTTCATTGTCCGTAACGGTAAATGTGATTGCCAAGAAAAGGTAAAGGTACATTTGCCGGATAATTTGAGGCATCATTCAAGTTTGATTACTTTTTGAACAAATGAAAAGTGCTTTCGAGGAAAGGAAGGAAGAATTTTACATGGAAAATTTATAGCAATTTGCTGTCTTAATGAGTAATTGATGTGATGGCAAAGGTTGATATTAAATCAGCAAAGAATTTGTTGCTTTATTGAGAAAAGTCTGGTGTTACCACAAACCATTTATACAGTGACTGCTGGTCATCTGATCGATAGCGTGGACGGTCTAATACCTTGATTGACCGTCTGCCGCTAAAACCAAATGATGTAGAACTACATTACAACACTGGAGTTCCCAGCTCAGGATTTGCTTAATATAAACAAAAGCCTTGAACATTCGCAAGTTGGCGCTCTTCATCGTTTTGAACGCTGGTGTTGGAAGGCTGCTGGCTCTATTTTGGGAACCGTCCTGCTGTTACAAGATCAAGGTCCAGGAAAGATGTCATATCGGAGGCAGCTGTCGAGAACTTGTATCTCTATGTTAGACTGTCGCTTATAGCTCCTTACCTCACGGACGCCGGGTTATGAAAATATCAGGTCTGTTTATGCCTGCCCATATGGTGGACGAAGGGGCTAAATCAAGCATCGGTGCAGAAGTTGCCTTTTTGAGCTTGTTGGAAACCTAGTTTTTCATGTGGTGTATATTCTGGTATATTAGTCATTAAAAAATGCTAAATCTCATAAAATTGGTGAAAGGATATGCTTCCACCATTTAAGGTGTCTTTTCTTTCTTTCTTTTCAGAAAATGTTAAAATATTTAATAAAATATAATAATAATAACAATTATAATAATAAAAATACACCAATAAAATAATAAAACATTTAATAATTACAATTAATAATAATAATAACATAAAAATAATATAATATAATATATATATTTTTTGCCATATAATTAGACAATTCATTATTAACATTATTATTATAAATTTTTATTTAATAGCTATATATATATATATATATATATATATATATATAATGACAGTATTTTTTTTTAAGTATCACTGATACCAATATGTCTCTTTTATATATTTTTTCCCCCTGTTTAATATTTAACCATTGATTATAGCCATTCACCATAACATAATTGAGAATTATTATTTTTAACATTTATTAGACTTTGAATTCTTATTTAAGTTAACTAAAAGCACAAAAAGCCATTATATTAAATAGCATATTTAATGCAGGCTTGCTCCCATTTTTATAATTTTCTATAGCAATATGCAACTATGTCTAATTCACTTTGCGTGTTGTTCGATGTAACAGAAGTTATCTTTCCAGCTTTGACCTCCCTCAGTTTGTCCTTTATTTGTAGTTTCTCTCTTTCATTTGTCTTTCATCACTGTCAGGCAGATGCCAAGACTCTCCGGCACTTAAAGCACAATGAGAAGAGAGGGAGGTGTTTCTGTGCTGGAGCAGCCTTCTGTCTGCACTGTGATAATGGTGTTAGAACAGCAGTTATTCTCAGCTGTCCCACACTCCCTTGAATTAGCGGTTCTCCAAAATAAGCTCTACAGGGTCTCATGAAGACAAAAGGTGAAAGGACGATGTGGAACCTAGTAAAGTAGAGTACTGTTTGTTCAGCAACTCACAAATGATCTTCATAGAGTTTGACATTAACAGTTGCTAAGCTAACAGTTTAATCATTTCAACAAAACTGCGCATAGCACTCAGGATTTCCTTAAATAGCTCAGGATAAACATCAACTCAATCTGGGATGTTTCTCCTGAAAATTATTTGTTCATATACAAATGATTAAAGTACATTCTCAGAAATAAAGATATAAAAGCTGTCACTGGGATGGTACCTTTTCAAAAGGGACATGTTTGTACCTAAAGCGTCTGTTGTGGTACCTTTAAAGGTACATATTAGTACTTAAAGTGTGTAAAACTATTAGTACTTAAAGTGTGTAAAACTGTTTTAACCTAATAGCTACAAAAGTGTATCTTTTGAAAAGGTACCGCCCCAGTGACAGCTTGGTGTATAGATTATAAAATAAATGTCATCATAGCTCTGATCATTTTAACTTGGAAAAATGTTTTTTTATTAATACATTTTATACTTTTTATTTTATTTCTTATCATTTCATATCTTTGGGTGGCTAGTGATATATTAATCACATCCTTTATTAATTAATTGCACAGACTTTTTATCTTACCATAAAGTGCAAAATTAGAAATGTTTACTTAAAAAAATGTGATAAAATCACTGCTACAAAATTAAATATTTCTTTAGCCATAATGTGTTGTCACCTGCTGCATTTTCTTGTATCAGCTACAGAGATATTAGTCATATTTAACGAATGGTTTTGCCACTATGATGTCCAGCATGCTTAATATTACCACAAAACCCTTCTGACCTCGTCTGTGGTTAGCAGCAAACAGCCACACGTTCTCCCATCACTGCTAGCTGTAAATTACCCAGAGGTCAACACCAGTGTCCCAGCACTGCCTACTCTCACAACTCCAGCCTCGCTTTCAGTTAAGGCCGTTACGGATGGATGAGGAAGTCCACTGGGGCCTGTTTGAGACGCAGGCATCGGGAAGCTCAGGCAACAATAGACCCAGAGTTGTGGAGATCTCAGCGGGGTTGTGTGAAACCAGAGCCGAGCAGAAGTGAGAGTAAGTGCCCTCCTGGGGGCCAAGGGGGGTATTTATAATGTTAAGTAGTGCAGTTGCTTGCCCTTTGCCGTTTGTGTGGGATGTGGAATGTGTGATGTGTGTCATTAGAAGGATCTTGTGAACATGAGACTGAGGTTTATGTGTAGATTAATCAAAGTCTTTACTGCGTTCTTGCATGGGCCTTTATAGTGGCATGATCGGTTACTGTAACACATTACATATCTCATTGCATGCTGCTTTGACTTTATTTAGCTCTTGTAAAACAGCTCGCAACGAGCAGCTAGTTAAGTGGTTTCAGACAAAAGAGATTTTACCAGGACTGTTTGAGCTCCAGTTGGAAAGGAGCCAATGGACTGATACAGACACACATGATGGGAAGATTTACTCAGGTCTGTGCCTCTCACAATAAAAGCTTGCAGATATTTTGATCTGCATGTACACATGAGATGCAGTAAATGATGATAACAAGAGAGAGTATTACAGTAAAAACCACTTGTTGAGTTTATTCCCTTTGAAACATTAGCTTATGTAGTTTACCAGCTTGCCTTATGCAGGTTGTATGCATATATATATTTATAAAAAAGAATAATAATAATAAAGTGTAATATTGCTTGAAATACTTTTTGTTTTGTAAAACTTGTTTTGTAAAAATGTAAAACGTTTTCTGTTTAAATTTTTCTGGGGCAACATAGACCCATTAAAAGACACATTACTTTTACCCGAATACTAATTAGACATGAGCATGACATCATGTCCCCTCCCGGAAGGTGCGTCCTCGTGAAGGGACATCCATAAGTGAAGGGAGGGTGGGCATCCTGGAGGCTGCATGGGGCAGAGTCACTAGATGCCAGGTGCTAGATGACAGGTCATGGCGGATCAGGAGCCATGGGAGGCCATGGCCAAATCCCCTCTCTACCCACCACTTCCACGACCCTAACCCAAAATTTTCTTCGGGAAGTCAGCCGACCATAAGGGCCCCGGGTCGTGTGGGTGTCCATAGGAAGGACCGGGCACTGGAGGGCACTCTTGCAGTGTGAACTCCGGGCAAAGGTGCACAGCACAGACTCCAGCACAGACTCTGGAACTGGCATCGACACTCCAGGCCATAATCTAGGGACTGGAATCGGAATCAGCACTCCAGGCCGTAATCTAGGAGCTGGGATTGGCACTCCTCGCCATAAACCAGGAACTGGAATAGGGAACGGCTTTCCTGGTCATGATTCAGGAACTGGATTCGGGAACGGCTCTCCTGGCCATGACTCTGGTACTGTGACTGGGATCAGCACTCCTGGCCGTAATCTGGGGGCTGGAATCGGAATCGGTACTCCCGGCTGTAAACTAGGAACTGGGATCGGCTCTCCTGGCTGAGGCTCTAGAACTTGGAATTGGAATCGGCACTCCCGTCTGTAAACTAGGAACTGCAGTTGGGATCGGTTCTCCTGGTCGAGACCCTGTAACTGGATTCGTGATCGGTGCTACCAGCTGAAACTCTAGAACTAGACTCGGGAACGACACTCCTGGCTGTAACTCTGGAACTGGACTCAGGAAATTGCGGATTGGAATGTCGCTGGCATGTCGGTCCACAAATCTCCTACGATGAAGTTCGTTGGCATGCTGGCACTGATTTGCAGCCATACCTTGCCGCTTTCAGGAGTGGATTCCACCGAATTGCAAGTGCGAGCCGGGCAATGGAGGATTGAAGCGGAGCGGGAAGAGGAGTGATCCCGTTGAGGAGGCAATGAAGGATTTCCTCCGGTGTGATCATCCTCTTCGGTGCGGTTAGGGTGGATCCTGCTATCACGGGTGTATGCACGAAGCACAAGGCGAAGACTCAGTGTTGCACTTTACATAAACTTTTAATGAGGCAGACGGACTGAACAAAGGAAACATACACACATGAAAGTAACCTTAAGGATCCACACACAAGACAAAACGGGCTTATACACAAGAGGAAACTAGACAGGTGAGGAGCACAGGAGGGATGGGTTAATCAATCAACTAAACAAGAACAGGAACAAGACCATAAAAGGACACACAGGAAATCATAAACGAAACCAAAGACAGTAAAATTATTTCAACCAAATTTTATTTTCCAAAAATGCATATAAAACCTTAAAAGTAGACACTTTACTTACTTTTAACATGCTTTCTATAGACATAACATCACTTTTGCGAATTTCTTATGATGCGGACATCGTAACGTCGTAACGCCCACATTTTTTTTCTTAAATAAATATAAAATTAATTTAATAAAGAAATTATTAAGTTTTGCATTTATTTAATTATTTGTAATAGTCCTATTAAAACCATATACCCATCAACTTTGATGTTTCCTTCCACCACATAATTTTGCCAACAGGATGTGATGAGGTTGGGTGATTTAGATGATAGTAATGTCTCTTCATATACAAATATGATGATGTAATGAAGTAGAGATGTAAGAAAGAAGTCACGGTTAATAATGAAGTTCTCTGAACTCCAGACACAGGACATACCGTATTCATTGCAGTTTGTATGAGACAGATCAGATCTCGTTAAAACCAAAGACTAATCTATTTCCAGCCTCAGACATCCCTGTGTTTTGAGTCACATACCGGCCTGCCTTGATTTACAGTGTAAAGATACAGATACAGAACAGAACATATCAAGTAATTACTTTGCTGTGTTGTGTTACAGTTTAGCGTCTGTGTGTGAGTTAGTCTTTGTTTGTGGTCTCATACTTTACTGCAGCTGCCTGTTCATAAATCAAACTCAGTAACATGATCGGCTTTTACTCATTGATGTTCATATCCTGACCGTGTCAGTGACTGACTCTTTCTGTCTTTCGTTCTCTCTCTTCATGTGCTGGGCACAAATTCATGTTCTCACCACATCGTATTCATGTTCACACATCTAAAAATCTCCAGGGGTTTTGAAAGCCCACCCGCATTATGTGTATGCTAGTAAATTAAATATGCAAACACCACATAGAAGCATTCCATAGAGAACGATCACAATTACTTAGTGTTGGTGGTTTGAACAAACCCTAACCCTACATATTAAACTTCAGCATCCAACTGTTCACAAAATCTTACTTCAAATTGTTTCTTGTAAAAGATAGATGTGGTATTACATTTCTGAACGATCTTATAAAGTGATCAGAGTTATAAGATTGATTGCAAAAGTGAAAAATCCTTTAAACTTAGTTTGATGTATTGTAGACACCAGTAATGCATTATTGAGTAAATAATTACTGGAATTTAATTGCTTTTCCTTTGAAAAAGTAAAGTAAGGGTTTACTTAATTTATTTTCCTGTAATTTTACAGTTACTTGATTCATGTATTCATTTCTTAAAAAGTCAAAAAAGAAAAAATATATATAATAAATAAATTATACCAGATATACCAGAAGAATATATTTACTAGAGAAATACTTAAAATATATATATATATATATATATATATATATTATTATTATTATTAGCCACTGAAAAAATGTAACATTCATAGGACATTTCTTTTGTATAATTCTTGTTTAAATTGTGGTTAACATGTCTCAGGATTTCAATTAATTTGATTAATTTAGTTGAATCATAAAAAAAAAGATTTAGAATAAAATAAAATAGGATTTGGGGAGAGGAATAGATTGCATATAGGGCTCTATAAAATAATAAAAAAAATACAATAAAATAATAATTTAATTTAAATTCAAATTCTTGAATATCTTTATAGCAGCCATTTGGAGAACTTAACCCCAAAGCAACTTGCCAAAAACTGTTTGAACACATTAGCATTGTGGTGACGAAAATAAATAAATATTTATAATATAATATTTATTTATCTTTAGAGAAAAAAACAAACAAAATTATTAGTTTTTGGCTGTTTTTCAGTACTGAATATTGTGTAAATTGTGCATGCATGTATGTATAAGAGAAGGTAAATAATAAATATCTGTGTCTTCCTGCTGTTTGTTCAGTGTGTCTTACAGTCTCGGCAGGTCAAGTGCAGTAGAACTTTGGTCGTGACTCACCTCAAGAGTTCAGGTTTCATGACTTGTGTACAACTGGCCTCCCTTTTTTACAAGGATTCCACTTCCAGTCTTTCCTAAGACCACAAACCTACATCTGTGTAGTATTTGAAATGACTTGACAATCTTTAAATTGGTGTTTTTAGAGTAAAGACTTTAAAGGACCTTTTCCTTTAAGAGTACTGCAATTTTCCTTTATAAAGACTTGGGAAAAGCAAAAGTATCAGATATCTCCTTTTCTGAACAATTTGTGCCAGACATGAGTCAAATTGAGCTTGTAAAGAGATCCCATGGTTGTGCTGACACATGCACAGAAAAATGTACTGACTCTAAATATACTGTCCTCTATGACGGTACAGCTCACATATAATATCAGAAATGTCTGAATGTCCCGTAAAAAACAAAATGCTCCATATTTTGATTTGTTACCGATTTTATCTCCAAATGTGTCAGTTAGCTTCCAGTGTTTACTGTGCATGTGCTCACAGGTTATAGTCATTGAGGTCAGCAGTAAGTTGTTCCATGTGTCCCTCTGACAGTAATCTAAAAGTCTTCTGTCATACTACAGACCTCCTGCAAAATTCTCCAGATTTCAGTGCATTTGTCTCCACCTATTTAAAGGTCATTTCTGTTGAAGGTGCTCATTGTTCTCAAACAAACTTTGTAGAAGTATTTACAATTTGCATCAAGTCCTCTTAACTTAAATGCAGCTCAGAAAATACAGTATATTGACTATGCAATGTAGTGTACAAACGTTTAGTGTTAATATAGTGTATGTACATATATATATATATATATGTATGTATGTATGTAAATATATATGTGTGTATATGTATGTATGTATATGTGTATATGTATGTACAATGAATATAAATGTATGCATGTAAATATTAATAAACATGTACTGTATGTGTGTATTATACATAATAAATATACACAGTACACAAACCTTTATTTTGGATGTAATTAATCGCAATAAATTTATTGATGGTGCTAATATTTAATTATCTAATTACTTTACATGTTCATGGCTGATTTGAAAAACCAAAATGTTCCAGGAACATGTCAGAAGTCTCTGTTGCTGTGGGACATCCTTAGACAAAGGAGAGAGAACGACAGAAAAAAAAGGAGAGAATTGTAATTCCAGGGTTGGCAGGAGCAGCTGCATCCCGAAGGTGCCGTGAAATGATCTGGTTACCTCACCGTGGCTTGTACACAAAGGAACTTATGTCATAGTAAAATACTGTAGCGAGCCATTTAAGTCTTTACAGCTTGTTGGAGAAGTAAGGCCATTATCAGTTTTTTGGGTGGTGTCGCCACACAATTCACACAGGTCATCTATCACTTTGAGATCCTCTCAGGGGTCATGTGCTCAACCAGACGTATTGTATATGAAAGATGTTTGGTGCGTGAACCACTCACGAAATTCTTTAGAAGGCCACAAAGAGATCATTAGACATCTTGTGTTGCTGCTATTGTGTTGTGTAGTTGTTTACTGAAAGAGGTGGAGTTCAATTTTCTGCTCCTTTAAACACTGTAAAAAATGGCAGTGATTTTAATGGTAAAAAACTGTTAATTGGTTATTGGTGAATTCCTGTAAAATTTACAGGGAAAAAACAAAAAAACAATTCCTTGCAGTGCATTTAAAATTTAGCTTGAATGTGATGTTTTTTTCTTTAAAATAATGGTTTCTTCGTATCAGTTATCTTTTTTAGGTTTGTATGTTGCATGTAATGTTGTTAAATTAATGTTTATTGCATATTTCAGTCTCATCATGATGGTGTTTGTGTGAATGACACTCAGCACCTTATATATATATGTTCATATAAAACAGATTAAACTACTTTTATAGGTTGGTAAATTAATATTATATCAGTTAATGAAATTACAGTATTTAACTGTAAAACCTAAACATTATGTTATTTAGTAGTAGTTGCCAGTTTTTACCCTAAATTTTACAGATGCTTTTCTTACAGTGTAGGGTTGTGCAAACTTTTCTGGCCAAGGATCACTATATGAACAACATTAATTTAAAATAAAATAATTCTCTCTTTTTATCACTTTTTTAATTATTAGTTTAATGTATATTTGCTGAATAAAAGTAGTCATTTCTTTCAAAAATAGTCTTACTGTCCTCAAAAGCTTACTCTAGATGATGTGTTCTATAATAACGATTTTCTAGAAACCAATGCAATAATGAGATTTTTATTTTTTTTAATAATTTTTGTTGTTTCTTAATTGCGTCTTTGCTGAGGAAAAAAAAGAACAACAATTACAAAATACAAGGACAGAAATGCATTTGGGGCCATTTTCCACAATTCAGTTGTGTGCATAATTCAAATGTGACTGCATAATTTATTCTGATTTTGAATATCCTTTTTTATAGATTGGGAATGCCAATTCATCTTGACTTAAGTCAAAAGAAGTTTATTTAGAGATTATTATTAGAGGCTAGGTTGACTAAACCAGGCAAATTAACATTTCTTGGAATGCTTTGGTGATGACCAACTTTTTTGGGCAATAAATAATGGCGCAAATACCAGTAATGTAATGTAATGTTAGTAAATTGTGATTCGTTTAAATACTGTCCTTTCATTAATTTTGCAACTGAAAGGGAAACTCATATAAATGCATGTTCCATTGCAAAAATAACTGTGTCTGTGCTTTTGCAGCGCTTATCCTTCACTGCGCATTTTTAGTAAATCCTGACAGTAACGGCAAAACACAGTCTGGCTCTAAACCCGAAAAACATTGTATCATTCTATTCTTTTCACAAGTGATTTTTAAAATAATGTATTTAATCCTAATGATGTCTCCTCCTAGATAATCACTCCACAAGGCATGTGTTCTGAGTCAAGCGCCACAGACGCGTTTAACCTAAACTTTTTCTGTGGTTATGTCTGACACGCCCTACTTCACATGTGGGATCCAGATGCAGCAGTGCAGGACTGGTGTGACCCGGCACGTGTGTGTACTCAAGGGTGAACACCTCAAAACACCTTTCCTTGAGTCTCTATTCATACTGTAGCTGAGAAATGCTGAAAGAAGATCCTCAACAACAAATAGCCTTTTTTTAAATGCTCTGAGCATTCCTTCATGCTGACCGAGGTCAATAGATGGAGCCAGGGCTTTTGATGAACACACTTTGTGTATAAACTAAGACTGCAGGTCACTTTCTTTCCAAGTATTTGAGGATCTTCATCTGCCAGTAATCTTAAGCAATAATTTCTCCACTTTCTGCTTCTCTCATTCCTTCTCTACTTGTGCCAAATGAAGCAACATCATCTTCTGAATTAAGACTTGTGTTTGGTGCCAGATACCTCACGTCATGGTTTTCCATGTCCGCTTGTCTTACTTGGTAGTAGTGCCTTGTATGAGCAGGCTGGTTGTGGTTGTGCTTGTGGTCATGTTTTAAGTACCTCTGAAGGGCAGCTGTGGGGCAGATTTTTCAGTTTGACTTTAGCCTCTGCAATGGAGATGGAAATACACCGGCTTCCAGCCCTAGGCATCTAGACAGCATTGTTGGACAATTGTCATGTTCCCAAAAATGCTATTTGCAAACACTAAGTGGCAAAGTTATGCTGTCTTATAAGATTACCCTTGTTATGATCAAAAGCAGCGTTGTGTGTATAATTTTTGGATAAGGCATTCCCGCAATGTACTGCAGCTTGAAAGCTTTCTAAAGATTCTGTTAAAGACTGTAAAGATTCTGAATGCTAAAGATTTGACTTTATAGATTCTTATTTAAAAGGTTCTGTTATTCTGAATGCTTAACGAATCAGAATTTTATTGATTACAAATACTTAAGATTACAAATGCTTAAGATTCCGATGATTCCAAACATTTAATATTCTACATGCACAAAAATAGGATTTACACAGACAGTCTGAACAAGGTTTGTTAAAGATTCTGAATGATAAAGATTTCATTTAAAACATTTTGTTATTCTGAATGCTTAGGATTATAACAATCAGAATTTTATAGATTCTGAATGCTAAAGATTCAGATGATTCCAAAAGTTTAATATTCTACATGCACAAAAAAAGGATCTAGACTGACAGTTTGAAAAAGGTTAAAGATTCTGAGCAATAAAGATTCTAAATATTTTGAATGCGAAAGAAAGAAATAAGTTACAGATTCTAAAGACATTCCACATTTAAAATGTGAATTTATTTTTGTGTTTTTTTAACATGCTGTCATAAGCATTTAGAATCATTAACAGAGAATATTTTGCATACAGAATCGTTCAAATCGATTGACGTTTAAAATATTTCAAATCTCTGAATGTTTAAAATGTTGCATGCTGAAGATTCTTTTGAATCTAAATATATTGATGGTATTTAATAGCTATCTGAGGTTCATCTAATTAACAATCACATGGTATTGAACAGATTTTTCTCTCTGTACATGATTTAATCTGGAGCTTTCATTTGAGTGTAGCTGAAGAGGCACTGTGCTAGGCTTGTCTCAGTGACATAAGTGAAGATGCTTCACTGTGGAATAAAGATTTCAAGAAACTAAAAGGAAGAGGTTCTGTGCTTCTTATAAATCTTTAGAAATTTTGTCAGTCACTTTATTTTTGGGCTAACCTCTCAAACTCTCCCACCGCACTGGACCAAGTGTTTTGATCTTATTACCCAAGATCCTTATTCAGTAAAAAAGTCGGATGTCTCCTGCAGCATGAATGCACTTCAGGGTTTTCGACTCTTAAGAACACACCTCTGATCTCTTACACACCCCTCAGGGAATCTGAAGCCTTTTCAGATTTTCTTTCTGTCCTGCTATCAAAAAGAGAAATAAAGAAAAATCACAGCCTAACTACAGAGCGAGGAGATCTATAGATGCTACAGCCTTTCATCACGGGTCCGTGGAAGCACGTGTCATGCATTTGAAGAAAGCAGAGGTTGTTGTTTTCTGTCTTGCTGGGAGTTCGTTTCAGGGTTTGGCCTTCAGAGGCTGAGGAAGCAGTGGGAGCCTGACTAGACTGTGATGCCGGAGGGATTCTCACACTGGAGCGCCTCTTTCTGCGGACTGTAGACGGTACACAGCTGATCTAGGAAGAGTCAGGGGTTTTGGATAAAATGAGCTTCTGAAGGTTTCTGCAGGTGGCGAGGACTAATTAAAGAAAGACACGGTGCATGCTTTCTGTATACTGCCAAAGATTCTGTTCTGAATATGTTTTAAACCCTAAAGGTTATTACACAAAACATATCCTGAATGCTGTTCTCTATATTAGGGTTTAAAAGATTCCAATGCTAAAGATTCTAAATATTAAAAGTAAAAAGATTCTGAATTCCGAACATTCCAAATGTGGATACTAATGTTAAAGATTCTAACGATTATGAGTGCTATTCTAAATGTTAACATTAAAAAATATTCTAATGCTACAGTTTTTAATGATTGCAGTATGAATGCTTTATTCTAAATGTTAAGGTTTAAAGGTTTTAAGGTTTTCTAATTCTATAGATTTTAAGGATTATGAATGCTATTCTAAATGTAAAGGTTAATATTCTAATTCTAAAGGTTTGAAATATCCAATATTTAAAAGATTTCAATGCCAAACATTCTAAATGTATTGATTTTAATGCTGAAGATTTCACAATAGTGAATCTTATGTATTTGCTAAATGCTAAAAATTTAAAAGTTGTTACATTTTAAGATACTTATAATGCTAAAAATCTTAAATATTATGTATACTTTGGATTGCAAATGCTAAAGATGACAAATATTTTAATGCTTAAATTGATAATTACAACATTTTTGAGTCTAATACTAAAGAATCTACATTTTAGGATTAATAATGCTTGTTGATTCAACTTTAACATTTTTAAAGATTTAAAATATGAAAGACTGGACTGATGGATATTTATTTGTGCGATGAGAGCAGGTGGACAGAGTGATGATCTCTTTATCAGTCTTCATCACATAATGAGCTTGTTTTCTGCTTGACTGAGTAACTAGTGTCCTGTGGGAAGAGGAGAAATGAAGCTGGGTCTCTCGTTCCAAATGTTTGTGTAGAAACAGTTTGTTCTTTTCATTATCTCAATTTTTTATTCTTGTGAGGTGCATTTGCTTGTGTATCAGTTAGTTTGTATTTAAGATATATATATATATATATATATATATATATTTAATTAATGTTTTGCAAGGAGAGTGCACCCATTAACTTTTTTTTAGAGCTGGACTTTGACTATCAGTTTGACTATATTGACTTTTTTCCCCATGGGTCAAATGATTCCCTTCACTAGACCCACCTGTCTCAACACCTGGTCAACCCATCCCCTTGACTCCCTAACAAATACCTGCTTTCACATTCTGCATCATATCTTTCCTCTAAGTGTCCAATGAGAGAACAGGAGACGAAGAACAAGAGCTACAAAAGAGGAAGAAATAGGAGGACAGGGAGAGAAAATGAGGGAGGAAAAGAGAGCGTCTTTGTATAAAAGTTGACAGAACATCCTTGGTCTTCCATGATAAAAATCAACCAAATCCAGCTCTCGTTACAGGAAGTAGATACCAACTGAAGAGTAGAGTTACTGAACAAAAAAAAAGAAAGCTAAGAAGTATTTAAATGAGAGCAGTACAGTTTTGTGCTGGATAACCTGTTAGGCCTGAAACAAGGTATGCAAACAGTTTTGTGCATCATTGCTGCAAAGATTTCAGCATTACTTCAGTTACTTTTAGTACAATTTTAGTTAAAGGTATTCTGTCACTCCCTCGGGTCATTGCAAACCTGTAAGACCTTCGTTCATCTTTGGAACACAAATTAAGATAATTCTGAAATGAAATTTTTGAAAAATGAAACCTGAGAGAGCTTTCTGATCCTGCATAGACAGCACTGCAGCTGACAAGTTCAAGGCCCAGGGCCCAGTAACAGTCATTCAACCTTAGTTTTATGAAGCTACAGCATTAATTTTCTTTCCGCACAAAAACGGATAGTCATGGCTTCATAAAATTATAGTTGAACAACTGATATCACATGGATGGATATCTTTCTGGGCCTTGAACTTATCAGTTGTGCAAATGTGGGTCAGAAAGCTCACTCATTTAATCAAAAATAACTTAATTTGTGTTCCAAAAGGAGATTAATTAATCACCATTTTAGGTCCCCAAGTCACCATGATGACAGAGACAGGCAGATGGACACAAACAGGAAGAACTGAATGTGAAGAGAGAGTATGATTGACAGGATGATGATGGACCAATACCATTCTATGTCAGCGGTCTTGGTCTCAAACGAGCCCTGTTCCCTGTCAGCCTGCACAGGGAGTTAACGTAGGAGGCATGAAAGGCCAAGAGAGATCAGCAGGCAGGAAACAAGCAAGGGAAAGGGGCACAACCCTTTCGAGGACCTCCACCTTTTACCTCTGACATTCTCCAAGCAGGCTTGGTTTAAAGATTGCTAAACCTGTGGAAAAAAGTCCCAGCTATGGCCGCCGACAAAGCAACAATCATTTGAAATGATGTAGAGTGATGTGGTTTAGCACAGAGAGCTGGCATCTGTCATTGAGAAGTTTTCCTGACGCTTGACACTGAAAATTCCCAGTGTACCACACTATTGACTGATTTCCCACATTCACAGAGTCAACATTGACAGAACCAAGATTGCTGTAGGATATACAGGCTGCAGGAATGAGAAATATACATGCATAATCAAGCAAATCAACCTTTAGGTATAAGTAAACAACCCATGGTAAAGGAGAGTTCAGCTAAGGAAAGTTAAACAAATCATCTTTGAACCTACTGCTTTTCGTCTACAGCATCTGGACCTTCAGAGTTGTTCTGTGATTCACCTTTATTGGTTTTACAAAAGCTAAATTTTCATGGCATGGCACTAATTTGTTCAACTCATAAAGGGATTTGCTGAAACAGTAAGTTGAGTAATTAAAAGTCTATTGAATTGCATTTGTGGTTGGCCAGAGTCAGCTTTATCTGAAGTCATTTGTTATTGTAGCATCAGTAATGGTCTTAAATTACGGTCAAAATTAGTATAGTTAGATTTTTTTTTTTTTTTTTTTGGTGTGTGAAACTGGGCATTTAAACATATGTAATAGGTTAAAGAAAGACTACATTCAATTGGAGCCGTGTAACCTGATTCGGTTTTCGGAGAACGTTTGCCATGCTTGTGTGGTTTTTATAGAAGAAGGGCACAGTACAAGTCCCAGTTAGCTATAAAGCTAGAGTTTGTGTTGGCTGAGAGCTGAGTATATGCATTTCCTCAGTTCACTCACAAAAGGCACATTCGATACACACGAGTGCATGCTAACAATGACTTTTATAGATTGCATGGCTAATAAACAATTATTTGTTGTTTTAAGTCTTTGAGAATTATTCAAGTCTTGTCAGTTCAATTTGATAATGTGATATGTTATATTCGTGTGATAATACAACAGTAAATGCAAGAATTTCTTAGTAAAAACCATGTTTATTTCATTTTTAAATTAGTTATTTTATTTTTATAATACTCCATTCTTTTTTGCATTTACTGTATGTGTGAGTAAGAATGCTAATTTTACATTTTTCTTTGATTGATTTTTAGAGAGTGGACAGAGTATCACCTTTGCAAACTCTTGTGTTTGCCCTTTATTTATTTTTTCGCATCCTTAATGAAATCAATGAATTTGCAGTGTCTGACACAGCATAAACTCTGGTGTAGGCGCCCTAATAATCCATCCGGGCTTAGACACAGCTATATATTACCTTTAATACGTTTAATAAACGAGCAACTTAACGTTCTCCCGTCTCCTAATTAAGACAAAATGTTTCCACCCTTACCTGAGCCATTATTTATGACAAGAAGTCGACCACAGCCTGTAAAAGCATGGCAGTCAGGACAGTGACAAGAAGGCACACTTCTTATAGTTGGTAACTTTGTGTGTGAGTTGGGGAGCCCATAATTTATGATATATGTTGTGGCATGGCGCCCCATCTTTCTTCAGAGCTGGCCTCCTCTCAAACTTGGCTGTTTTATATGCTGGGGAGGGGGGCACGGGGCCAGGCGCTCTTCACCGTGGGAAAGAAGAGTGGCCATCAGGCCGCGGTGGGGTTTTTAACGGTGCATTGTTGAGGAGAGCATGAGGTGGCGAGTACTGGGGCCCAGGAGGCCCCTTCTCATTTGTAACCTGAGTTGATTTGGTCATTAAAGTGGGCCCTGTTCAAACCTGGTTTGGTTATAGCAACTCTCAAACATGTTAGGGCCCTGCAATTTTTCCCCAATATGTGAATCATCAACGGAATCCTTTAATTCATTAATAAAACAGTGGAACTATACATTTATGGAATCTCTGAACTATATATTTAATTATACTGTGATATGGAGTAGTGTTTTTGAATATGAAATTGCAAAAAGACTGCTTTTTGAATATGAAGTCTATACAGTACGTTCTGTGTATCTGTGTGAATTAATGGGATGGTTTAAGCAGATAATGACTAGTTTGGGACAAGTTCAGTCCCTCAATGCTACACTGTGAGGATAATATGTTTTCGCAAACTTTCCCTTGTAAAATAAGTACATGGTTCGGTTAACATTTACATGTTACTCCAGGCATATTATGACCTATATTATGACCTAGCCTGCTTAAACCACCTTAGGCTGGTTTTAGCTAGTTAGCATTGATGAAAAAGCCTAATATGGAAATAATTGTACTATAGCCAAGCATGGTCAGTCTTTAGGAGAATAGAATTAAAGTCATGCATTATTTCATTTGGTTAATGTCAACTGGGTTTAAGCTCACACAAAGATGAACAATTAGCATGATAGCTTGAGTATGATAAATGCTGCGCCGCATTGTCTCACAAGTTCATTGCTATGGAAACCGTCAATAATTATAGCTGTCCGGGGAGAAACGAAGCCTTAATTAAGCAGATGATTGAAAACAAGAGACTATCTCTCCATTCCATTACAAAGCTCTTCTCTTTGAGTTAACCAAATATTTTGTTAGCAATCATGCGGGTTCTGTGATTTTTCAATGGTGGGGAGAAAGGGATTATGTATCCTCTGACTCAATGCTACTGAAAATCTCTTTATTTTCTCCAGTCATAAGAGGATCATTTAAAACCACAGTTTTCCTATATGATTTGGTGTGGCTGAAATAGACAGCTTGATGCAGCACATAATGGGAAAAACAAATTGTTCCCATATTACTACATATCACTAGTTCTATTCTGATTCTTTAACACGTCATTCTGAGCTTGTATGAAACGTTTCTTTGCAATCCTTAGCATGAAAGTTTCTCTGTGAGATTAGCAAAGTTACTGGAACTCTAAATAAGTTCTCAAAGCGTTTGGGAGTGGATCTGTTAAGACTTCCATGAAATTCCCTCAGCAGTGATGGATACATATTTTCCAAACTCTAATCACTTTTTCATTGTTGTGAATGTTTTTCTTTTTTTCTTAGTTGTAATTGTACCTTTTTAAGCCATGTTGGCTAAGAGTTTACACATGCTAATTTTCCAGTCTGTCTCAAGTATGCTAAAAGTTCATCCTTCACTGTTGACGTGAACATTTTTTATATTATATTTTCACTGTTTAGCTAAAAAGTAGGCTACTGTACATAACTTATACTGTATTTAAATATGTCCAGGTCATGAAATACCATCCATCTATCTTTCTGTCTAGCTATCTATCTATCTATCACCATGTATATTTATTGTCAGAGACATGGAAAAGCCAAGCTTAAAGTGAAGAACACAATTGTGTCATGATTAAAATAGGCATAACTCTCAGACAACATTAAGTTATTACAAGATTTTACATGTCTTTCAGCATTTGTGAAGTGATATATGTAAGTTAGTTGTTTCTATGTTGACTTTTCAGAATTGCTCATGCACAGAAACACACACACACACACACACACAGATAGCGAGGTGGAGACAGATGCAGGAACAGTTGCAGTCTCAGGATCATCAGCTGTGACTGTACAGCTGTGTTTGATGTGTGGCCTTGGAAAGAAATACACACCTGCATACATGCCAATGGCAGTGTCTTATGAGAGACCACCTTCGTTTTTCTGTATCTAATGCATGTGTTTATGAAGTGATTTAGAGAAAGACCAGAAATTACATTATGGCAGCAGGTGGTTTTGGTTGTTTAGGCTGGAGTACATATTTTTCATCCTTCAAACAAGTATGATTACAACCACAAAATCTATTAAGATACTGTTTCCACTGTGATACTAAACAGACTGCAGTATTAAGCCACTTTGAGCATGCAAAATTTCTTTGGACGGTGCAACTTTGTCATGTCGTTCCAAACCCATACGACTATTGACCATTTTCAGAACACAAATTAAGGTATATTTTGTAAGTTTTATGACCCTGCATAAACAGCAATGCAACTGACACATTCAAAAAATATTGTAAGAACATTGTTAAAATAGTCATATGACATATGACATCAGTGTTTCAACTGTAATGTTATGAAGCTACAAAATTTCCTGAAAATGCAGCATTCATAAAATTACAGTTGAAGCACTGATGTCACATGGACTATTTTAACGATATCCATACTACATTTCTGTGCCTTGACTATGGTAGTTCCCCTGCTGTCTGTAGAGGGTCAGAAAGCTCTTAGTTTTATATGATTAAACTCCATAAAGCAATCATAAGTTCTGGTTTTAGCCCATAAAATCTGGGCTTTATTTTCAATAACCTTTGCCAGTCTTCATCTTTATCATCACCTTCATCTTCTTTTTTAAATACTGTATGACATGGTCTTATATTAATATACTTTAATTTAAAATGTATGTTTCCACCACTTATTCATGTGTATTTAATTGGTCACGGTCACAGTCAATCCAGTTTGGTCCGTCTTTGATATTGGCTCATATGAGATGAGATCTCGTGTAATGAATGATAATGAATTTGTCCATCATTATCACAGAACTTTAGCAATGTTTCTTATCAGTTTTGGATGTCATTCCGAGAGTTATTGCAATTTCTCACTAATTAAGTCCATTGGAGGGTTTGATCTGCTCTGAAAGTGCTTGTATCCTCCTGCGGCTCATTGATCATAGCTGTGTTTGTATAAGATATTCACTTTGTTCTAGTCAATAACAGCGCCTACAGAACGGCGTGGGGGATTCAGTACAGAGGAGCTATTGATCACAGACAACACTGGAGCTAATGAACTTGGCCTAATGACATGAGGGAGATCCAGCAAAGCTAGAGCAGAAAACTCACGGATGACTGCTCATCTCAGTGACCTTGTGTTACTGGGCTAATGGATGGTGGGTCAATATATCCATTTTGATTAACAGAGCAGCCCAAATGGGGAAATGGATTTAGATAACACGTATCTGGCAGAGTTATAATAATAAATGGCAAAATATATTTTGGAAACCTCTTCTAATTATGGTGTTCGACTAGACCTCCTAAATCCAGTCAAGATCATGACCAGTCTGCACAAAGCTAGAACTGAGCGCCTTAGGAATGAACTGGAATGGCGTGCTAATGCTTTTGTGTCTAGAACTGAAAAGTCTTTCTATAAGAACTGTTAGTTAGCACCAACTCCTTTTGTCTGTGTGTACATATATATACAGTGGGTACGGAAAATATTCAGACCCCCTTAAATTTTTCACTCTTTGTTATATTGTAGCCATTTGCTAAAATCATTTAAGTTCTTTTTTTTCTCATTAATGTACACACAGCACCCCATATTGGCAGAAAAACACAGAATTGTTGACATTTTTGCAGATTTATTAAAAA
>JAUMHI010000052.1:6560200-6654160 GCA_032359435.1 Enteromius unitaeniatus
AGAAAACCAGGCACTGCTCATCACCTGTCCAATACAGTCCCAACAGTGAAGCATGGTGGTGGCAACATCATGCTGTGTGGGTGTTTTTCAGCTGCGGGTCAGGATGACTGGTTGCAATCGAGGGAAAAATGAATGCGGCCAAGTACAGGGATATCTTGGACCAAAACCTTCTCCAGGGTGCTCAGGACCTCGGACTGGGCTGAAGGATTACCTTTCAACAAGACAATGACCCTAAACACACAGCTAAAATAACGACGGAGCGGCTTCAACTCCGGGACTGTTCTTGAATGGCCCAGCCAAAGCCCTGACTTATACCCAGAGCATCTCTGGAGAGACCTAAAGATGGCTGTCCACCAACGTTTACCATCCAGCCTGACAGAACTGGAGAGGATCTGCAAAGAGCAATTGCAGGGGATCCCCAAATCCAGGTGTGAAAAAATTGTTGCATATTTCCCACAAAGACTCATGGCTGTATTCGATCAAAAGGGTGCTTTTAGTAAATACTGAGCAAAGGGTCTGAATACCTAGGACCATGTGATATTTTAGTTTTTCTTTTTTTTAATAAATCTGCAAAAATGTTAATATGTGTGTACATTGACGAAAACAAAAGAACTTAAAAGATTTTAGCAAATGGCTAAAATATAACAAAGAGTGAAACATTTTAAGGGCATATATATATATATATATATACACACTATATGAAAAACTATTATTACAGTACTATGTACAGTATGCATAGGTTTTTGGTTTGTAATTTGTATATTATACCAGTATCAAGGGATATATCAGTAAATATGATTGAAATAAATGTATATATTATATCACAAAAATTAAATGGTTTCATGACAAAAATACACTTAGCTTTTGAGGGAGTTGTTGCCCATGAAGACTGTTTTAGTTCAGTCACATCACATGCAAGGTATAATTGCAGCTTTAGGTGCTGATCATGTAGACTGTAGATGGCATGGCAGCTCACTGGATTTTGAAGCAGAGCAATAGAGAAGTGAGAGAGTTTAAACACCTTTATTATCTCACTGATGTCCTTGTTAGCAGAGCTTTGCTGTGTCACATAATGCTGTTGATGGGACAGTTGAAGAATATGAAGGTTGTATGTGATCCACGGGTCATTAATGCAGAGACTTGTGCATCAGCAGGCACTGTGGACATGAGGTGACTGACCCTTTTCAGCCAAAGTGTCATGTTTCTGGGCACACATGCCAGCATTTATTTAGCATCATGCAACAAGTTGTAGTGCAACTCTATCCTGTTACAGACAGAACGCCGCTTATCCAACAGACACACACACACACATACATACACACACAGAGACGGACACTGACACACTCTATTCAGTCCAGCCTAGTGACATGAGTTATTTTCTGTTGACCTCTCACTCTATTTCTGTCATTCTCTCTCTTTTTTTGCATTCTGGGTGTTCTCCAATTCCTCTATTACAGTGTCAAAAACTGCAGCTCGTGATTCTGGGGCGATGACTGGTTGGGGTCAGATGCATGAACCAGAAAGGAGATCCTATACCACGTTCCCAGCGTGGCATTCTGGGAATGACTTGAATATAAGCAAGCCGACGAGGATCCACCCTTATCCATGTCCTCGTGGGCATCCCACCACTGCAGGAACCTTATGCCAGACACCCATTCAGAATCACTATTCGTCCAATGTTTACCTACTGTATATCTAAATGTGTGTATACCAACCAATTTTTATTGTTTAACCTGATTTCATATGAATATGCATAATAACATGAAAATCCAGTCTTATCTTTAAACATAATTTATTGTGCATATGCCAATTATATGAAAAATATGACTGAAATTGTACAAATGAATACGAATTAACCATCAATTCGTGAAAATGTAAAATAGTTTAGATTTGCCATGAGATTGTATTTGTTCGTACTATAGACTACCTCTGGTTGTGTATAGTCTTACTTTTAAAAGAAAGATTTTACAATATGCTGTACTTCTCTAAACTAAATGGCATTGAATTCTTAGTTTTTATGTAAAGCACTTTAGCATTTAATTTTCTCTTTGTGAACAAAAAAGCATTATATTGGATTGCTAGAAAAAGGAAAATGCTAAAATGAAATACTTTTGTAGTTTAAGTAAGATGAAAACTATTACTTTTTTAACCATTAATGCATTATAAACTCTAATACTACAGAAAAGGAGAAAAAAAAATCAGACATCCACAAATTTTACTTCTGACAAATTTTGGCCACAAAATATAGCTAAGCAAATCAATACACAAAAACAGACTGATTTGATTATAAAGATGAGACTGAGTATGCTGTTCTTCTTTTTAACTGCACGGTCATAGAGATTGAAAGGCTGCAGGGTGACCTCTGATCTTTCTGAATCTCTGTTACATCCTGGTCCCAGAGCCAGATGGTATTATAGTACAGGGCGATTAAAATCAGAATCTGATCAAAGTATCCCATTTTTCCTGAAGCTGATCACTGATCTTTTTCTGGCATGTTGTGTTGTTTCTTTATAACGTCATTTAAACTGGAAAGCGAACTCGAGTCTTCGCCGGCCTCATTCATCATGACACTCGGGTCCGACACTGAGCAGGGGGTGAGAACACGGCTACATTTACCAGCATGACAGTTCAAACTGGTATGAAAGGGATTTTACTATTGCGAGAGCATTACCTCATAAAACTACCAGATATTTCCATTGATGTTTCCATTCTGCAGAGCAGTTCGCGTTAAGAATTGGTGAAAGATTGAGCATAAATTACAGTAACTACAGACAAATGCTTAACAGGGTTGTTTTCTGGACAGCTTCAATAATAATGGGGGAACTGGCTGCATACGTCCCTCCCTCTAGAAACAACATCTATCTGGACATGGGCTTCTTTCTGGATTCAATCACTGCATGGATTTATCAGGTCAGGGTTATCTTCTCTGCCTGCCGTTGGACAAAAGAGCAATGGTGGGACCCCGAGCGCTTTCCCCTAAATAGACCAGCGTCCTATAAGTGTTGTTGCTTCAAGCAGAGGGCCAAGTGATTAGATAGGGTGAGGTTTGACAGTGCTCTATGGTGTGATATGATTTCTTTGTGTTGCTTCAATGGGATAGGCTCATACATGCAGTGAATCTAAACACAGATGACCTCATATGCGCAATAATGATGGGCCGAGAGCGGAGGGCAATCCTGTTTATGTTCAAAAATGGGCCATTTAAGCCTTTGTATTAGTCAGGCATGTGTAGCATTTTGTCTCGTTGTGTGTGGCGCCTTACATACATGCTATCATGTGCTGCTATGTTATGGAAAGGCATTTTAATGAATACACATCGAGTTTTACCTAGTTTTTTAATTTATTTTTGGGAATGTATTGACATTTTATGTGGGACATAATGAGGTAATTTAGCCCTAAATTATGAGTAGTGTTGGGTTTCACAAAAATAAATAAATAAATAAATCTGAGTTAGCTAAATATATTTCCAGCACTAAGTTACTGTTCCAAAAATGGCTGTTTGTGTTAAGTGTAAAGTAAGTGTGTCTGCTTTCATTCAGATAAAAGTCTAGACTGTTATACACAAAACTTGTTGAAATCTGTAGGAGGATCCTGTCTGTCTCTCCTCACTTTCCCACGCTGCAGATAAGGTGATGGTCTTTAGCTAGATGACTATTAATCTTGTAGTCCTGTACCTGAATCAGGTGGGCTGGAATCCACACTAGTCAGGGTCTGACACATGCCAGACCCTCTGGAGCAAATTCACATGGGCCAATGACCATAACTTACATCGATTAGCTTTACACTTTCAATCACAGACAAAACATGATGACAGTGACATTCACTGAAATACATGTACCACCTATGAATTAGTAAATAATCAACAGTTTTTTCTATGTTGAAAACTCTATGTAAAAAAAGAAAAGACCCATAAGAATCATTTGTTTGCAAAATAAGACATGTTCAATATATGTTACAATATTTAAATTAGTGTTAGCAATCACATCCAAATTAAAAGTTTTTGTTTATGTTTATATTATAAATATATTAATATATAATTTCCAATATACATTTACTGTATGTTTGTTTATTTATATATACATAAAGATTATACACAGTACACACAGATATAATATGTAGAAAAACTTTTATTTTACGTCCCATTAACAGCCATTAATCATTTGACAGCACTAATGTAAATAGTTTTATTTGATTTTATTTGACAAGAAAATTCATAAGGCTGATTTGACAAATAAACAGTATCAATGGTGATTCTTGATCATTTGTTGTTCATACCTTTTTGTCCTCAGCACCGAAGCCAGGTGGAGCAGAGTTTCATGACATCCGTAGACACAGCCGACGAGCAATCATCCCATCTTGCTCAAATACCCCTATACTCCTCTTAACCACTACAAAGGCTCTTCCCAGAAGGCTTTTGCTTTCTCGTGCGAAAAACAAGAGACAGCCAGCGGAGTGCCGTGCCTGAGAGAAAGCGAAGCGAAGACAAATGGTAACCTGCACTCCTTTTCCCGACACATTGTTTCTTTGCGGATTTTCTTTGGTTTTGAAGACGGCAAGATAAGGTGCACAAAGGGAAAAGCGGGTAGTGCCCAAAGGGAGAAATTAAGGATGAGATTAAGATAAATTAGAGTTGAGGGATATCGCTGACTAATGCGATTCATCTCGAGGGAGGGTGGAGACAATCAGGGTTTACCTCAGACATGCTGGTAATTAGGAGAACAGCCAATCCGTAAACACGCATGACCCTCAAGAGAACCGCTCACACACGCGAGGCAGAGACCAAAACATAAAGTGAGGTTAAGTACTCTCACGGGCCCCTATAGACCTGCTGAGAAACACACACAACATACAGTCCACGGCTTTGCTAATTTTTTGTGCGCTGTTTCCAACCATGAAGTCTTACTGCCTGCTGTGGATCCAATACCTTTGGAACAGATTGAAAGCCTGAATTCATACTAAAAGTGACTGTTTCTGGACTCAAACTCTGAAATGAAAGATGGTAGATCACCTTTACAGTGTTTAGTGTTTTCAAAATCACTTCATCTCAAACCCAAAGCTGCTTGTGTCATAGGATATGTATTTATTGTTGATATATAGTCACACTTTTTTTGCTATTAAAGGGGTCATACGGTGGTACATGCACTTTTTCAAGCTGTTTGGACTGGAATGTGTGTTGGGAGTGTGTTTACACCACCACCCTACAATGATAAAGATCCACAAGTATTTTTATTAAATAAAAAGAAGAATAAGTTACCACTTCTGAAATCAAGCCAAAGAGGCCACTCCCACAATAGTTGATTGACAGCAGTGTGTCACACAGACTGAACTGGTGTCTTACCTCAGCCCCGACCTGGTTAGGTTTTGGTATTTGGTAGAATTAGAGATGTAGAAAAATGGTCATGCAGATATATGTGCTTCATAAAGAGTTAATATTTTAATAATAGTTATGCTAATTAGCAACTAGGTAATAGTCAGAATTGCTTCCTATACTATTTTGGCTAAAATATTAATAATTCATAAGTAGGCCCAGATTTTATTTGGTACTTTTTTCTGCATATTCCATGCTAATAGTTTTAAAGAGAGAAAGTTGAACACGCTATCAATCTGTTAAATATATTTTTAATCTTGCTATGGTGGATATGAGTTCTATTTCTGAGGAATTCTGTGGAACTTGATGATTCCATTCTTAGAAGTAATTCTTTTTAACACTATATGAACTCATCTGGCAAATGTTTCCGTTTTTGAGAAATACAAATCATTTCTGGTCAATCAAGCTATACCTGTATTGATTGGGTCAAAAAGATAACGTGTACACCCTTGTGACCAAGATTTCTTTACATTTTTAGATAATTGCCTGTGAATCTCTTCTTTTGTGTTTTGTTCTGTTTTATATGATCTATACAGGTGATGATAAAAACTGTTGTGGCATATTTTAGAAACAGTGCTACACAACTAGTTCCAGGCTGTCATTTTCTATGACCACCAGACTTTCCTGATATATTATGAGCCAGATGCAGATGGTTTTCATAGAAAACAAAATAAGATTAAATGCATTTAGATTAAAGCAAGAAGGACTGAGTTGACGTAAATTGGATATAATCTCAGATCTCCGTGCAATCTCAATTTAAACTGGGATGACTTTAATTTAATCACGGCAGATGTAGTGCTTAAGGTTATATATACTGTATGGGTTATTCCTAAATAAAATTGTCCCAAAATGTTATTAATTAGTTTAATTATTTAATGTTTCATTAATTTATTTAGTTCATTTTTAAAGAAAAAGAAGAATGTTCAGGCCACTATGTTGACCAATCGAATGAGTTTCTTCCCTGCAAAACATTCAAGATATCAAGTACTAAAAAGCATCCTTAAATAAAGGATCACCATATATGTATGCATGTGAAGAAAATGCAAAAGGCACCGATTCACAGAGACTTCTGACTACAGCTGTTTCCATTGTTATGAGTCTAATATTAAAAGTGAAAACGACCTCTTGCCAGATGTCTTGGCTTGATGGTTGAATGTCTTGGCTTGGTTTCGGCCACACAAGATGATGCAACAGACGGCTTGATCTTAAATCTCTAACCTACTACAAATGAATTTGTATTGAGCAGTGACTGACATGCAATGGCGCTACATCAGAGACCCTTTACATGACGCCAGCTTGAGACGTAGTTTAACGACTGTCATTTTTATCAGCGACTGAATAATCCCACCTATCTACATTACAGCTAAAACAAGATAAGCTTATAGTAAACGACCACGTAATCAGAAAGGTCACTTACTGGTCATTAATTAAAGCTTATCGTATTTGTCATTTTGGATGGAGTCATGCTCAAACAAAACAGTTTCCTTAAATAGCTCAGATTTATTTTCCCGCTATAGAACTTGGGTTCTTAGACCCACCCCAGAGCCCCTCGTTCTACACCAATAACCCCATAATACACATACATGCATATAAAAACACGTAAATACATGCAAACCAAAAGCAGTTGCACAACCACAAACCATCTGGGATTCTGCACATCATATGCAGAGCATTCTAAAAAATATTCGTGCATAGGTCCACCGCAGAGGCCTGTTGTTTTGGTTGGTGATCAGGAGCGTGGAGGGAAAAGCGCAGAGAATGAGCATCCCCCCCTATGATCACGGGAACTCCGAGGGGGGCGTTTTAGCCTTGTGGGAGATCTGTGAGGAGTGACTGACAACTAATTATTAACTAGCGACTGATAAAACCAAGTGGTATTATATTGAATGCCTAGACACAAAAACATGGTGGAGATGAGTTTGGCACTGGAAAACACTGAAAAAAAATTTGTAGTAAATAATTACAAGGAAACGGCAAGGAATTTTTAAGTAGAAAAATGACAATAGTATTTTCTTGTTGCATATATTTCTTCATTTAAAAATCATTGTTTTTACAGTGTACAAAGTGGTAGAATTTAGTTCATTTTTCCTTTAGTGTGACCAAGGTTGTGAGGTAAAGTACTTTATCTCAGCAGAACTTACAACATTCATATCATTGGCTTTCATCTTTAGTAGCTGCAGCTGCACAGGTACAGTATGTATGTCACCTCCTGATTGATAGCTATCTCTGTAATTTTGCCATGCACTTTATTATGAAACTGAGTTTAATCTGGTACATCTGAAAAAAATATCACGAAATCAAAATATTTTTCAGTCTAATAGATTATTTGACATTGTTTTGTATTAAGCATGTTGTAGAGTGCATCACATGCTATGCAAATGTCCCTTTCGTATTTAGTTTTATGCTTTCTTTAATTAAGTCAAATCTGTTTGCTTTTCCTTTCATGTGATCTTTTCACATTTATTTCGAATCTAACGTTTTTGAAAGAAGCCTTTGATGTTGGATTCATTTAATTAAAGTAGCACATATTCATAGCACAATTTATTTAGTGTTATTTCTATGCAGAAACTGACTGTGCAAACAATATGCACACATATTTGTTTTTGCATGCATATAATTTATTTGCGTGCATATGATATGCAATCTGGCTTATATGTAATGTGCATCTACTTACGATTAGGGGGCTAATTCACACAAATTCGTACGACATCACTTGTACAAATTCATAAGATTTTTTGCTAAATCATAGGTATTTTCCGAGCTGCGAATTTGTATGAATGACCCCACACCTAACCTCGCCCCTAAACTTACCCACCAACTGGGGTTTGGATAAATCATACAAAACCATACAAGTGAGGTCATAGGAATTTGTACGAATTAGCTGCAAATCGGACTGTGTTGGCTCATTTGATCAGAATATCCTCACCACACTGAATAGAGGATCATCCTGTCACTATGGTTTAAACTCAGTTCTCCTGTTCCCTGTTTTCCCATCCAAACCTTTCATGCCACCCTTGTTTAATTTTTCTACTCCACAAACTCTTAACCTGGCTCTTGTTCAAAACGACTCTACAAGGAGTCTTTGTTGGCCGCTGTTTCGGACAGGAGCTCCACTAAATCAAACAACGTGCCTTCCTCCTCTCTCCTCAGATGAAGCGTTATTCTTTCCAAAAGAGCTGAGCGTTCATTTTTATTCCTCAGGCTTAATTCTGTCATTCGTCCTTGTATTCTAATCAGATTCAAGCTTTGTTGTGGACTGTGAGCCTGTTTCCTTCCAGCTGGTTTTCATTCGCTTGGGACGTAGAAGCACTAATGTTCCTCTATTGGACAGATTTAAAGGGTAAGGTTAATTGCAAAGCACTATTTTACCAGCCATATCAAATTACGCCAGTAAAACAATTAGTTAAACTTACTAGAGACATACCAGAATTGGCCTTTGCAGGAACGGAAGAAACAAATACTAAACTATTCTCTACAATGCATGGTTTCTTCTTCTCACTCATTCCTGTGCCATTATTTCATTTTGCCAGGCCCTCTTTCGCTCCTTATCTCTCTTTGTAAATTGTTGTTCCACCTCTCCTGCCAATGCACCATCGAGCGTTTGCACATTAATTCAGATATGGGAGTTTTTGTGTTTACAGTTGTTTGGTCTAATGCATAATAAATACATCTTTATATGATTCTTTGTTTTGGTGGAAGCCAGGCACAGGTGGAGGGAAGACGCTTTCAAAACCCCCTCTTAAATGTTTCTGAGAGTTTTGGAAGCCCCTCTGTTTTTAAATAGCGAGAGGAGGGAGATATTTTTGGTGGAATCAAAATATATTCATAGCAGCAGCAATGAACCGAGACACTGAGATGGTGTTCTTGTCTTCTGAATAACACACACGCCCAGAGACGGTGAAACTTTCAACAAACTGAAACTAACTCTTTAACTGTGTTGTTTAGGAACATTTGGGTAATATGTCACACTCCACATGGAATTAAACACAATGAAAATCCTGTCATCATTTACGCAACTTTATGACTTTATTTCTACTGTAGGAAGCCAAAGGAGATGTTTTGAATTATGTGCTTAGCAT
This sequence comes from Enteromius unitaeniatus, assembly GCA_032359435.1. NCBI lineage: Eukaryota > Metazoa > Chordata > Actinopteri > Cypriniformes > Cyprinidae > Enteromius > Enteromius unitaeniatus. Next base: position 6,569,648 of record JAUMHI010000052.1, read on the forward strand.
TCAAGCACATAGTCGTCAACGGCTTTTAAAGGTCCAAAAAGTATAAAAATCAGCAAAAATATATCACAATGGTACATGGTATTTTTTAGTGCTTAATTTAACAAATAAAAAAGTTTAAATGGATAGTTTACCCTAAAAGGAAAAATCTGTCATTATTGCTTACACTCGCAATTCATATTAAGACCTTCAATAATCTTCAGAACACAAATAAAGATATTTTTGAATCTAAGCTTTCTGACCTTGCATATAGACAGCCACACAACTACCATGTTCATGGCTCAGAAAGGTAGTAAAGACATTGTTAAAATAGTGCATGGTTCAACTGTAATGTTTTTAAGTTACAAGAAGACTTTTAGTGCACAAAGAAAGCAAAACTAATCACTTCATTCAACAATGAATTTTCTTCTGTATCAGTCAAGCTCTCAGATTTAAACAATTGGGTGATTCATTAATAACAATTTTATTTTGGGTGAACTATTGACTGAGCATTGACTGGAAATCATCTGCTTAGCTTTTAAACCTAGCTCTCAAATCCCATTAGTACTTGCACACATTCAGACTTTTTATGCCAGGTTTGATGTCCAAAGCTCCGATTAACCCCATTGGTTCTCTCATATGTTAATATTTGGTTATAGTTTGAAAGCTTTTCATTTTTGAGTAAATAAATCATTTAAAAGATCATATATATATATATATATATATATATATAGAGGAAGCGTTTAAGCTTTAGTGTTGTTTCTACAAGGAAAGGTTCCCTAAATGCTTTTGCCTCTCCCCTTTTGTCTTTCTTTTAAATTTATTGCTGTGATAAACAGTTTTCTAGGGCAAGCTCTAATATTTTTCAATTCTCAGAATGGTGATATAAAGCAATATACTGCTGCAATACTCTAAAGAAAACAGGATTTAAGTTCTCTGTGCAGGATTGAAGTTCTTTAAAAGCTCAGAGGAATTTCTTGGATACTTGAATGGTCAAAAATTCATTCTCTCTCTTTGATTCATCCTCTCTAATATCCACTTAGAGCTTTGGCAATAACAGTTCTCCCTTCACACTTATTTTGCCCTTGTTTTATGAACTGAACTGCACATCTAAAGAAGCTCAAGTGGGATTGTAACATGAAGATTTTGTGTTTTTTGCTGTTTTTATTGCTACTAGGGTTTGCTAAGGCAAGTGTGATCTGATCTGATAAAGCTTTCCTAGTACTCAGATCAGTTGTCTTACCCAAATCCACTCAACCATTATAAGATGGTCAGTGTTTAAAGAGCAACTTCTGTCAAAGCTGTCTTCTCTCATTCTCATTGTTTTTCAGGCACAAACCAGTCAACTCCAACTTAAACCTGCACATATAATGAGCTCTTAGATATAGATATATTTATATATTTATATATATAAATATATCTATATCTATTTATATATATAGCTGTGCACAATTTTAATCTTTGGAATGATGTAAACATGCTAAACTTTTTTTCTATGATTGCAAATAGAATCTTTACCATCCACTGAATCCATTGCACAAAAGGTTTCTTATAGTGAAAAGAGTGTTGTTGTTTTTTTAAATGACTTTTTAATAAAAGTCTCTTTGAGAAACCAAAAAAGCTTATATGGCATTGCTGAAGAGTATACAGTAAATCAGGTGCATTCAATCAAAGCTCTAATACTTACATTTCTCACTAAAAAACAAGATCTGGCTCTTTTTATAGACAATATGTATTATTTCTTTGTGAAGAATCATATTTACATGTGGAACAATACATTAAGCAATGGTGTATGGAAATTATTACACCTGTAATTATGTGTTCTATTCTCTAGCTCATGATTTTCAGACAATAAGGTATTATGTTCATTTTTATGGTATAAAGCGGAATTTTTTGGCTATGGTTTTAGGGTGTGACTTCTAATTTCTTTCTACCTTGTTATTGCAAGTCAGGTTTAATAGCGACCAATATGAAGTACTGCAACATTATTGTGGGATGACTGTGTGTGTGTGTGTGTGTGTGTATGTGTGTAAATGTGTACACTGCACATTTCTAAATATACTAACGGAAGTAAGCTAGTCTGACTATTTGGGGTAATGTCAGTGTAACTTTAATAAATGAAAATTTATTAGGACTGGGAGTTTGCTGGAGACCCAGGGGTCCTGACACACCACGCACACAGTCAAATAAACACACGGTACTGGAGGAAACCAAGCCAGAACACATCTGTTACCTGTTAAAACCCTTTCACCAGAGCCTGCACTCGAATGCACTACTTAAAGATCCCAGCTCGCACACAGACTGTGAGAATATGCAATATTTCAAAAAACTTTTATTACTTTTCCACAGACTGTAGAAAGGTTTTTCAGTAATACGCATTTTTAATCATTTATTTAATTGGTTTTCCATTTGTTCTATTCTGAACATCTTTGTCATTGCACTCATTGCAGATACAGATAAAGGAAAGGAAAATGTAATCTGATTGGCTCATAATGTGTGTCAGTCACACAAATTATGCCCAACAACAGTGACTGCCCATTTTTTCAGTGGCTTTGATTTTTTTTTTTTTATTTTGAACCCCATTAATTTTCTCCATAGGAATTTCAAAGTTATTAAGAAAAGACATTAACGACATAAACTAAATCAACAACTACAAGATTAATCACAACATTATGAAAATTTTGAGGCAAAAATAGTTTTTAAAAACTAGGAGATATTTGGGGTAAATGATTTTTGTTTTTAATTAATTTTTGAAAAAAAAAGTCTACCTGTAATGCTCAAAAATCAAATATATTATGCTCCTTTTAACTTTCTGTTCAAAGAATTATATAAAAAAATCTTTATTTACAAAAATGTTGTAAATATTAAAGATTCCCTCCAGGGCAGAGCAGGCGGCACAGGCTGAACAGCAGCCCTCTAGCCACTGGTGGGTGGAACAGAGAGGTTTACAATGGCCTCTGTGACCGAGACAGTACATGCTGAGAGATCATAGGAGGACCAAGGTGGAGCATGCGGGACAGAGACCTTCCAGGGCAAAGTCGGTGGCAGAGAGGCCCGCCAGGGCAGAGCAGAGGAAGCTGAAGGCCAGGGTAAGGCCATAGGGCACCAGGGCAGAACAGGCATGACTGAAACAGAGAACACAGAGCGGTTAATGATAGCCTCCATGGCTGTGACTGGACAAACCGGAAAAACCTGGGCCGCTTCCATAGCCATAGCTGGGCAGGGGAAGGCGTTCTCAGCCTCCATGGCTGTGACCAGGCACGGCGAGGACTCATGGGTGGCTTTCATAGCCGTAACAGACCAGGACGTGAGGTTAATGCCAATACCCCTTATGGCCAAAACAGGGCAGGACGGCAGGACACCAGCCTTGTACACCCGGGGAAAGTCCTGGTGCCCTTAAATGCTTGGATTGACAAGAGAGACATCCGTGTGGGCCGGACATTCTGTTACATGTTGAGAGACAGGGACTTGCGGATTCATTTGCAGGCTTTTATTTTCAGACATGGTCGTACAGGCGGGGTAAATCATTGGTGGACTGATATAGAGGAGCGAGAGTCGATCGATCAGTTGACAGTATCCAAATGGGGCAGAACAAGAGCGATAATCCGAAGGCAGAGTAAAAGTCGGTACACAGATAATCCAAATACCACAGAACAAAGGAATACAAAGAGATAACTTCCCAAGGGGCTAATAGCACGATGTCTGGCAAAGTCACACTAGTGAACGCTGGCAGTCATAACAGTCTGCACGTTTCAAATCTATTTCTCTGTGGAGAAAATTGATGGAAATTTTATTTCCAGAATGCACATATTGTGCTCAGTTAGTGTTTAAAATAATTTACAGGTGCTTTAGGTGAAGGTTTACATTGCAACTCATGTTAAAAGCGCTTATCAAATTCAAAGACACTTTGAGAAATTCAGCCTCTTTTTTTTTTTTTTTTTAAGATTCATTTGTGTTTTCACCAGCTGGACTTCGGCTTTGACTGAAAGCCACCGTGTTGATGTGTGAAGGGTCTGGGACTTTGAAGTGTGAGGGGCCGGATTGCCATTGAGTGGAAGTTGTGTAATTACAGGGAGCTGGTCTGTAAGAAGCCAGAGGGAAGAGTGTATGTGTCTCAGAAATATTTGCCCTCTCCATTATAAATCGGTTCAGTGTGACCCGTAGAGGGCATTATGTCTAAAATGATTGCTTTTACACACGTGACCCCTCACAGTCATTACTCGCAGACTGTCAACACCCTCTTCTCTCTTTGGGGGTCAGTGAATGTGTAAGTTACTTAACTAAATGACTTAAGACTTGAGAATAGTGTATTAGAGGCTATCCGTTACTAAAAAGCTTACATTATCGTAATCGATCTATACATAGGACACTAGTCCTTAATAATTTACTACCAGGTTGGAGGGTGATGGATTGAACTTGTGAGAGTAAAATACAGCCACTGGTTGTGTAGACAGCTCAAGGCCATTGTTAAGTGCCATTCATTAATTAAAAGCACAAGCTAGGGTCAGAGGTCATATCCTCTCTGGTGGTTTGACGCCACGGCCATAGCCAGTCTGACGCTCAGCTAATAAGGTCTGCTTGACTTGTTTGGTCTGAGGGGGTTTGGAGATCAGGGTTTGATGGAGCTTCAAAGACTAAACACATAAACACCATCCCAGTGGTACGCTTTTCAGGAAAACGAGTTGAGCTTGAGTAATAGAATGAGACCCAATTTAGGGCTTTAGATTAAGGTAGCTCAGAAAGATTATGTAAGATGTTAGGCAGGGGGGGTTGGATATAATACAGCAGGATAGAGAACAAACTCGGCTGCAAATACAAGCATTTAGTGCAGTTTGCGAAATTTTAAAAAATCCTATCTATCTATTTTGGCTACATTTTTACATGTTATTCTGAGATCTAAGAAGTGCCAATATGGCGTCGTGCATTTGTATCAATATTTGACTACTTAAAAATGCAAGCATCTCAGTCAGTATTCTTGATTGACTGAATAACAGGTGAATTTGATTGTTAAACAGGTGAAAGTGTAAATCTGTTTCCATGGTCCTGATGGTTTGTTTCCAGTTGTTAGCTGTGGATCTCATGCTCGAAATGTAACGTCATGTGTGACGGTGCGGGCTGCTGTCCACAGCTGTCCTCAGAATGTAATAGGCCACTCATAGACAGAGCGGTGTGTCTGTCATGTTTAGCGTGGGATCAGGGCGTGGGAAAGCATGCAGGGTGTGTGTCCTGAAAGCGCCCCGTGCTATAGCATGTTGTTAGCGGCTAGTCTAGAGGTCACCATGTGTTTAGCACCAAACTTGACAAGTAAGCAAATCAAACATTTAGGAAAAGGGATATCCCAAATGAGGTAGTCTGTGTAAAAATTGGTAAATTAACATGTGATGACAACTTCAGGTAAAAAGAAAATGAATGTTTTTGGTTTTGAACTTGATTCCTATCTTATATGCTATATTGTAAATGTACTATAAATGTAAAATAACATGTTCTTATTCCAAACTGAATGTTGAAAATAGTATATGAGCATAAATGTGACTTTATCTTTTCATACATGTCTGTGGATAAACGTTTGTGTTGTTGAAGTCCACGTCAGCAGCTGATACACATGCACACTCTAGTAGTGTTTAGACGTGTCAACAGAGCTTGCACGTGAGGGGGAGCGAGATGACAAGTTGTGAATAATGATGGTTTACGAGGGAAAAAATGGCACGCTCTTTAGCTGAAGAGGCCATAAATTAAAAGCCATTAAGGGCCTTTGAAGTGTGGAAAGTCAATGCTGTGCTCATTCAATCCCAACACTGAGGTGTCAAGGGTTGTTTTTTTTTTTTACCTGTCACAGTTTGGATGCCTTAAATGTGAACTTGTTCTTTCTTGTTTAGAGTTCTTGTCTCTTTTTGTGGAAATTGAATTGTTCTGCCAGTGCAGTTATGCAGTATGTGCAATGTACGCAGATTGGTAAAGTACCATTCAAATGTTTGAAGTTTAAAAAAAAGAATGCTTTTATTCAGCAAGGATGCATTAAATTGATTGAAATTAACATTACAATGTAACGATGTAAAGATTTTTATCAATGAATCCTGAAAAATGAGAAAAGAACAACATTACATTATTAATTAGAAATAATACTTTGGCTTTTGATTTCTGAAGTATCACATGGCACTGAAGACTGGAGTAATGATGCTGAAAATTTAGCTTTGTGTCACAGAAGGCCTTTTAAAATATACTGAAATAGAAAACTGTTATTTAAAATTGCATTAATATTTCACATTAATACTTTCTGAAGACTGTATGCTTGAGATAGACTTCTATATTTTTCCTAAAAGACTTCCTATATTTTCCAAAACAGAATACAAATATTCTACACCGTGTGGAAAGCTGCATCCCATAATGCACTGCAATCAACTTGATCTTCTATTTTGTGTGACCAAGCGATCTAATGTCACATTTTTTGTATGTTATTATTTGATCATCATATTGTTTCTGCAGCATTTAACATGGGGAGATTTGACCACATTGTAGTATATTACGGTTTAAAATGTTTACTGTGGCATACTGCATATATTTTCACATGCACAAAAAATTACACAATCTTGAAGTAGAAATATTGTATTTTCGTGTAAAACATACAAAAATATTCTGTTTTATTTATGTAACTTTAATTTTTTAGACAGTATACTATAGATATATATATATATATACAGTATACTAGTAACATACAGTAAGCAGCATGCTGTTATTTCATTCTGAATATATGTGTGCTATAAATCGCATGCTTTATCTTTGATTTATTATGATCTTGGTTTAATATGGACTCAAGTTATTGATAAGCTCATAAAACTGACACAGTGAATTTATATACTGTACTGTGTCACTGTATAAACTACCCAGGGTTGTCCGCATTGGTAGAGCTTGAATTTGCTGCTTGTATCCTCAGTTAAGAATGCTGCCTATGCTAATGTGCATTTAACAGGTCATTAGCTATCACCTGATGCTCCTCTGGGTTCTGGGTAAAGAGAGAGGTATTCAAAGTAGTGATCTACAATACAGTTTGAGCTTCAGGTTACCCGCCTGGCCTGAATGCAGACGACCCAAGGTCCTTCGGGACGTTACGCGACCCAATTTGACAGATGTGATGAATCATGTCAATGCATGACTATGCCTCACATAGCCATTTGAATGCTCAGGCCCTCATTTAGCTAGTCATTGGCACTGACAATGCTGAGTGTCAGCAGATATCTGTGAACTCAAGTTATTTTGTTCATGGTCATTTCAACTGGATTTGGCAGATGAGTGTTGCGTACAGCTGTCTAGTATGAGCGACTGCTACAGACTAAGCAAGGGGTGAAATGCTCCCGTTTGAAACCCTATCATGCCACAAATAAAGCTCTCAAAGGACAAATGTGTCTTCCTTGGCCCAAGTCCATTTATACAGACAGACAGTGCTTCTGGTGTCTGACTGGGGTTTGAATTTAGGAGGATAACTGATTTCAATACTAATAAACAGCAAATTAACCTAATTTCTAAGGGACCAAGTGACACTGAAGACTGGAGTAATAATGCAGAAAATTCAGCTTTGCAACACACAAATACATTACCTTTAAAAATATATCCAAATAAAAAATATATTATTTTAAACTGTAATAGTATTTCACAATATTACTATGTTTTTAATCAATTAAATGCAGCTTACAAGCATAAGAGACGTCTTTCAAACTAATCTTGTGAGAATTCTTGTCCAGTTCACTGAAATGATCTTATATTCCTTCAGGCATTGAATATTAACTGTAGAAAGGAATTTCTGGCAGCATATTCTATAATAAATATGGCTTACAGTATGCACCTGAGAGACTGGAAGAGAAAGAGAAATTCACATATACCTGCACGCACAAACATACTCAAAGTCAACCAACATTACTAATTCACTACTCGGCAGGATTTCCAGACAACCAGCAGTCGCCTTCTCGCTCTTTTTTTCTGTTTTATCAACTATTCCTTTTGCTGGAATCCTCTTGAGGGAAAGACAGACGGCAAAGATACAAAGCAAAACTCAGAAAGGAAGGAAAGACTTGCTTTTTTTCAAATTATGCACTATGCCTTGGTTCTCTACATTGGTCTGAAAAAACTCCAAAGAGGTTTCCAAATCCATCTTCAAAAATATTCTTTCTGATTTTCAACTTATGTCAAACAGGCATTTTAATGAGTTGTACAAGTTTGCATCTGAAGTAAATAACTAGAATCAAACAGTTTTCTTTTTTTAATAAATATTTAAAAGTATTAAATGTTTATTTATATAATGTATTGAAGTTAATAATTCCCAATGTTTTATTATTATTATTTTAATTTGATCTTAAAAAAGATTTTACATGAGTTTTGTGTTTGTCAGATAAAAACAAACAAGCAAAAACTTTAGACGAAAAGGTTAATCACTTTTTAACTGAGAAATAACAAAACAGCATGTTCATTATATATTTATTCTAATATGGTAAATGTTTTATTTTGATTGAAAGAAAGGTAGCCTATCCGCCTGCAGTACCTTCCCTTAGCTAATTACACAAGAAATGCATCTTAGTTTAAAGAAATGGGAACAAATAGAAAACTACTATTGTTGTCCCCTGTCATCAGGTCAGTGGGTCAGACTAGTTTGGTGGCTGCCTCAGGGCAATAACGCTTGTCACATTACACATTCAAAGCAACAAAGCTCCTGTAAGTGTGTCATGCCGAGAGAAACATTAACAGGTCCTCATGTGAGCGGGACAAATGCCAATTAAAGACTTTGATTAGTGAGGACTGACCACAGGACATCTGCCTCAAATTATTCTCTGTGAATACCTCAGGCTCCTGTGGATGTTTCTCATGTAAATAACAACAGCACGTAACAGCAGGGAACACACACAAACTGCCTTCAAACTCATATTAAACTCATTCAGTGCATCTTTGTGTGTGATCTTATTGCTATGGCATTTATTCTTTTACCAGAAAAAAGGGGTCTTTCTTTCTTTCTTTCCCCAGACCATCCGAGATGTTAATTTGTTTCTTCATCTTTAAATTCAGCATTGCATCACTTGCTCACCAATGGATCCTCTGCATTGAATGGGTGCCGTCAGAATGAGAAATCCACAAATAATCAACACCACTACAGTACTCCATAATCAGTAGAAAGCTGTGTGTTTGTATAAAATGAATCCATTGCTTCCATATAAAATACCAGTCATGTTCATCTTGGATGGCCTGAGAGTGGGTACATTTTCAGTAAATTGTAATTTTTCTGTGAACTATTCCTTCAAGACGTATTTTAGAATATCTAACAGCTTAAAGCTCTTCATCGTGTAATTAAAATGTAATGTGCTCCATTTGCAATAAAGAGCTCAATGGAATTATTTCTTTGTAATGTCAAAGTGTATGGAACAAGCTGTACTTACTGGGTTAATATAGACATAATTACAGCATTTAACATTCAATTACAACTATGTTAAAAACTAAACCAATAAATGTCAGAACACTTATTTACTTTTACTAAAATGTTCCTGGAAAAAGTTTATTGATTTGTTTTGTAAGTGGGTAAATGGAGAGTTGAAGGATAGAAGAAATGGTTCCAGGGTTATTTTAGAAAGCTCAACCTCTGAATCCCAGATCTCCCTGTGTTTAGTACATGTTCAAGATCGTGTGTCATCCTATTATGAGGAATTCAAACTGCTATTGATAGACAGAGAGAGCCAGTGGGTTGAGGACCTTGGAATGAACCCGTACAAACATGTTTTTCAAGAAAGCCACGTACTTCTGCTTTAGGGCACCATGCCATCTCAAGCACTGGCAGCCTGGCGTTGACTGTTAACTGCCACATGGCTTGATTAGACAGACTGCCCTGCCCTTGACATGGACAGTTCTCTGCATCGCACAAACACAAGCATAATGATGTTGACATGATTTCTCCACAGGCAGGAACAAACTGACCTTTCTAAACTTCAAGATATGCGTTTTCAGAGTTGACATACAGTTTGCCTCGAATTCTTTGATGTGTTCTACATTAATAAAGCAATCAAAACATGCTAAAGTAATTTGAAAATCCTTCCCTGTGATTTACAGTGACCACAGAACGTTGTGATTTTTTTTCTGATGGAATAATTACGTTTTCAACATGTGGCAACAATAAAACACATTTTATCCAGAATATGAAATATGGAAAGGTCGCCATGAAAGTTTAAATGAAAACAGAGCATTTAAAAAGTACTGGTTTTGGAATATGGCTTAAGCTCATAGAATCTTACACAATTCACAATGTGTGAATGAATCATGTCAATTCAACCAGAGGTCCCTGACTCAAATGTTTTATTTTATTAATATATAAATTCTATATTAATAGAAAACCAAAATATTAAAAGTTTTGGATGTACAGTTTCTGAGTAATCCACTATTTTGTAGAGAGGGACAATTTTCACCTGACGGGTATTGCTAAAATGACTAAATTATTGTCTATTAGAATTAGATCCGTTATATGCCAATGGTGACCAATCAAAAATGTGAAAAAGCAAGATTGCATACCTGTAACTCAAGAAGTATTAATGCCCTTTTTTATTTTGGGTTTTAACAATCTTTACTTTTGGAATTTTCATTTTTAAAGGTCTGTATGGTTCTGTTTTAGAGATAATTGGACCTAAATAAGGCTTTAAGTGTAAATTGTTAAATTGTAAATGTGGGCAATTGGTACATGTTGTGGTTTTCATCACTATTCATGTTTATTTCATGATTATTTAATTAAAAATATTGAGGTGGGGATATTTCTGAAATTTGGTTGATTTGACACAGAATGACCCTTAAGACCTATAAAGCACTGACTTGTATAGCAGGGTAAAATACTATTACAGTCAACAGGGACTAGCAACTGTTACCCAAATTCTTCAAAATATCTTCTTTTGTGTGCAACAGAAAACAGCTTTAGAGTAAGTAAATAGTAAGTAATTAATATTTACATAAGCTCATGAGTTTAATACACCTCCAACTAAGTGAAATATTATGTGTACTAAGATGAAAAACTGCACTCTTTCACATTGTAGAGAGTGTATTAAACTCACGTGTTTACTGAGTCGTTATTGAAGGTAAAGCTTTACAGGAAATCACTTCCCGTGTGTATGTGTCAGTAAACAAACTCAGGTGGGCGTCCTTCCTTCCAACAAGTCAAGATGAAAGAAACTCTTTGTTGTTTTCCTTCAGGGCAATGAAAATGCTGGAAACGCAAATAGTGTAAATCTCACCTATTACACAGCCCTGGGTCGTACTGTCCTCAAGCTCTTAATGGCAAACATTGACAATGGGGGGATAAAATCAGTGTTCTTCTGGCAATACAAAGAGATAAGCACAAGTTAAAAGGAAGTGGCCAATTATTACAAATAGGAGAGAGTGAGGTTGTAAGCCAAGGGTGGAGACCAGGTGAATTGCTTTCCCAAAAGCTCCTTGCAGGCAAACGTCAGCTGTGATAAGCCGTTGGGCCTTTGCAGACACCCATATGCCTCAAAACAGGCTCTGAGGTATTAGCGTGACAAGATCCAGGTTTGGGTTATGGGACTAAACATGTTAAGAAACAGATCACTGGATGGAAGACATACAAAAGGCCGGGTGCTTGGCGTGTGAATTATATCATGATCTTTTGGGGACAGGAGCGAGGTATGCACGACATGAGCATTAGTGATGGAAACAACCCTCAGCACTCACGCAAACACACACTCACGCGAATACTCCCGAATACCACCCAGACCACGACAGGGAATCGCCCTCATCCTCTATTCATGTCATCTTGTCTGCTGAGATACTATCTGCCGGCTCTTTGTTTAACACCAGCAAAACAGATCTGTTTGTCTTTACTCATACTCAGAAGGGCACTTACCTCTACACAACGTAGATGTCACAGAAGGGAATTTTAACCATAGTTTTTTTTTTTTTTTTATTAAAACCAGTTTTATTGACTTAAGAAGCATAACAAATAGGACATGCAATTTTAAGAAATAACAAACAAATGTGTATATCATTATTTAAACTAATAGTTCAAGCAAAAATGATAATTTGCTGAAAATTTCCCCCTTGGAGATGAGTTTGTTTCTTCATAGAAAAAGATTTGGAGAAATTTAGCATTACTTGACCCCTCTGCAGTGAATGGGTGCCGTCCAAATGGCTGATAAAAAACATCCCAATAATCCACAAGTGACTCCAGTCCATCAGTTAATGCATTGTGAAACGCTACATGTTTGACAACATTGAGTTGGTTTTAACTTCAAACTATAAAATTTTTAAATAATAGATTTCTTCAATGAAAAAGTTTCTCATTTGAATCAGGAGAGAAATATGCACAAATTGAGCACTCAAGCAGAAACAAAAATTTGTTAAAACCTTTTTTTTTCTCTTACATTACTGGGTTTCACAGACACAAGTTAGTTGGAGAGGAAATGCCTGGAATGGTTTATTGACTAGCTTTTTGTGAAGAAGCAATTAAAACATTTTTACTGAAGCAAGTTTTAATCTCAAACACAGTCATATGGGGCCAGTATTGATCAGCGACTTAATTTTGCCACTATTTTCAATGATGTGGTATTTTCTTCTGATATTGCAGTAATTCTTTAGTTACTGCGTCTTTGTCCATGCAAACTAATTGTTTTCAGATTTTGGTTGATATTTCTATAAATGTTTGTTACCCCTAGAATATAGCTTTTTATACAGCTTGTGAGACTTTTTTTTAAAAAGCATTAAAAATGGAAAACAAACCACATTGCAAAAACCTCTGCTAACTGTTTAACATATGACAGATAACACATAGCTATTTTTACATCTTATTATTGGTTATATTGATAAAGGTGCAAAATAACAAACATAGTGCAGAGGATCACTGACTTTAGAAACTCTGAGAAGCAACACTCTCTGTTAGAATCCATTCTAATGTTTTCTTTTTTTTTTTTTTTTACTTTTTTTTATTTATGTGGCTTCAGATTTGCTTCTCTTTTTTTGCCTCCACTTTTGACAGGCTGACTATTGCCATTACCATGATCTAACACCTGAACAGTGCCCAAAAAAAGTGATGGCTGATTTGTATACCAGTGTGAGCAAGTCTTGACCTGGTTCATAACATCCTGAATGCAATACACTATGGTTTGTGTGTCTTGGGGTTTGAGGGGAATCATGCTGGCTAATTTCCTGGCAGCAGCACTGTTGGATAGTATGTCTGTAAGGGAAAAGTGAAAATTAAAAACATCCACAGCGCTTTCTAATTCTGTCTCTGCTGCTTTAGCTCTCTCTCTCTCTCTCTCTCTCTCTCTCTCTCTCTCTCTCTCTGTCTCTCTGTCTCTCGCTTTGTGTAGAGATATGTGCCCTTTTGGCCAAACACCACTCACATGACATCAATAATACTGTATTTAGGCCACTTTTTATAGAAGCAGATTTAACAATGCACATATTTAAATATCCAGATACTAAAACAGTGAAGAGCCCAGACATGCATCTTTCTACTCCCTACAGCACTATGGCAGCATTTGCAGTCATTCTCTTGCTTCAACAACTTTCCTCTGTTTTCAGATATCCTTCCTGCCCTGGGCTGGTTTTGAGGTAATTACATTTCGGCAGTTTTCACCTTGAAGTTGGAAAACCTTTTTTTTTTCTTTTGATGAGGCTGAGGAGTTTGCGATTTTGAAACCTGGAGCCTTATTTATAGACATGCATAATTATACTTAACCATTAAAGCCTCACATTTGAAATGACATTCTGAAAAATAAAAATTTTTATTACATCAGACTTTCATGGCTTATATAGGCCTAGCTTAATAACATTAGGAGAATACGGCATTTATGAGAGAGTAAAAAAGTCCATTTTACTCAAAAATGCAATTTAATGCATGTTACTGCATCAAAATTGAAAAAAAATGTAAATTGTAAACCTGATAATGGCAATTAATTAGATCTTTATAACAGTATAACAGATTTATTTTAAAGGTATTCTTTAGTGTCATTATACTGTATATATGGTATGTTACATGTCAGATGTACTAGAGGAAGCGGGTGGTTTCAGGAAGCCACTTTATAATAGTTAATGTTTCCTGTGCACATTGTGACATCATCACACCCCACCTGCCAACCGAGGGACCCCTGTTCACATCCTGTGGGTGGAGAGGGATGGAAAGTAAAGGGGAGGCAACATAAAAAGTGCCGCACACTCCCATTATCATGCTGCTGTGTGTCAACATGCATTCATCATGTGTTAGCATCAACCATCTATTAGTGCCAACAATAACGGGGCTGACATTTGCTGATCTGATGCAACCAACTTGAGGCAACCAGGCAGAAACACCTAAGTCAACAGCCGCAGTGCCTTGGTAACAAAAGCATTTCCAATGTGCCTAATCCTCCTGGCTCCTGACTGCCAGAGCCCTGAGGTTTCCATTCAGACTAGACCAAAGAGCTGCCGCCATCATGTACCTTCATTTAGCTATTGTTAAGTTCAAAACAATGAACTGCAATCATCACAATGAGCGGAAGGCAGAAAAAACTACTCTATTTCTTTTTAGTTTAAAACTACTGAAGTGAACTGTATGTAATAACATTTACTCAAGGTTAACGCAGAACATGATTTTGCGGAGTTCGACATGTCAACATATTGACCCTGGACTTGTCTCAGTCTCAGCCTCAGACGTCCCACGGAAAGTTTGATGCACATGGTACACTTAACTGGAAACACTTCAGCAACATCGAAGTCGTCATATGACTTCGGTTGAATTTAATTGAATTTCCGGGGGGCGCAAGTGTTGCGCTTATTTTCGGTCCGCCGGGAAACAATGCGCAGACGTGTGATTGCGGAAGAAAAACTGTAGTGTTTACATGAGTTACAATGAGCATTAATCAAGTTCAGCTAAACGTTGCATTCTCAAAAATATGCGAGGTTGCCATTAAGAGATGTCCAGGAGTTTTGTTTGAGGCACTTAGTAGAGACAAAAAGAGATATTTTAGCCTGTTTGCCGACGGGATTTGGGAAGAGTATTATTTTTCAAGCCTGGCCGACCCTTTGTCAGCATTTAGAAGGATTCCCAGCAGATCCAACTTTACTAGTTGTGTGTCCCTTCCTATCTATTATGGAAGATCAGGTGAAGTACCTAGCTGAGAAGGGGATATCAGCTGCGTTTGTGGGCAAACATGAAACAACAGGTGCTGACATCGCAGCTGGCCGATTCAGTATTGTGTTCGATTCTCCAGAATTGCTTGTGGGTGTTAAAAAGTGGAGAAATATGCTTCAAACTGATGTTTACCGCAAGCATCTTATCGGCATTTTCTATTCTGTCTGACTTGTTGCACGCCAGTCTGTTGTTGTGGGGACATTTCCAGTTTACATCAGCTCATTTCTCATTGGTTCCCACTTTTTGGGTACGGAAATGCCTTAAAACGACAGCTTTGCCTGCGAAATTAAATGTAGCGTAACAGGAAGTATGGGCGGGCCCAGGCTAATACATACGTTTATTATTACTTAATCAATATTCTGGTGCTTTAGGGCAGATACATAGAGGTAACAAGGTGGAATTACAGTGCTCAGTATAGTAGCTGTAGGAATGTACTGCTTTTCCATTATAAGAGCCCTACTGGTAATTTTATTATGCCAGTTGTCGGATTATATTTGTGATTTAACATGTTATTAAAATGTAAGCATAGGCAACAGTCTTGGGTATTTCAGTTCAGTCTTTTTTTGTTCAAGTAGATAGGAGCTGTACTTATATGACTTGGAAATAACTGCCTGGGGACATTGCCAAGATAGCCGTTGAGTGAACTTGCTTGCCTTAAAGGGACATTGGCATCTCATTAAAGTGGAGGAATAATGTAGGTTGGTTTCTTTCTCTCATTCTTTGGCTATGGCATCAGATATAAACTGCAGCATTACTGACAACATCATTAAATATCATTAAAAGTAACAATGATTTTTAGGACAGGCATTCATAGCTGAGGAAAATTTGGCACATTTATGAGATTAATCTGAATGTAATTTTCTTGCAGACCTATATATGAGCTCTTGTACTGCAGATCTGAATGCTCCCACAATGCTCTTCATCCACATATATGATCTTAGTAATGCCTGTAAATAAAACATTTGAGCCAGAGGTTATATAAGTTGAATAAGGTAATTGGTATTACGTTACTTCTAGAATATTTTGCAACAATTAAAATTTTAGTTGCACTAAAAACACATTCAGTTTGATCCAAACAGATAATTCTGAATCTGACAATGATATTACATAATCATGGCAGTTCAGAAATGAAATGTCTGGTGACTGGTTAATACTCTGTTGTGTTTGAACATAACATTACACTAACACTTACATTAAACCTACATGAGATGATAATGCAATCATGCCATTTTAGTCTTTTTTCTCGTAACTCTGGTCGTATGGACTTATACCTTTTCATCACAAATACAACACTGTACTAGGTGGGCTACCAAGCAAGTTTACAAAACAAGAAAAGCTGGTATACATATTAGTTTACAATTCATGTACTGTGGTAAAAGTATTCTAACAATGTGTTTTGCAAGGGACTGTGTTAAAATAAGTCTTTGTTATTCAATTATCTGCCCGTTCAATCATTTCTGTAAAATGGAATAAAAATTTAAGGGATGCAAAACTGTGGAGTGAGGCAAGTGGTAAGTGAATCTAGGTTAGAAGAAAGGTGGCTGCCAAATCATAAATGAAACATACTGGTGGCTTTTTGAGGTTTTAAGATATGTGCATTGCTTTAAGCACTGCAACCCAAGACATTAATGATGGCATGATGCTGTGTTTCTCTGTTTGGTGTTTTTTTTTCCTCCGCTGTGGCTTGCCTTAATGCTTTAGTAGTGTTTTATGTCTCCAGCTCTATTATGGAGATTTTATTGCTTGCAGGAGTTTGGGTTTTCTCCCCAACATAGTCCAAGTCTTTGTATTCCAGGGTGTTCCGCCATTGTTCTGGGTGTGGTAGGTGGTGTCATAAGAAAGAAGAAACCAACAGAGATCCATTCAAATCTATTCTCTCACATCAACATGAAATCCAGGTTTAAGACAATTGCCTTGCTTGTTTAGTTTCCATTTTGTCAATTTTCTAATCAACTTGACATAAGCATAATGTCATAGCATTTAGATGGCCTAAAATTCACAAAAGAGCTCTGTTTTGTACTCGATCAAGCGTAGATAAGCCATTTTCAAAACCTCAAACACTGAGGTCATTGTTTTCATGTATTCGTTCAGACTCTTCTAATTGTGCATGCTTAATTATGCAGTTTAACAAGCCATTTATGCCATCAAAGTTTTCTATAGAGACATCTTTTTGTGTTCTAGAAACACATGCAATGTTGTCTGCCTTCTGTATTGTTTGTGGTTCTTTATGATGAAGTATTTATATGATTTTTACAATAGCAGTTATATGCTGCGAGGTTTGGCGCATTGAAAAAGTGCCAGTCATTATTCTTAATTGAGATTGGCAAGGCTTTATTGCTTGCATTAGCATTAGCACTGGCATACATACACAAGAACATGCCGCTTTGCCTTTGATGTTGGTGTTCTGGTAGCAGGGAGGAAGCCCAACAGCTGAAATGTCACTGAGATGAACTATTAAAAATCACAAACTCTAGCACAAGCCTTTCCTCCCTACTGGGTCTTGCCACACACACTTTGTCCTTAGGAAGTAGGCACATGCTGTGCCCACCAAGGTTACTGAACAATAGACAGTATTCCTCTTCCTCTTTGAGTAGAATTATTAAATAATTATTTTTATTAATTTTTGTTTAATTTAATTACATTTCTTCGTGTAAATTATCCTTTTTCTTGCAAATCTGTTTAAAAAAGGCAACACAACATCTCAATCTCGCAAAGCATGTCTTTTTACTTTCTAATGTGCTTTCATTTATCCTGCTTACAATGACTGCTGACTCTATAATTGCAAGCTTTATCAGGATCAAGTATGATTTGATTTGACCCTCATGACATGGCATTTCAGTTGTGGGTGATCTCTGTTTGTTTACTCTTTAGATGATGGAGATACTCCAGATGAAGTACATTGTTTAACATGTCACCGCACGATACAGCATCCTCCACCCATTTTAAGATCTCTCTGGTGGGACTGTCGCAACTTCGATTAAAAATGGAGATGGATCATTCTCCTAATGGGAGTTTGGGAGGAGTGCGTAATGATGCTTATAATGGCAACAATCATAAAGAAAATAGTATGTACACGGCTACTTACCTCACTCCTTCCATGAATTCATCCAGAGTAACCTCTCCACCTTAAATCTACATTTTCTTAATTTTCTTTAATGAGTGTAGCCTGTAGATTTTTAAAGATCGGAGGAGTCACTGTTGTTAGTTTAAACCCATCAAAGACTGATTCATCTGTCGTGCCCTTAAGCATAACCTCAGGTTAGTTCAGGACCGGCATTAAGTTATATAATAATTATACAGTATATTAATTTATACATTTATACACTGACGACCAATGACGGAGAATGCTGAACTTGAGTCCTTTTGGCCTATCCAGTTGGGAAAAACAAGCTAAACCTGGTTACCCTTTCCTGGATGGCTTAAATGATAATAAACACTTGAACTGAAGCCTGAAAGTGTTTTTATAGGAATTACTTTGTGTGTCCTGGGCCAAATTTACAAAAACGCCTGGTTTGTTTTACACTGACTTGTATTCACGGTTATTTAACAACGTTTTATAAAACTTATACATTCAAACCTATGCATCCAATGTTGACAAAATGATAACTGAAAGAGATTAATATTAATATTTATTTTCTAAATAGTTTTATCAATAATTGCTTAAAAAGTTGCTTTAAAAACAACCTTTACTGATATATGTGGCTGATTTTTCACTTTTTAAACCTTCAACCAGTTCCTTCTGGTTTTCATTCAGACAATATTTTTTAGTCCTGTGGGCAGAGCATGTGCCCGCAAACCAAACCTGTGCCTCCCTTGGACCGAACCCAAACCCTGACGCATAAATGAATCATAACATAACCCTCCTATGATTTACGCATACATTTGCCTCTGTTTGTCAAGGTTGTTCCATTTGCACTGAAATAAATCAGTGTTTGAACTTGGTCGGATGGGTTTGTTTTTTTCGCACCCCCCAGCTCACCCCAGCCCGAGCGTGTTTGTTCCCACAGAACAAGCCAGGATGAGGTCTGGACTGGTCTGAAACGCATTGCAGAGAACTGTTGAATTAGCAGTGCAGCAGTGAACTCTGGTTTGTGGTTTTATTCAATTAAGGTGTATTTAATGAAGGCATTTTTAAACACTGATTCTGTGTGGTGGATCAAAGTGTAGTGTTACATTTGAATCTGTGAGTGAACTGGCACACACACACACACACACACACTCAGTGATGGCTCTGTTCCAGCACTCTTGGAAGCATGGTCTGTTTGTGCTGATCTATGGACAGCGAACTCAACCTCTTCCTTCCACATATAATAGGTAAAAACTGTAAGGAAAGTTGTGAATAAGAGAGGGAGACCGTCTAGACTACCAGATCTTTCTACGGTTTCCAATTATTTGGCACAATTGTCAGTCAAAGTACAAGCTCTTAAGTTGTACTCTTAAGTTATTTAATACAGATGGTATAGTGTCTAAGCTTTTGGGCTAGCAGCCAGAACCTGATAAAATATAGAATAGAACTTATAGGATGATATAAATTAAAATCTGAGGACACCATGTCAAATATGTCAAACCATAAAAATATAGAGATATTTAATGCATGCTTCAAAGAATTAAGTATATGCAACTATATACTAGGTCTTCTGGATCTAAAATCTGATGTTTGACTGGATTATTCAGTGTCCAAAGCAGAATATTGATGTGGCATATTAATTTGAAAATGTTAACTTCAATTGTGCTAATGCTGTCTCTCACTATTATTATTATTGTTGTTGTATACTACTTTTATTACTATTTATTGCTATTAATACAAATAAAAGCTTCCAGGAATTTAATAAAAATGCCAAAAACTATATAGCTCAAACAAATCCACTGAGCTTAGCCTTAAGAATGGTACTGTAACACCACCAGGCGTTAGACTTCAAGCCTGTTGGATTGGAGACTGCCTGATATTCTACTTACCTGACGGAGGACACTCACAACGGAGCTATAGTGTACTCCTCTAGATTTGCTTCACAACGGAGCTACCTATTCACGCCACCAACGCCATTCACCTTCAACAAGTGAGAAAGTTCCAGCACTTACCTTTTAATACTCACCTGTTACACTCACCTGTTTCCGTAGACCGCTATACGCTCACCCACGCTGAGCTCGACTCCACCCACAGCTGGAAAAGGAAACAAACAAGAGGATAAATATTACAGAGATTGCTCCTTCACTGTGCACGGAATATTATATCAGGAGATCGTTAAAGACTCCCCTCCAAGGCTAAAAAGATTCCTCCATGCCGAACTCTCACCATTCCATGAACGATCTACTGAACTCTTCATCTTCCCTATTTAAAAGAAACTGTTTCTTTTTACTTACCTTCTTCTCCGTCTCCTTACTACTGAGCGTTACAGGTACAAGCAATTAATTTTATATTTCTATGTTATTTTTATTTAAATAAGCTTAAGTACATTATATACAAATGACAAACAGCTGAAACATTTTTTTTTAATCCTCTCTCTTGAAGGTCCAACACATTTTATGTCCTCGCCCTGTATACAGGACCTCGGCGATGGTGACTCATAATATTTAATTCTGCCAAAGCTGAACGGCCTCAATAAAACTTCACTTCTTATTTTGAAAGTTGACAAAGAGTTTGACTGTCCACGACTCTCATATAAAACCTGTTTTCACAGCTGCAGAAAGAAAATGAGACAAAAAAAAAATCAGAACTTTGGGAAAGATGTATAAACTCTGCTTTGAGTTATTTGGAGCAGTGTGTTTGAGCGGAGATGAAGACCTGTGAATGCTCAAGGTGAGAGGCAGAGGAGAGAACTTTTCTCATATATATGCTAATGAGAGAGACGGGACATCAGCTCTACCGCTGGCTTGTCAGGAGACTTTTTTTTTATGTCATATCTTGTCACAGCATAAGGTTCCTATTGAGGCTGTGAGATTACTACATGTTCTCTCATTAATTCAACCATTTAATCTGTCGTACTGTTTGAGAGTGTGTCGTGTGTGTGTGTGCTGTATGTATGGAAAAGTTCTAGAGTGTGTGTCCATCACTGAAGAATACTTACTGTACACTGTAGTTTGCTTTAATTCTGCTCCATACGAAATTTTAGAGCTCAAACCCCCCTCAGTTCTGAAATGATTTGGAAACAGCTTTTAAATTCCTGGATTTAAATTGAATGTGAATTAAGTTGGCAAACAGGATGCAGAATTAGAAGTCACATTTGGGAAAAAGATAGTAAAATGCTTTGATAGGTAGATAGATGCTGGTCCTTTGCTGTTTTTTTCTGGCAAAGGACCAGCAGAAACCAGCAAAAGGACCAGCTTAAACAGCATAAACCAGCAAAAAGGACCAACTTAAATCGGCATAAACCAGCAAAAGACCAGCAAAAAGGACCAAATTAAACCAGCAAAAGACAAGCATAAACCAGCAAATGGACCGGCTTAAACTAACATAAACCAGCAATGGACCAGCTTAAACCAGCAACTTCAAAACCTACAGTACCTAACCAGCATATGCTTTTTCAGCAGGGGAGATTATATTAGAGGTTAAAGTGCCCCTATTATGCCTTTTCAAATATGATCGTTCATGCAGCGTGTCATGTAGCTGTATGTGAACATAAATCTGCAAAGTTGTGACGCCGACAGTGCATGATAAATAAAGTTATTGTCTATCAAAAAAAAGAGTTGGCTCACATTCTCCTAAACGTGTCGTCAGCAATTTGAATCTTTCTCTGTTACAGATCCACGTCACAAAGTAACATATTTGCATAATGTCCGCCCACGTTCTACATCGTGAACAACTTGCCCCGCTCCCAAACAGTTCAATCTACATGTTACATCATGTGAAGAAAACACTGTATCCTGTGAGAGTTCATTTGTTTTATATGCCCTTCTGAAAGATGAATCTACACAGAATGAGTAATTAACATAAATTTTTTTCAACAACACCTCAGCAGTACAATCTCTTGTTGTGTTCGCGTCATTTTACTGATGACTGCTTTTCCAATGTTGGAGTACAACGCGATATTCTCCGCTTGGTCTTAAAAGATGGATCAGTGCCCAGTTTATTTGGACCGGCTTGCTCCTCTGAACTTCTACCTGTAAGTGTGAGTAATAATTGAGGATTGTATTTTCTAGCGGTCGTTCGAAATACGTATTGTGGAGATTTCTGATAACGCCGGTTATGTGTTGCCGTGTCACCTGGGAGAAATGGGGTTTTAGGTTCTCAAACGTCACATTATGCCCCAGAAAATGTCATGTGAGCGCCCTATTTCCATAGGTTTGGCATAGTTATTATGGCGCTCCACAGCGTATTTATGCGGGTTGATATAAATGACAAGTTTTTTTAAAACAATGTTGTGTGCACAATGTTATTTGGTTCTCTAAATACCCGGCTATGTGTAAATGTGGCCTAAGTAATGATAAACGATGGCTTAACGCAGTGTTATGCATTATATAATGCTGAAGTTCACTACGTATTCATTCGCTTACAAAAGCACTGTCCATGGTAGTTTTGGCACAAGCTCTGTGGAGCGCTGTAGCGGTGGACCGATCATATAGGACTGCGCCATCTGACCAATCACAGCAGTGAGGGGTCACGGGAAGGAGGGGTTTAGACTGACTGAGTCTTCGAACTGCTTCACACAAGTCATTTCCGAATCATTTAGAAATGGGGTAAAATTAAATCTATTTTTGGAGAAAACTAAAGTGTTTTTTGGCCTTGCATACATGTAAACCAGTTTTAAGAGACTCATAAAGCAATCTTAGTCACCTTTAAAATGGCATAATAGGGGCACTTTAAAAAAGAGGCTCAGAGACCAAAGCTGTTATTCCTTGTTGTGATAGCATGTTAGCATTGACTTAAAAGCTTTGCGTTGAGAAGCCAAGAGAGCTTTTGTGAGCTTTCATCCTCCTATAAGTAAGCACCCACTGCTGCAGGTGACCGAGTTTTATTTTAAGTCTCCAGAAAACAGGTATTCAACTGAGAAAGCTCCTGAGAGCGGTGTTTATTTCCAAACGCTAATAGCGCTAATGCCTCCTGAGTGATTTAAATGGCTGATGTGATACGTCTTCTTTTATTGGGTACAAATAGAGGCCTGTTCAACAGAACCTCTTAAGCTCTGAGACAGGAGTGACACTTTAACCTCTGCGAATTGAGAAAGAGTGCAGGAGGGTTGCCAAATCTCCTAGCACCTGAGGGAAACCAGTACAGGAGACTAATCAGGACCATTAGCGTTGAGACGGACCCAACCGAATTGTGCAAAGAACAATCGCTGCTTTTTACAGTAGTTTAGTGAAGGGGGAATGAGGTCTCAGGCTGGACAGAAATAGAGATCTTTTGTCTGTTTTTGAAGATCACTGGAGGACATATTCAGAGTGAGGGGAGAAAATGAGGATGTTTGCGCTGAAGGTAAGTTTCTTCAAAAATTGTAGTATAAATGTTTCATGCCATCAGTCAACTGAGGATCTCTGAGCTGAGCACCATATATATGTATATACGCACTTTATTTTAAGATCCAATTCTTGCTATTAACAAACCAATAACTAGCTAGTTTAT
The DNA here is from genome assembly GCA_032359435.1 of Enteromius unitaeniatus. Classification (NCBI taxonomy): domain Eukaryota; kingdom Metazoa; phylum Chordata; class Actinopteri; order Cypriniformes; family Cyprinidae; genus Enteromius; species Enteromius unitaeniatus. The sequence goes on from JAUMHI010000052.1 coordinate 6,593,320, forward strand.
AGTTATAATCTCTAAATTGTTACCAAAAAAATAATGAATAGTGAATTTTGCACACATACATATACATATATATTGTATATATACATGGGGGAGGGGGATTCAGCAAGGATGCAACTGATGGTTATTCAAATTATAAAATACATGTCTCTTGCTATAATAATTATGAAATATATTTTTTTATTTAGCATATTATGTTGAATGAACAACAACTTACACAAACTCAAGGTTTTGTCAGATATCCTATAGAGACATTTTTTAGCTACACTTAAATGTACAACCTATATTAACACAAAATCTCAGAACTAAAGGGTCCACAGTTTTGTACACACACCTTCGCTGTGGGAAAGGTGTCAGGTTATTGACCCCTGAGGTAATCACAGTGTGAACACTTGTGGCTAAAGTACCTGCACCCTTCATTATCACCCACAGTTCACAGATACACAGAGGTACAATAACACCTGAAGCCTCTGGGCTTTACTGCACCACTGGAATGCAGGCCTATTATTTCTATTGCACAAGGTGCCTCAGCATGAGCTCATCATGTCATCCCACTGAAACGTTCAACTGATATTTCTGCAACTGTATTATAGGGTCGAGCCCTTGAGGGAAGATTCGATGTCAATACAACAAAGCGGATAAAAGACAATAGCATGGTGGAAACAAGTTCAGGGGCTCACTCAGACTCCACATCCAGTCTTGACATCTGAAATGCCTTTTATTTCCACATAAAGGAGAGGGTGAAGGCTTCTGAGACAGTTGTGAAGACCTGCCTCCTGCAGAAGCCCCTCTCTGCCCCACGCTGAAAAGATAAGTTGTCGAAGTTGTCAGAGTTCGCCTGGAGGGAGACAAAGTCAGGCTGCTTTCATTTACAGACATCTTCCATTTGACCTCTGCCAAGTTGTCTTTGAAAACTGTTTTATTGCAGGTCGGCGCGAGACAGGAGGGAGGGGTGAATGCTTCGGCGGTGCTGAAAAGGACAGATTCCCCTTCATTCTCCGGTTCTGGCCATTCAACCTCTTCAGCCCGAGCCCAATCTCACCGGCAGGCTGCATTGTAACTGTAATGTGAATTTTGTGGCGAATGTAGATTAAATAGGAGGCTAATAAAGAATGTGAGCGACAGAAGTGCAGCAATGCAGAGCCTGGAATTAGCTTTTCAAACTTTTTTGACAATAGCGAATGACTTTTCATTAGTCAAAGGTTTTCAAATAACTTCATGACGTGAGAGACAAAGATGTCTATAAACTGACTGCTACAGAACACTTCAGTCATGTTGATGTCCCACTTTTTTCTGAACATTCTATAGATTCCAAGAAGGAAGTGGATCTGCAGAACTACGGGAAATTTACTAGTCTACTGAGTTGGTAGCCATCTTGTATATTAAAAAAAGTTTCACTAATAGCTTTATTCACAGAAATAAATGGCATAGAATCATATGTGTGTGTGTGTGTGTGTGTTAAAAATATTAAGCAGCCCAACTGTTAACATTGATAATAATTTAAAAAAAAAGTTAAGCAATCTAAAGTGAAGAATTCAATTCAATTCAAATTTATTTGTATAGCGCTTTTCATGATACATATCATTGCAAAGCAGCTTTACACCAAGGTAAAGTTTTACAGTATATGTAGTAGTAACTTGTACATGTGGATATGGCATAGATGTGAGGTAAAGTTCAATTAATGACGTAATCGAACAGACAGGGAACATTTTAGTAGCAGAGTTTGGTAGTGCTGTGTGTTGTTTCAGGGTTCAAGAATCATGTGACACTGAAAAGTAATGATTAAAAATTGCATTTTAAATATATTCAAATTGATAACAGTTATTTTAAGTTGCAAAAAAATGAAATGTAAGATACATACCACGTAATTTCTCCCACAGGTTTTCCTAAGCATCCCACGTGGGTTCAACACTCTCTATATCAAGTAGGTTGAATGCTGTTGTGTCACCGTGTTGCTATCACCTTAATCGAGGGAGACACACAGTTGAATAGATGAATGTGGTTATGTCACTGCATGCCTTACTTCAAGGTGAGGGAAACTCATTCCTGTCTTTTAGAGACTCTGAGAATGAAGATGAGTTGCAGGCTGTATGTACCATGTTGTCTGTAAATCTTGCACAGGTACTTTTTCAAGCATCGGTATGCCTTTTATCTAAAATCCTGTGTCATGTATTAACACGCAAAACATTTGCTCACTAATACAAGAATGTGTTTCTGCTTACAGGCTGAGATGAAGGGACATGCTTGTGTGTGTGTGTGCGTGCAAATGGCTGTGGATAAATAAAACCTGAGGCTCTCTAACTGCAACTGCATCGCTTATTTAGTGTTTCAAAGGAAGGACATGTTGGGAAAAAAGCAGCAGAACTGGATGTGATTATTCCAGTGTCAACAAAATTGATTTTCAAAGTTCTTAGGTTGCAGTCCTTGAAGGGAAATCACTGGAGTTTAAAATCTAAATTGCACTATGCTCTCATGTTCTGACCTGCAGACAAATAAAATAGAAATAGATTGATAGATATACAGTGTGCTACAATAAATATGTTCATATAGAAAAAGAAGGATTGCTAGCTGTTTCATTTTTATGCTGGTGAATAGGCTATTTCTCTGTGTTGTTTTGTTTTGGAAAGTTCTGTATTGACACATACCTTACTGTCTTGGCTTCAAAAGGCTATTGAATATTTTCACCAATATTTGTCAAGAAAAAAAGTAATAGAATAACTTTTCACACTCAAAGAAAGTGATCAAATGGCCTAATATTTTTTTATATAATTTTGAAGAATTAATAAATAGCCTAAATAAGCAATAAAACAGCAAAAAAACAGTGATAAAATAAATATCTAAATAATACATACAAGTACACACACACCATGATAACTTGCCCCAAGCCTGTTATATTACATTCCTGTCTTTAGGACATAATTCATCCTTTATTTAAATCTTGTTTTAATGTTTGCTAGTGTGGTTTAATTGTGTTATTCAACAGAAAATATGCAAAATACCGCATTTTTTTTCTCTTTTAAGTGGGTTATGGACTATATACACCATAGCTTACACAATTACACTATATTGTAAAAAGAAAAGGAAAAGAAACTGCACAAATATTGCGTTCCACACAGTAATTGCACATATGTAAGTTCTAGTGAATTCTTATTGAGTTTACTCCACCTAATGAAACATGAATGTAATCGCATTCACAGTGTTCCCCAGAGGTCCGCTTGGCCGAGTTGAAGATAATCACAGCAGCTCGCGCTGAAGGGGCGGAGCTCCAAGGTGAACTCCCCACCCAGTGGGCGTGTCTTATGCAAATGAGAGGGAATGCATCCACCTGCCAAGCTGTTGGGAAAAGCATTTGAGGCGAGCGAATGAGAGTGGGCAGAAGTGCGCTTGTGTTTGGAGATATTCAGACGGACAACCGCGGCGCAGAAGCTGTTCACGGAGTTGTCAGGTGGCTTTACGCTTCTTAGGTCGATAACAAACGGGATTTTACAACAACTGTACCAGATGAACACTATAATAGAGGAGAAGCAGTGCACCGCGCTCAGGTGTTCAAAGAGATAAAGACTGAACCTCACTATACCTGCAGAACCTGGGACATACGAACACAAACCAGAACTCTCAGACATTTACTGGATTCAGTCTTTTGAGTTCAGCTCAAAGTTGCTTCTGGACTGTTCAGACAGGTAAACATTGGATTGCATGCTTTTCCATGTATTAACACTTAGTATTATTTGAATACAAATTGCATTAGTAGTAGTAGTATTTTATTGCTGTTGGTTGTTGTAAAAAAAACACATTTAAACTTAAAAAATTGAAAACTGGAACATTTTTAAATGCAGTTTTTGATTTTCTAAATAAGTTAGCTTTTAATCCTTAAAGCTTGTCTAATCATTATTTCCCTGTGTAGCATTCAGTGTTGCCAGTAAAAATTTTCTCTCCATTCGTAAAATGTAATTTCTTGAATTTAAGGATGTGGTTGTTGTTTGCTGTGTATGGGTAGTTGGCAACATGTCTAGATTTTAGTTTAAAATGTGTATATAGGTATGATTAACCACAAGTTAATGGTTATGTATGTCAGATTGATTTTTAAAGGTGTAAATATTCTATATTAGTGTAATTTGGTCCTAACCACTGTATGTATAGAATAAGATTAACAGTAAAGTCACAACCCAGGACTCAAAAGTTTCCTGATATTGCATGTTAATGGTGATTAGATTAAGAGCAACACATTTTCTAAACTTGTATTAGTATGCACACTAAATAACCTTGTAATTATTTGTATAATCGCTTATTTCTACTCTCCACTGAGAGACCAAGGTGCTTTGCCTTTCTTGCAGTTTCCCAGCATTTTTTTTCTGTCACAAGTTAACTATACGCTGAGCTATCCCAATGCTCCTGTATATATAACAGCACAATAGGCAGTTAAGAGAGTCAAAGTAGTTTATTTTCATTGCTCTGCTGGGCGGCAGGAAAAAGAAACAAAATACAATGTCTCCTGGGGCCAGAGTGCATGTCTTTACAAAACAAACACTGCAACAATTTCACAAACTAGCAAGAAACAAACACAATCAATGCAGATATGGGCTTTACATATTGATACTGTAGTGCCAAATAGGGTAGGAGCTTGTAAAGAGTAAAAAGAGCTGCATAAAAAATAAACCAGTCAACCTGTTGATCTGTCAGAAGACTTTATGAATGTTAAGATGCACTTTCAGTAAGGCTGAAGTTATGAGTCACTGAAGAGCCCATTCTATTCATTGTTTTTTTTTTTTTTTTTTTTTATTAAAAAGCTATTTTTTTAAATTCATCATATTGGTTATTATTAATAAATTGCATGTGTTAATATAGCAACATAGAGGAATTATTTTTTTACACTTAAAACCCATTAAGTTAAGTTCACAAAGTGTCCCCTAAGCAGGAGTTTTTTATAAAATGTATACATTTATAAAACAGACATTTATAAAAGAATGAGATTTGAATGAAGCAGCCTGAATGTTTCTTGCTATCCCACAATTTTTCACATAATATTTTGACTGTTCTCATAAAAAATGTCCTAAAAGCCATCAGTTGTGGGGTGTATGTATTGATCCGTTCTTTCAGTGTTTTTGTGAGACTGTATCCATAATTGCTTGCCTCCGAGTGTCTGTGTGCACTTGTGTTCATATAATTGTTGTTTAATTTCACTGGCTTGTGTGAGGTAAAGAGGCAGAGAATTTAGATAAACAGCCGGACAGTTAACAAATTGCCTGCAAATAGCTGAGGTTTAAACAGCTGCTTCCACTCATAAACGCTCTGCGTCCAGGCAGCGTTTTTTTGGACTGATCGTCTTCCGCTAGCACTACTTTTCTGTTTTTTTGAGATGTTTGTTCCTTTTTTTATAATTAAAATGACAATATATTATCTATGCATTTGTTATCAGTGTCTATAGCATGTGACTTTGGGAACAGTATCAATTGAGATATATCTGCAAGTATTAACGTTTTTAGGACTATGTGTCATGCCACCACTGAGCAACATGAGTGCAGCCCCTCTATGGGTGGCAGCCTGGTTCCTGTCCATCTGAAAGAGATGGACTATGTGGCAGCAGTGGGGTTTGTCAACATACTCCCATGGGGAATATCCTTTTGCTGTATGTTTCAAACAAACGTAACCAAACCCTTATTTTTTGGTGAAATGTTTACTGCAGATGGCCTCTTAGCTTCTCTTATTAAAGCTGGGAGTCCAGAGGTGAAACATAAGGAACTTTAAAGTATCTGGAGTACATATTGGCAAACGAGATTTCACATATGACATTGGCTTTTGCTTAGATGTTAAGAGAATGCATTTAGCATGAATTTTCCCTTTTCATTGAATATCTCAATCTATTGGTCTTTATATGATGGCATTGCAATAAAAATGTACACAAATATTACTTTACAAATAGTGTGCCATAATAGATCAAAGTTAGCAGTAGTGAGTTTTGTGAATAAGGCGCAAACAATAATGAACCTAATTTACATATAAAGGAGGTGTGTTTATGCATTTAAGAATGAGAGTAACTTAATTTAAATACAACATACTCCTTTGCGCTGAAATACAGCGTGCATAAGTGTGTCAAATATGGAATTCACCATGAAAGAAACAGACTTTTTAAATTTGGAAAGCAGTAAGTGACATGTGATATTATTTACATTATGTATTTTTTCTTCCCAGTGACCCTCTACAGAAGTGTCTTTCTGACTTCGACGGATGCACCATGCTGTTGGACAGTCGATGGTCTGTCCAGGTTCTCCTGGCTCTATCAGTCCTGATATTGGGTTTGGACAGCGAACCTCAGAACGCCCCTCGGGTCTTCTTGTCTTTCAAAGGTAATAGAGCATTTTTGATTGGCTTCCAGTTGTTGTGATCCTGGTTTTCTTTCCATTTGTGTGGCCTGTGGTTTGGGTAACAGTGTGAACATTCGGGAATATACTTTTCTCAAGTGCTACCTTCTGGTTTTCATGACTGAATTTGATGAGCTGATGAATGTTGTAGGTTCAGCATGAAATTCACTGCGTAGACGGATTCTCCGGTCTAACCACATGACGAATGAGTGAAAACCGTCCGTGCATTTCTAAGGGCTTTCCCGTCAAACGTCTTGGATTTGTCTCAGCCAGCTGCGTTCGCTTTCATTCAGTGTCAGAGTAATTAAAAACACAAACAAGAGTTGAAGAAACAATCATTTCGAAACTTCAACACAGTTCAGAGACATTTACAGAAAACCGAACATGTCTTTTCAATTATTTCAGTAGTGTGTTTTTAAGCACATTTCTGAAATAATCAATAGCAGATGCAAATTGGGAGATGTGAGATGTTAGTGTGATGAAATAATGGCAGATGAGTCTACTTTTTTAGCACAGGGCCTAAAAATGAAAGAACGGATTTAAGTCAATCAGTTCCATTCTGTTTTGAAGAACAAGTAAATGTACACACTTAAAAAAAATTGTTTTTAAACTAGCATCTTAATTCCATGTAAAACCTTTAACAAAACTGTTAACCGAGCCACCTTTTGGAATCCTTTTACTTTTTAAACAAAAGGTTCAAATAGTGAAGCTTATACAGTGAAAAATGGTTCTTGCTGAACCTAATGTGCTGTAAAAACCATTAAAAAATCTTTATTTTTAAGAGTTCAATTGGCCAGGCTGCACATGGGGGTTTAAAAAGCATAGTTAAATTGCCAAGATCAGCTACGCACATCAATATTCCCCTAGGTCTACACAGTCTCTTTGAGAGAAGGGACCAAACAATTCCCCTGTTTGCCAAACGCCAGACCAGAATGCACTGGTGGACTTAATTACAAAAGCAGGATGGCACAGTTCGCTATTCAAGGCTTTTTTCCGCTTTAATCAAGATGGATTTAACACTCCACTGAGCGTGTTTGTAGGCCCTGTCGTTTTTGAAGGATTTCAAATATTGCTTTCTCAGGAATTGCTTTACTTCATAAAGCAGTACAATGCTAGAACCCCATCCCGTTACATGACCCACATTCTTTGATTAGCTCCATGATGTCTAAATCGTTCATTTAATATATTGGGACCAGCAGGATGCAGTGTGGTTATGGTTGAAAAGGTTATCAATTTGCCATTTCGTTCTTTTAGGAAAAAGCTGAACTGTTGCTTATTGGCTTGCCCTGTCAAGCAGGGCGCAGCAGTATTTGGATTCTGCAGTCGCAGAGCTCTCCAGCCAAACTCACATTTAGCACTTTTAATTGGTTTTGGAGAGCGACTGCAAACCTCATCATAAGACAGCACCTGCCGTCCACCCCAAACTGCAGGCCTACTGTTTTCAGGCCTGCAACACCTCACAGCACACACAGGAATTTGCTAATTATTGTCAAACCCACGCCCATTTTAAGACTTATAAACCTCCATTCTTGTTTGAGTTCGGTCCAGGCGCGTAATATGATCACTGAAGCGTTTTTCTAAAACTTGAATAGTTCTCAAAGCTTTGAAGATCTAAAACCCAACCCTTCTGTGTTTAAGTTAGCCGTGTCAATATGTCAACCACTCTTAGATATGTTATCAGTTTCCTATTTTACAGTGCTATTATTATCAGGTACTCCCTGGCAGAAGTATGCCTAGCCAAACTGAACAAGTTGAGGCTCATAAAACTAAAACGTACGACTGTCTAAGATGCCTTAAATCGATTTGCTCTGTCAAGCCACATTCGAGGTCAAGAGTTGCGACCCCCACTCGCTCGAGAGCAGCTCACTTTTCTAGTAAAGCTGTTCCACCCCACTTGGAGAGTAAATCAAAAACATCTTAATTGTTCCTTGAGCTTTGCAACTTCCTTCCCTTTTTGTGATAAACTTCATCAAGGTCGTTTCCCCTCGGGAAAGTCTCTCATGATGCCAACGGTGAGGGTTCTTTAACAAGTGGCAGATGTGGTACCTTTTCCATATCAGATTTAGGAGAAACCCAGTCTTGTTTGGTCTGGTGTGGAAATGGATTTTCTTGGTAAATGAAATGACACTGATTCAGTGCTGATCAATCAAACCTTTGACTGCTTCCAGACATCATGTTGTATGCATTTGAATCTGCGGGGTGTTATCGACCACGATCACAGCTCATTTAATGCAAATCGATGCTGTTTGAATGTGTGATTTAATTCTACGACTCGTCCCCACCGTTGAAAGGTGACCCAGCATGCACAATTGATTTAGAGCTGTAGGAGTCTGTGTCGCCAGCCTCTCTCCAGGGGGGTTCTGACCCTCTTTGACTACACACACATATGGACACACACACACCCACTGGGTGTTTAGACTAGTGTTGGCTTAACTTGTCGCTCTCACGCTGAACTGATGCTGCATTTCTAAAAGTGTCCAGCACTGATAAGGGGACTGTAAGTTAACATGGCTCTGGATAAGCGTAAAGGGATTATGCACCTGGACGTTTTTGTGCTTGGAGGAGAATTCATAGGCGGCAACTTTGAGCTTGTTGCTGTTGTGAAGCAATACTAGAGCTCAAAGTTGACTTCAAAGCTTTTAATGACATGCTCGTGAAATATGTTTCTTGTTCCGGTTTGGCTCAGGGGAATGCTTTTGTAACCCTCTTTAGATCTGTTTATGCCATGCATAATATTGTTGAAATTTAAAGCATCCGATTAGAAATTGGGTGAAGGATCTTGGTGTGGATCTACTTATTTACAGACACAGGAGAGCAATTTGATCAATGTTTTTGTGTTCTGTTTTATTTGAATTGATGACATATTTACACTGATCTGAGAACCTTTACATTTTTGGCACTTGCTTGATATTGTGACAATACTTAAAAAAAAAATCTATATCTATATCAAGTAAACCTGGTTTATTTGTACTTGAAACTGATATTAAATGCATGACTTGGTCCTTGAATTTAGCTTTGATATCAAGCAAATAGTTCTAAAATATTTAACAGAATGTTTGTCTATGAGTGGCATAGTTTACTAAATTCACAAAATACCCACTCTTTTATACATTTAACATGCAAAGTGACAAGTTACTTTAAGAAGTAACACTTTTAAAGTGAATCAAACCTTGGAAACTGGATAAAACCCCATACCAACCTCAGTTTAATTTTACTTATGTGGTTAACCTCTATATGCCAAACTTATTCATAGTTGCCCGCAGATATCATTTTTAATTTCGTAATATAACTACTGTTGGTTTTAAGGTGTTGGTTTTGGCCAGAGTGGTGGTGAACATTACATGTCTCATTGACTATTACACCCAATACAGCAATAACAAATACAGCCATAATATACTATAATTAATGTGCTAAGGCCATTATGCTTGTGCCTGCCAGCACTTATGTGATGAGAACACAACCGCAAATGGACAGGTTATAGGCAAGTGGGAATGGTAATGGGTTGGCAGCAGACCGGAGATATCCAAGTAGCCTACATAAAATGATCTTTTAGGTCTTTTTCCAGCTAAGGCACATGACGATTCTCCAGTATTTTTCTAGCTCTTTTAATTAAAAGATGGCACTTCATTTCTGCAGCTGCCTTATTGAGCATTCATTTTTATTTGAGTGGACCATGATCCTCCTCTTATAATGTCTCTGATGTCATCCAATCTCTATAAACAGTTCTGTGCTGTCATGTAAAATCAGGTCATTTAAAATGAAGTCAGTCGATAGTGATTTGTTCTCCAGGCCTCTTAAGTATCCGCTTTTATAGGAGGAACACTGGACGTATTGTGTTAGAGCGGGTAATGATCATTCAAACCTGGCATTGCGACCACATGAGGATCTCAAGAGGAGATCTGATAAGGATGAATAGACAGATGGATGATAAGGGGAAAAGAGCCATTTGGAAGAGTCTCTCTTTCTTATTCTCTAGCTCCTTTTTCTTTCTTTCCATCTAAGCCATTTCCTCAGAGGCTGTTCAGATTTCAGGAAAACACTCTGTTGCGACACTGGAGGCTCCAATTCGCTTCGAGGGCCTTTGGCATTCGAGACTGTGAGACCGTTAACCCTGTGAGGGTGTTCCTGCCCTCCGTGTACAAAATGGGCCAGGTCATAGACCTGTATTAAAATAGCAGCTCTGGTTAAAGATAAGTAATGTGGACTTGCTGGCCCCTAAACAGGAATTGTTCCAATCACACAAAGGGCTCAACACTTTAGGTTTATCTAATCAATGTTTTTTGTTAGCTGAATTTGCTTTAGAAGTGGCTGGCTGATATATAAGTGCTGTGTTGTTCATGCATTTAATTTTAAGGACGATAAGTTTCCTAAAAAGTGTGTTAATTTATCCCTTGTCTTGCAGTTTGTAAAATGTTTCAATTAAATTTTTGGAGAAAACAGTAGCAAAAATGTCTTTAAAGAGCTTTACTGTCATAGAAATATATATATAAGTATACAATATAACCCCTCAAAACTGCTATCTGCTCCAAATTAACATGAACAATTGCTCAAGATTCTGCACAGAATCTCACCTGCACAGATCCGCACTAAAACTGTGAAAATGACTAACAATTTTGGTCGTTTGACACCGTTGACCCACATTCAACCGCCTTATCAGTGTATCTGACTGCACAGGCCAAAATGGTTCAGTAATCTGGAGTGATATGATGATGTCTTTTGTGCTCTGCATTCCCAACCACTGCTCTAATCTGTGCAGCTGCATTGTAATGCAACCCGTTTGCATCTCATCAGGACATAAGCAGCAGCTGGACCTAAAAAAAAAACACCCCTTACAAACCGGAGCATGCACTGCAAGCGCTCAGAGTGAGGTCAGCGGATTATCGCGCCCTTTCACACCAGTTTCAGGTCAGCCGGTTCAGCATGAGTGTGTGGATAGAGGGAGAAGCTTCTGAGTGCTGTGATATGATGAATCTCTCAGCCAAAGGCATGAAGTCTCTAATAACATTTATATAGTTCTATAATTCATATGGATTTGGAATATCATGGGGTGGGTAAATGATAATAGAATTTCTGTTCTTTTATGATTTAAGTACTTTCAACTTTAAACCAAACAGCCTGTGAACTCCAACAACTCTGGGGAAAAAAAATCTGGCCACAATCTGATTCCATTCTGTTTTAAAAGTGTAGCAGAGGGTAATCCAAAGCACGTGAGGGAAAAGCACAAAGTGACCGAAGGTCAGTGAACTATTACTGTGAGAGAAAGACTTCCTGTTTATTGGTATTGAATGTTTCTAGTCATACCATTCAGTCAGATGTGTCCAACGCTGGAGATTTAAATGTGCGTGTGCATATCAGAAGTCGCATGGGTGGCCCTCGTTTCTCATTTTGGGAAATGGATTGTGTATGGGTCTGTTTGTGTGTTCCACGGGATTTGCTGCTGGTCTGTCCGCAGATGCCGGAGATTGATGTTTATGTGAACACCTGGTGAAGATGAAGTGTCTCTTGCAGTTACACACAGATGGACAACTCCATTACAATTATCACTTAATGAAGTGTTTATTCATTGGAGAGGTCAGAAATGTTAGATGACTAAATGTTCACGATCAAACAAAGCTGTTTGCAATACTCTAATTTTGATTGGTCATTCGTGACATTCTGAGGTAAAACATTTTTGTAAGTTGTCCGAGGCAACCAGGTTCTTACACAGCTGTGCTAGTATTGTTCTCCCATTATAAAATACCTAAAAGTCAAACTTTTAGTATTTGATATTTCAATCAGTTTTGTTTATTTGGTTAGTTGCCATGAAAAAAGATTGATTCCAGTCAACTGGTCATTATCACAAAATAAACCCCTTCAGCGCGATATAAGTAATGTTTATTTGCCAATAATGACCATCTCACTGTACATTAGCTCTTATGTATTTTTCTCTCGCATTCTGACTAGGTTTGCTCTGTTACTTTCTTTTTCCTCATTCCTTTTTTCTCTTCTCTCTCTGATCCGTCGACACAGGGGAATCTCAGTGAGGCCGAATACTCTGCATTCTTGGGGTGGCAGCAGTGCACACTTTTAGCTCTCACAGGAAGAGTGATGTTAGGTTTACCGTGGCCTCCCTTCTGGACTCTCACCTGTGCGCTACTGGGGGTTTTGGGTTTCGCCGTCTGTCAGAGCTCAGCTGTGATTAAAACTGGGATCTTTCCTCTGCAGGAACACTCAGAGATGCCACCCCACACTTCTTTATTTCATTCCATCTGTTGTATTTGCCACACTGGAGAGCGACAAAGAAAATCTCATTCATGTTTTACTTGTCCTAGTAACTGAGTGGATTATTTTATTAACTGTAATCATGATAATACCCTGGGAATATCTGTAGGTTTCTGTCAAAAATAAATGTATGTCTTTAATATGTGTAGTTATATATACATATAGGGGGAATATATGTTTTGTATATTCATTTACAGATGCTTTCAAATTGGAAGTCCAGAAAGCTTCTGTCCACTAACAATAGCAAATGACCAAATATTGAAAGTGTGAACTCAATGACCTAGAAAACTGACTCGGGCTTGTCTTTATGTACAGTGCCCCTGGCTCTGAATTCAGCCATAGATTTAAATGGGGGTATATTTAGATCTAATGCTACCATTCTCAGATTAAAGTGTCAGATAGAATGATGGTCTAGAGGGATTAAGAGTGTGTGATTATTACTGACACGTGTTTGTTGCATAGTGGAAAATAAGATGAGATTGCACTGTGGGGGGTGAGAGGTAATTTTTTTTTTTTTTTTTTTTTTTAGCAAGCCTTAATTAGGTCTTGACCAGGGGATTGTATCTCTCATCCAGTCTTAGCCAGCATTTAACCAATGTCAGTGAGTTTGAGTGGCTGTGCTCTCATTGGCCAAAATAAAAAGTTAGATTGTGATTAACCATTGTAAACAGCATTATTGTTTTTATAATGATTAGACCTTCATAATATGAGCTGTAGAGAACTTTTAAAGATTTTTACTAATTCAGTCAATCAAGTCATTTTAGTGCCCACATGGATATTTATGAATGTCGCAAGACACTACATGTGCTGTTATAGCATCTACAGTTCGGGAGCATTCAGAGTTTGGTATATTTTCCCAGAACAACGTCCTGTGAAGTTTTGGAGAAGGTCTGACCCCTCTGTGGGATGGGGTCAAGAGCACGCTCTATTTAATGAGCTTGGCGTCATTAATCACCACACTGTCTGTCATTCACTATCTGCCCATCTCAAATACTTTCAAATTAAGATTTAGATTCTAGAGATGATCTGGATTCACTTCAGTTTGCTAATTTACAGTGTGAACGACTAAAATAAAGTCATTCTCATCTCGTACTAGATTAAATCATGCAAAATGAAGAAGCTTGTTTAATTATTCTCAAAATAATGAGGATCTAGAATGACAGTCCTCAATGACCATGTTAGTGAAATAATTGGGTCATAATAATATGTTAGAACTTCTATAGATTTATTAAACGTCCAACACTTTTGCTCACATTTTCTAAAGAAAAGATGTTTTCTACACACATGTTTTCTCCTGTTTTCTTTAATGTTCCCCTTCATCAGTCCTCCACCGTTTCAACCAATAGTGAAGAGGACACAAAATTTGTGAAGTGTTGATCTCAGCGTCCGCCCCTGCATCAGGAGCCTTTGATGCCTTCATTGAGATGCTGATTCGTGTTCTTCAGTCACCCGACACTGCATGCTTTTTGAGTGGGTGGCAATTGTCATGGAAGAAGATGAGCTCTCATCTGCTCTCATTGAAGCCATGCCAGACCCTCCCTCTCCACCATTGACCCTCCACCCACAATCCACCCCTCTTCCTGGTGGGAAGTGGGTGGAGGCATAGCTTTGTGAGAAGATCAACTTCTTTTTTTAAGTTCCCTGTGGATCGTGGATTTGGCCAGGAGTTGAGGGCGTATTGCAGTCCTAGGGGTGCAGAGGGATGGAATGAAAAAGGGGCGGGGCTTCACACATCCCTTGTTGTTGTTGTTGATGTTTTTGTTGTTTTGTCTCGCCTCCACATTCATCCATAAGAAGGGCGAGCAGGCGGGCGGGCGTGAGTGGTGAGAGGGCATTTGTGTGGGTTCATCGTTCCATTCACAGCAGTTCATTCACGTTCTGGGAGATCTGGGGGTGGGCTTGTGACTGGCACTGGGCCTTTATTTTCCATTAATGAGTGCCTTACACACTCTGCCACAGAACCACACACTTTATATATACACACACACATTAGCCTCTAACTTATAGAAATATAGAAGGGCAGCTAAATTTGTTTTAAAAAGAAATTTTATTTTGACACTAATGATTTGAAATGAATTCATAAAAATTAATAATTAGATCATACAAATCTGAATATGAATAGCTCTTATGTGTGGCATGAATATGTTAAGTCAAAGTTAATCCAAGTATAATTTCCTAATAAATGATCACTAATCTTAAGTACATTTTTAGGACTATTTAAGTTATTAAATAAGCATATTCAGACACGCCTCATGAATTAAGCCCAAATTCTATATCTAAGCAAATAGCTCGAATCGAAACTAGGAAGGAGATGCACTTAAGTGTTCACACTTAAGTGCCCGCTGGTATCAGCAATACTAACTTCAATAAGTGTAATCAAAGGTGCTAATTAAAACGGTAAAACAACACTAAAAATAGACAGAGAACGAAAATTAGACTTTCTAGCACTGTGCAATAATTTAAACACAACCTATGAATATACTGTATAACTCTCAGGCGCAGCCGCTGTTGCTCGCTCCGTGGACTAAGTGCTTCGACATATAGTATTTTAAATGTCACATTCTGAAAGTCAAATTCTGATTAAAGTTGTTTTCAAGGTCATTTGAATCAAGACAACATGCCTATTATGAGATACATTTCAAATGTAATTGATAATTATCAAAACATTATTTTAATCTAATTTTATTTTAATTTAAATGTTTTGTTTAAATTAATTAAATTTAAATTCATTATAACATTTAATAATTTAAATTTAATTTTAAAATGGCCACTTTTTGTCAATATATGCCCATCGTATTGATTTTAATTATGAAGATGCTTCCCCATCATATATGCTATAACCAAAGTAGAGGAGAGATTGCCCGATTTCTCTTCCTTTATGGTTTTGACATCTTTGTCATTTCTTCTCCAAACTTGGGAACTCCTTTTAGAACATAAAGCATGTTGCTATTGGCTGAGACCAGAGTCCCTCATGATGGACATGATGGTCCTTTTCTCTGAATGTGTTTGTGTTTACCCACTCCTCTGACATCAAAGCGACACCACTCAGTAGGTAAATGCACTTTATCCCGAGTCCCATTCACACGAGCCTGTTTCCCTCCGGGCAAGGTGCACCGCTCCTCGAGACCCATCAAAGGAGCTCTTTTGTTTTGTAAATATATAAGCCCAAGGGAGGTTTTACCGCATAAAGTCCCTGTTTAACTTCTTAACTTGACCACTTGTTGCCCCGCTTAGCGTCTGAATGGTTGTTAATGAATACTTTATTGCCACTTTGCCGCATGCATCATGGGCGACTTTGTTTCATTTCTCTATCCAGGCGCCCTGGTGCGTTTCCCAGAGAAGCAGGGAAACAGCACATTTGCATTTCCTTTCTCTGGAAAACACAAACGTGGGATGAGTACAAGTGAGGGAAAGACGGCAGTAGTCTTGCACGCACAAAGGCAAGAGTAGAAAGAGACGGTGTGCGCAGAAGGAGGCCAGAGTTTAATTTGTTATGGTGTTTGTGTGGTTGTCCAGGATGGGGATACAGTAGGAATCAGGTCCCCCCCCGACCCTAAGGTTGATGCCTCAGCGATCTTCCTGCCTGTTTGGACATGTTTAGAATTTATCTTCCATGTGCACACGTTAATATGAGTGTTGAGTAACAGTCTATTTTCTGGCTGTTGAGTAAATGTGTGCTGGTGACTCTTGGGTGTCGTGAAGCAAGTGTATAATCAGGCTGCGCTCCAGATGTGTGTGGAAGCCATCATTTTTACTCTCGCTGCCATTAAGAACTTATCCTGACTCGGAGGGATTGCATTTGTGTGAACGCATAAGTGTGTGACCGCTGCCGCGGGATTATGATTGTCATCACCCTCTTCTCCTGGTTTATTTTCTGTAAGAAATGACTAATAACTCCGTCAATTAGTTAGTAGAACAGCTGCGGCGATGATGGTGGAGTGTTTAAATACCCCAGTGCTTTCACAAACCGTTTCTTTTGGAAAGGTGTTTTAATATTGCATCATATTTCTGACTCACTGAAGTTTTTTGCAATATGTTGGACATCAACTCACCTAATACAAATAATCTAACTTGTCTTAATATGATGAACTCTGAGCATTAATCAATAAGAAGATTGAGAGAAAATGTGTTGCTTTATCATGTTTCACCTTCTTAAAATGCAGTGTTAGTGATAATACAATACTGATGATTTCATAAGCACAGAAGCAAAAAGAGCAGCACTCATTCTAATAATGCAGGATTGAGCAAATTTAATTGTTTGGTACTAATTAGCAGTGTAGAGATAACAATGATGTGCAGAGGTTGAGCAGCTTCTAATGACACTCAGGGGAAAATAAATGTCAGAGGATCTCTTTAAAAGGCCAAGCAAAATTTACTCTTATGTGTTGTGTTTACATCCCTTTGTCTGTTAAGGCCAAGTTCATGAAGTTAGTAATAGTATTAATTATGCTTCAGTAATAATTTAATAACATTCAATTTTATTCTGTAAAAATAACAACAGTAATGTGAATAAATAATAAATCAATAAGGAATAAACAATAGTTGAATATATAAACAATTAATATTAATATTGGCATTGCTGCTATTATTATTATTATTATTATTTATGAAATATTATATTTTAAAAATATTTTACATTTTAGACTAATGAATTGCCATTAAGTTTATGTCTTTTTTTCTGAGTTATTAGACTAATAAGAAATTCACCAAATGGGGCACGTATTTGATTATTTATTTAGTTCAAATTTAGTTGAAAAGTTTGGAATATTGGTCAAAGCAATTATGGTTGCATTTGTTTTGCTTGAGCAAGATATGATGTCAATATGATTGTTGATCTAAGTATAACATGCACTCCAGCCAAATTTCCACCAGTGTTTTCTCTAAATGCTTTATATCAGGACATTTGTCCAGCCGTGACAGACCAGCATCACTCCCTCTTGAGGTTTTGCGCCAGCTTGCATCACTAAAGTGGTCCCAGTTTATGCTTGGAAAAACCTAACAAGTTAAAATGCTGGCATCAGCCAACAATGTAAAAGAACCGTGAGGTAACTTTAACAGCCTTCATCTGTTTTGATTTATGGCATTTCATTAGAATGCGGGAAAAAGCACTGATCTTGTGGCTGCTCCGCTGTAGCCAAGGTCCTCAATGCTCTTTACTCTGTGTCAGAATTAATTGCTGGAAACTTCAAGTGCAGCTAGATGGACGACCGCTTCTAAGATTCGCTTCTCAGTTTTGACAAGCCACGGTTAAGAGGGCAAGTCCAGTACTGTTTAATGGTCATCACATCACGAATGACTGTCAAACCAGCGGTCACGGAAACCGCTGGAAAATATGATGTGTTTAAAACTTGTCATCTTAGGCTCATACACTTCTCAACATAGACTTCGATTTGTTTCTCTCGCTACATCTCTCTGTAGGTGATTGTATTATTTCCAGTTGTGCTTATAATGGCTAGGCTTTATGCAGAAACGGACGGTTGGTTTTGGACTACAGTTCAGTTCAGTGAGAGATCTGTTCCCAGGCGGAGTTCAACTTGATTTAGAGTTCACACATTCATTATTTTGGTTTGAAAAAGACCGTTTTCTCACACATACAGTGTGAAGTCTCTGAATAGATGAGATTGATTTTCACTGCAAATATAACGGATGAAAATAAGATATTGTGAAAAGAGGCCATTACAAATGAAAATACCTCTAAGATTAAGGACATAAAGACTTATGTATTCAGAAGGATGTTATCTTGACATAATCTACAAATGCAAAGTACAATGAATTGCTTTGATATATTACAGAATGAAACGGTCATATTTACTTTTTTATTTAAATGCTACTTAGTAGCTATTAGGTTTTCATTGCAACTCATCCTACAGCTTATTTGATTGATCTGAGCTCTGAAGTATTGTTTTATTGTTTATTGTTGAATGCTAATCAGTTATGGAAATCATTGAATCCTTGGTAACATTAAATTGGAAAGAAAAGTCTGAGAAATTATAGCATTTTGAGACTAATTAAGCTGATTAAGAAAAGGGCAATTATTTAGTAAAAGAAAACTTTCTTTTAGATGTTTCATATTGTCTCTAAGAAAAGCTAGGAAAAGATGTTATGTGTTTCATATTGTATGTAAACTAAAGGGAAACACATTTCAGGGATGTACGATCCATAAGCCCGAGCTTGTTGTGAATTCATGGAGGATTGAATTACGACTTAATCCCTTTAATGAAATGCTTTGTGCTGTAATCTGCTGAACAAGATGTTGGAGACTGATACCATTCACCTCACTCTAATGTACCACCCAGATTGTGTGTGTTCATTCACAGATGCAAAGAGCACCAGTGCACGACAGCAACTACATATCTTCATTATTTGTTTGGTGGATATCTCTGGAATAACCTTTAGAAGAACTAGAAACTCTGTATTTAATGTCGTTTTTGTTTTCTTGATTGCCTGAAATAGATTAAATTAAACTGCATGGCCTTAAACTCATATACTTGAATAAACGAACACTGTGGGATTACACATATTTAAACATTCTTGGTGAAAAATAACACACATATTATCTGGTATCTCTTAATTTCCTTTTATTTCTTGCAAACCTCTCCTCTCGCTGTCTGCTCGTTCCATGGAGGAACCGTTTTGCCCGAGGAGGCAGATTAACGTCTTGCTGTGGGAATTTTCAGGCATGCTCGGTTTTTGACTTGTCTTGCTTAATTGCTAAAGCAATTAAAATGTTTTCTGCTGAACATCATGGGGTGGCACCTCGACAGTCTTTCTTGTTTACTCCATTTTAGCGTGCTGTTATCTCTGGATAAGCCGCAGAAGAAAAGTCTAGCGAAACACAACAAACAAGTAGGAAAACATCATTGGCTCTTTACCAAATCAGATTAGCATATTACCCAGAGAGAGAAGCTTCCACTTTGAGCTCTGCTATCTTGACTGAAGGATGTAGCTGAGATGTTAACATGAAAAGAGTAAGATTACATGCCAACTCTGCAGGTAGATTTGCTGATATTGCGATAGAAAATTACTTGGGAGATTTGGGGTTTTGCACACAAAACGTTACAACTTGCTAATTTCAAGTCAAATTTGATTCCTTTTCAGTTGCAGTAGATGGCCGTTATTAGAAACGCATTCAAATTTAGTCTAACAGTAATCAGTTTGACAGTAATCTGGAGAAATTACTTCGACTTGACCACTCAATATTACTGTTGTGATGGAAATTTATGAGCTTTTATGAGGGTTTCGCCATTTCGTGGTAAAAATGAAGCCAACAATAACAAGCCATATTAATGGCTAACTCAGTGACGCTAGGTATTTGTTCGCTTTGGCACTGTGTGGGAATTTCATTAATCTCATTCGCTGGACAAGGGAGCATTCTCAATGGAGCCGGTTACGCTTATTTTATGCTTAATTCGCAAAAACTTGGAGCCACAAAGGAGTGTGAGAAAAAGGGAGGTTCTTCTTCACTTGATCTTGCTCAACCGTGACCAGAGACCCAGATAGAGAGATCTTTGCCTCCAAGATTTAGGAACAACGCTCATTTTCCCCTTCACTGGAACTCAATGGGCTTTGGAGATTCTTAGTTATAGGTACTTCATTATAAAGCATAGCTCAGTTTTATTACACAGCCTCTGATTTGTTGTTTATATTTTACCACATACTGACCTTTTGATGAGGGTTTCCTTTTAAAACGATCATCTAGGTGTAAAGTTGGCTTTGCTACTTAAAGGATGAAGCTAAGACCCTCTAGCTTTGTGGGAAAATTAGTTTATCTTTTACCCGGGACGCTAACTCAGAATATGTGAGGGAAAGACAGCAGTATCTCATGTCTTCATCTTACGGCTGTCTAGCAACCTGAATGCTTAGAGGTGAGAGGTCAACTGTTAGGTCATGGTTTAGGATGTCCTGCCTGCCAGTCAAGTGTGATTGGGTGTTTCATCTGTCAATCATATGTAACAGGAATGAGCTCTGACAGGCTAGAGACTTTGTGCAGGTTGAGATAGCTGGTAGGGGAGCGATGGTAAAGATAAATGAGCTTTTAGATGGCTGTTAGTTTATTGGACTGTCACTCTTTCCTCTCGCTGTTTATCTTTCATCCCAAATGTGTGAGACCTGAGCCTCAGGGGCTGGAAGTTTATGAGTTGGGGGAGATATTCTGGGCTGGATATCTTGACAGTCCCAATTTTGGTTGGATGTTCCTGGAGGCAGAAAGCTGAATACAGTTGATTCAAATTTGAAATATATAGTTTAAATAAAATAATATAGAATGAATGAATGAAATTAAAAAATGCTATTTAT
Source organism: Enteromius unitaeniatus (assembly GCA_032359435.1). Lineage (NCBI taxonomy): Eukaryota > Metazoa > Chordata > Actinopteri > Cypriniformes > Cyprinidae > Enteromius > Enteromius unitaeniatus. Next base: position 6,614,232 of record JAUMHI010000052.1, read on the forward strand.
TTATGATACAGTTGTTTAAAATGTCGGTTATTGGCCTGATTTAGTTAATATTAGGGTGATATTTAATTTTCCTGATATTGCAATGTTACATACAGTATAACATAATATAGCACATATTTTTACTAGCTTAAACATTTGCTAAAACATTGAAAATGTATTACTTTTGATCAAAAGTACAAAGGTTCACATTTTCTTGAGCAGCAAATCAGCATATTAGGCATATTTCTGAATGATCATGCCACTGAAGACTGGAATAATCAGGCTAATAAAAAGTTGTTGAATGAACGAGTGAAAAACTGCTGAAAATTAAATGACATTTTAATTTATAGGCTATAAAAGCAGTTATTAAAATTTGTAATAATATTAGTCACAATGGTTGCTGTGTTTTTGATCAAATAAATGCAGCCTTTGTGAGCATAAGAAACTTTTGAAACTCATTAAAACATTTTCTGAGTGCAGGTGCATCGCCTATTTATTAGCTATATACTAATAATAATCTTGATACTGCAGAGGTAAACTTTAAAAATGAATGCTGAATTGCTGTCATGTTTGAGCTTGTACTGTAGGCTTCCAGTTTTGTGTTCCTGTAATGAGTCCGGGGAACTATATATTTTTTTATGCGGACACACTGTCCTCCCACATGTTCCTTTCTGTCCTGTTTTTCATACAGTAACTACCATACTATTCCCTTTGCACCTTGGGTAATAGATTAGATCTGCATGAAACCGCTCGTCTGTACATGCACTTTAGGAAGGTGGTGTTGACTTATTCTTTTGTTATTAATTGGAAGTGTGAGGTCAACCCAAGGCTACTCCTAATGACTGATACAGAGAATGGATGGTTGGGATTCGGATGATAAAAGGCAGGGAGGGAAGGTTTACACCACTGTTCGACACTGGGAAGTTATGAGGCCTGGTTAATCCGGGCAAACCTCTGATGATGGATGAGAGCTCTCTCTTCTCAGCTTCCCTCTCCTGAGAACAGACCTGTAAGTGCACTTCTGTTGGAGGAATGGGGCTTATTAGGTATCCAAATCTCAGTGGAGCATAAAAAAGACTAACATGTAAGATACAGAAATGTAGTGTAGAACAAAGTTTGTTTTTTTTCTTGTATGGATGTGCATGTGGACTGATCAAGAACATTTCTAGGCCAAGTTTCATTACTCAGACATAAGAAAATATATTTATATATATATATATATATATATATATATATACATATATATAAAATATATTTTTTTTGTATTGTGACATTATTTTCAAGGGATTTTCTTAGGGCCTTAGGGTATATTTTGTGGTTAAATGACCTGGACATGTTTTGTTAGGTTCATCCAATGCAATTGTGGTTAAACTTCATGAAGGCCTGAAATCCTCATTTAAAAAAAACTAAAAAACAACATATGCTATAGTGTTGGATTTTTTGTGTATTTGGAGCATGCACTGTACCTATCCAAACTTTCCTGGAAACCACAAGATAGAACAAATGTGAGAGGCATACATGCAGAGATCAGGTTTTATCTTGGGATAATTTTTAGTCCAAGCAACAGGTTTTCTGGCTTTTAGTTTAAAGATGAAGTAGGCTAGATTATATAGGCTCTCATACAATTGCAGAAATTCTACCTCACAAATAAGAGCATGTATGTTTTATCAATTTCATTTTCATATTTTTTAATTGAATTTCCGCTTCAGTATTCCTCATATTTTGAAAAAAAAGTAATACACTGAAAGTGGACATGTTTGTGTTGCTGTCAATCCTCAGCAAACAACGGAAATCCACTGATGTTTACTGGCCTGTGTAAATCAAGAGTATTGCTTTTCGCATTGCATTTCTCTTTAGAAAATCAATAGCAAATGGCAGACAGCTCATGTGAGAGTTTATTATGCCAACGAGTGTGTCAGAGATTAATTTGGCATCATAATACAATTTTAACATCATGGTCTCATTGTAGTTCTCTCATTTTTCTCTGGCTTTGTTTGGCACTTACATTGATAGCAGCACAGTGCATTCTGGCTGATGCAGTGTTATCTAGAGCTTAAGTTAAAGACGGAGCCTGTTTATCTGCAGCAGACAGCAGTGCTCGATGATGAGGTTTAAGTGTGGGTGTGCTATCACTGGACAAGGTTGGACAGCCCATGACCCTCCCTTTCTACTGGATGTATGAATGCATAGTTATGATAACCCCATGACCTCCTTTCTGCTGGAAGCTAATCGGGATGCTTTGTGTATCTAAAGCACAACGAGAGACTTGCATGGAGTGTGTCATTGCAGAAATCTATCCGAAGACTCTGTCTGTTAGAACAAACCTTTGTTCCCACGGCATTAACCTTGGTTAACCAGATTAACCAGAAAGACTGTGGTGGTTAACTAACATTTTTGGCAATCGTCTACCTGCTGGACCAGCATAATGTAGCATGGAAATTCATGTGGGTATTTTTCAGCTGAAAAAGTATGCTGCGTTGTGAAACATTTCCTAACTTAGCTGGTTTTGGTATGCTTACAGACTTACCTGAATGACCTTAAAGCAAGCTAAAGATCTTATACTGATCATTATGAAAAAAGAAAACGTAGTACTTAATTGATGGAGTAGCACCATGGTAAATCAATATCAATTTAGAGTTTCTGGGCGAGAACAAGTTCAACAAGTCCAGTTAAAACTCTGGGGAATTGTATCGATAAATCAAAAAATGTCATGGACTTGGTCCTTACACATCATTGATCAAACCAGCTTTTAAAAACCTGGAATGCCTCTTAAGCCACCCAGCTGGATTTAAAACAACAGGAAAGTGAATTGTAGCACTCCGTAATGACTTTCTGCAAATGCAGTTTGGCTGTTGTTTAAACAAAGACTAATGAGTGTTCGTGTCTTTGTGAATGAATCACCTGGATCGATACGCTGTACAGCTGCTAACTGACATTACGCTCACTCAACGACTTTTTATGCGTTTCAAATATTGTTTTATTTAAGTTTATAAATGTTAAATTGCTCATTACTCATTCCACCCTACATCGTGTACATTATGAGATGATGGTAACCAGAAGAACATTTCAAGATGTCATGCACTCTCTTTCCTACTAATCTTCAAACTCTAGATGAGCCAGCAAGCTCTCTTCCTGAGGGTGGACCCTAGAGCAACACATCATTTCTTATGCAAAGAAGTATTTGTACAACATTGTGTCTTGAAGTTGGCAAGGATTGGGTTGTAAATCATCTGACAGTTACCTTCCAAGCCAGGTCTGATTGCATGGTTACCTCATTCGCCTGCAGTACTGTAAACTATTCATAGGGCTGAATTTTTCCATACCTGTAATTTAACTGGTTCTCTTTTCGTCGTTTCTTTCAGACTCTGGTCTGCTCTCCCTCAAAAAAAGAGTGTTTAATGCAGGCTTGCTAATTATAATTGGGTTTTGGAGTTGGAAGGGGTTCAGCCGTCTTCTCTTGAGTGAGAGTGACAACCACTTCAACTACTTTCTGTGTGGAATTATGTTTTATGTTCAATATTTGCGCACTTTTTGCTGTTTGCACTCAATTCTCGGCTAGATCTTGGCTTTTTTTTTTTTTTTGACAATGTCATGGTTATGTTGTAAGTCTCTCAAAGTGTAATCTCTCTTACGGCCGATTACAAGCAAGCACAGAGTCACTAAATCAGCTCAGTGGAACCGTTTAACCCCTCCTTTTACTATCTGCTTTATCTTGCCCTGCTTCCTTCCTTTCAGTTTCTCCAGTCCAGTTCTCTTTTCAAAGTGGACAGAATCCTGGCATGGATCCAGGTGTCAGAATCTATCAACATTTGATGATGTATAAGTAAATTAGCCATAAGTGCATTTAGTTATAAGAAAAACATAAAACTGAAGGAAATAAGCTATTATAATTAAATGTGTTTGACAATATGCAAATGAAGTCCGTTTAGGATAACGGCTCTTTCCCAGGTAACTCGAACTTCAATCATTCATTTACTTTTTTTTAAATTTATTTTTTTATTCATTGTAAATTATTTGAATTTATTTTTCATTTATTTGTTTTATTTAAATCTATTTTATTTATAAATTAATTTTAATGTTTATTTATATTTATTTATTTTTTTATTTCACATTTAGTTTTTTATTTATTTTTGGCCTTATGATCTTCTTTTTAATGTTTCTATGAATTATTTTATCAGTTATTTTGTTTTATAGAAATGATTGAATTAAGAGTATTCTAGCTTTTTGAATCTATTCACTTTTTATTGTATGGAAAGACACTGTTATGTATGTTATTTTTATGTCATGTACAAAAATTTTTTTGGTTAACTAGGTATGTACTGTAAGTATCACTGTAAAAGAAACCTATAGCATTTGATATTGATATAAGGCAATTCTTAGAGTATTTGAGCTAGTCATTTTACAAGGCTCATCAGCAGGGACCCCTCTGTGACACCTGCGCATCCCACTCTTCCTCAGAATAAGGTCCCTCCCATGGTGACAGAACCTGCCCTGAAAGAGTTAACCATCTGCCATTTTATTCCCACGGGAGAGTGCGTGTGGGGTGCCGGGTGAGCGTGTGGCGCACCAAACCTCGATGCTGTTTGTCTGCAGCTAATCGCCTCCTCTCAGTTGAGCGCTTGCGTAAACGGAGAGGAAGAGCGACTGGTCGAAATAGATGAACGTGTTGACTCAATCCTAATCCCGCTTCCTTCCTGTCTGGCCTGGGAAACGGAACATATGCAGCCCAGATAGCATCCAAATCGTCTGCCAAATGTAACACCAATACTGGCTAGCTCTCATGCATTGGCTGTTATAGGATGCACCGTGTGAAAAGACTCACTTCTATATGTAATCTTCTTTTCATTTATAAAAGCGACAGTCATATAGACCCTTCAGGTCCCATAGGTTGGAGTGACAAGCACTGAGGTAGTGCTATAGAGACCCCATAGCGGGTGGTAAACTGAAGGATAGAGATAATTTACAATGGCTTCTGTCACTTTTAGCATTCCTTTCCGTCTGCCTCAGAGGAAACGGAAGAACAATTCCACGCCAAACCATGACCCCTTCACCTCTGCTGTGATAGCCAAGTTTTCTGACGCTCTCACCAGGGTGTACGTAGGCTATTTCCCATCACCTCCAGGGCCACCAGAGATCACCTTCCTGGATGTCCGTAACTGTAAATTAGTGTTGACATGTCACAGGATACAGACAGGAACTCTTGGGGAAAACCTGCTTGTCTTAGTCATTCAGCACTTTAAAACTCCTTCTCTGTCGCTGACGAAGTGCTTCTCCTCCATTTCCATTTCCCCAGGTCAGTTTTAGTGCTTGCGTTTATTTAAGGAGGGCATTGTTTTTGTTTCAAGGATGATGTAGCAATTCTGCCTGTGTTGGTTGTTTTAGTACGGGACTATGGTGCTGACATCTATTCTTCTCATAAGTGCAAACCTTCCCTGGACTCTAATGCCACATTCGAAACTATATTAGTATGTCACTTTGGACACCTGAATGGAAAAAGTACGTCAAATGAAATCAAACCCCTTCCTCACATTTTTGTTTAGAGAGCTTATTGGGGCTCAACCCTTCCAGCGCCATCTTCAAAACGCTGTTCTTTAATAATAACAAGCGTCAGCGAAGTGAAACATTTTTGCTGAATTTGAACTTCCTTCTGGTACAGGCCAAGTCAAACATCTTCTTACTGATACGATGAAAGCGTATATGGGTTTTGGCAGTGTGTAAACGAAATAAGGGTGGCCTGTAGTCTCATAAGACCAGAAAAAAGGCAACTGAACTACTATGTTCATCTTGATTTGTTTAATAGGAAGTCCATTTGCTGGCTGAATCTCAAATTGTCATCAGTTAAAAATATTATTTACTTAACTATTAGGCACCGATTTAAAACAGCTGCTGAATTTGAAATAATGAATATTCTGTAAAAAACTATACGAGTATGTCTACTTTTTTGATTTATACAGTACACTACTGTTAAAAGGTTTGGGGTTAAAGATTTTTCTTTGTATGGAATGCTTTTAAATATTATTGCTATTTGCCTTTTTGAATTTTTATTTTAAATTAATAAAAACAATTTTTTTTTATTATATATTATAAATATAATTTTAAAAGTATTTTTTCCTGTGACGCTAAAGCTGGATCTTCAGCATTAATCCAGTCTCTTTGGAACTTTGAAATGTAAAAAAAAAAAAATTGCAGATTCCTTTTTTATGTTTATAAGAACCACTTTTTATAGATATCCTTTGTAAGAATATAAGTGTCTTACTGACCCTTGCTGACCTCTAAATCTTACAGACTTTGAAAGATGTAGTATATTTCCCTTTGTATTTAATTTTTCTAATTGGGATTCCTTGCAGTAATGCCATTTTGTTTCTGCAATCCCTGCTTCCTGATTCTGCTCAGGTCGAGCCAGTGACTCTGACCCTGGGGCTAATCCTGGATTAATCTGGAGCTGAAGCAGTCTTTGCTGCTGCCGCCTCACGACTTAAGCCCTGGCGCTGTGAGCCTGATGTATTTACATTGGTGGGAATGAGTGTTTCTCTATGATTGAGAAAGACAGGAGAGTTCAACAGCTGTTCAGTTTCTTTCTGATTCAACCTTCTCAGACAGTATCAAATGCTTTCTATATTTCAAATATTCAGTGATCCTTTCAGTTTGTTTTGGGCAATATTGTGTCAATCATAAAAAGTTATCTTTCTAACATGCACTTGATCCCTGGACAGCCGAGGCAGCCCACCCTCGTGAGGTCAGGGCACATGAGGGCAATGCGTGTGAGAGGCAGACGCCCCAGATTGATCGCTGTTGAGAGGACGCTTGTTAATAAAACATGTCTGTGGTGATAGAAAACTATGTTTTCACAGATGTGCCTAATTCAAAGCAAGCTGTCTCTCTTCCTCACAATTCAGGCTTCTTAACAGATACCGTGCGCTGAGACATGAAACTATTTATTTGTGGTTTATTAACATTCAGGCTCTTCCTGTAGGAAATGGATTTTCCGTCAGATGTGTGGTTTTAAACACCATGCTTTTATTGATTTTACCTGTCATTCATTCCATCTTTAATATCAAACAGGAGAAGGAAGATATATATATCTTAATGAATAAATTTAACTATAAACATAAGAATATTGTTGCCTTGGAAATTAGCTATGTTTTAATATTTTTTTTTCTCCCACATTCTGCATATTTGCATATAAAAAAAAGATCTCTATATATATAATGTATATGTAGTTACTAATGTTTTAAAATGTTTAAAAGCCTGTGCGTTTTCTCTGTTAAGACAAATGGGTGCCTTTTTATTGTTTGTTGCTCACAAAGATGCCCACAATCACAGGATGATGATAATTATATCTTTAAGAGTAGAAAAATGCAGATTCACAATGTTTGGGTCTGAGGTGGTGTTGCATGATGATAGGCACAAACATTTTTAAATGATTCTGAAACAGAATGTGACACACACACAATGGCTGTGGTTCAGTCTGTGGGTCAAAAGACATCAGCAGATGTAGTTTATTAGATGTTCTCAATACAGATGAAATTGCCAGCGAAGAAACCGAGTGTACCTGAAAACACCTCAAAACATATGCGCATTTTAAAGTGAAAAAGAATTGCACACCTCCTAAATGCTGCAGATTTATAAGGTCACACAGATGTAAAATGGGGTGCTTGGCTGTTTGGTCATATAACCTCCATTATGACTGTGGGGGAATGAGATTTTATTTTTATTTTATTTTTCAATTTATTTCTTCTATTATTTCTATTTCTATTTTTTTTTTTTTTTAGAAAAGAACTGTATTTTTATTTTTCAATGCATTTCACAAACAACTTATCCTTGTCTTATCCTTTTTTTTATATTTATTATTTTTTATTTTATTAATTATTTGTATTATATTAATTATTATGTATATAGAAAATGTTTAAACTAGAACTTTCTGCAACTTCCACACATTCTTTCTTCAAACAGTTCTGTTTTTTCCACTCCACACTTGTTGTGTTCTATAATGGCCTTTCTGTTGCACTCAGCTGTGATTAAAACAGGTCCAAACGAAACAGCAAGAGTATGCTAGACCTGCTTTCCAGTAGTTTTAGAAGCATTCCTTCACTGTTGTATCATCTTTTGATCCTGGAGGCCAAGAAAAACTCTGTCTGTGTATGTATTTGTGTGTGTGTGAGAGAGAGAGAGGCTGAGAAGCAAGTGTGTATTACTTTATGACACAAAAAGATGTTGCCTTTTAATGGCATGAGTCATAGATTAATGAAACTGTACTGTGAGCTGATAAAGACTCCGCTTACCTCATATACAGCAAGGCTTCCAGAAATTTAGATATGAATCAGGTGCAACATCCGGCTGGAACATATTAGGGATAAATACAGCTTTCTGTCTCTCTGCTCTCTGTAAGCTCTTATCTGAGACTTACAGGAAATCAGCATGTGTGAGTTGTCAGAACAATAACACAAGTGCACTGCGGCATGCAGTTGGTTGGACTGCTGCCATCTGTGTGTGTGTGCCCACTTTACCACATGCAGACACAAGGCAAGCTGTTCTACATGGACAGGCATAGATGAGGGTCACATGATGATACAGTATAACTTAAAAAGCCCAATGGTCTGATTAAAAAAATGGAAATTCAGCCATTGGTTGTTCGTTTCTTTTGTGGAATGCAAAAGAAGATATTTGGAAGAATGTTAATAAGCAAGTAGTTTAACTGAACTAAAACTGTTCAGTTAATAACATTTATACAAAATATATTTACTTCAGTGTGTTATTGCCATTTCTTTGTAAGTGTAAAATTTACTAGCCATTTCTGAGTAAAAATTGCTTTTACCAATTTCCCCCTCTTTCCCAGTAGATTTTCTTTTTAGTGGGAAGTGGTAGGAACTGCTGGCCTTACCTCCAAATAGCCTTGCTATATTATCTTTCTCAAATATCCCTTTATTTTATTCTCATAATTTACTAATCAGGCTCATGTTACGCAATTTAAGTAGACATGCAGTGTATATATAGCATGTGTTTTGTGGTTGTCAAGCTGTAGCATAGAAAGCACAAGTTCACACCATAAATTTCAGTGCAAAGTTACATTCTGGGCAAAGCAAAGATGTTATTAAAAAACAAAACGCATTAATGTTAAAACTTGTGAATTTTAATAACTGCTAAGCAAGACTCTTAAACACAGCTGTCTACTCGATTTTGCCAGACCTCTTGATTCATTTTTTACTAATGTAGCTGTTAGTCTTGGCTACCCTACTGGTATTTTTTTACACTTGCATAGGACAAGTTCACCCAAATACTACTTTAATTATTTTATACAGACTTTAAGGTTGATTATAGTTCAGTTAAGGGTATATCATGTCCTGAAAATGTGTATAGGTGGAAACTGTTACTTATATTGGAGTGTGTCATCTGCACCTCTTAAACTGTAATTATCACTTCATGAGTCTAGAGTATGTCACTTCTGCTTGTGCGTGCGAGCGAGTGAGCATTACCCAGTCATACGGCGTACGCTGTGAAGAGTAATGATGTGGGTTTTGGCTTTGTCCGCGGACCGCCTGCATACATGGTATCACACCATCATCACAGCATCATCCTGTTTACTAGAGACCTGAAACACAAAAATTGACATGCCTACATTTTGCTTTTACTTTTGTTTTTAATTTTTTTCATTTTATTTTAATTCTATTTGTCAGTTTATCTGTCTATCTTTTCTAGATGGCCATAATTTATCACCTTGTTTCATTTTATTTTTCTCTTTGCCACAATTATTTTTCTAACCATTTTTGTCATTTAATTAAATTAGTTGCAGCTGAAGTAGTAGTAATGGTAGTAGTAATAATAATAATAATAGTTTGGTCATTTTTGCCTACAAATACAGATGATGTTCTGAAGTTAATGATGCTTTATTTATGTAAACAAAACATTCAAACTGCGCAATGTTGGTTTATGTAGGATGAAAGACTTCACAAATACTATATACTATATACACAAATACAAAAAAGTGTTATGTATAATACATGAAGACATTTTGTGTAAAGTTTGTATTTAGAGATAAGTGTTCCCCGGTCTTAAGGTGGGGTCAACAAAAAACGGAGACCTTTCGTAATATCTGCTCTTACAGCCAAAATCAAGCATACTTGGCGGTACAGTGAACAGCTGACCAACAGATAAAGAAATGAGTCACTTACATGTTAATGTCATTCACCAGCTGTTTTGTATTTCTAAAACAAACAAAAAAAGCTTTTAATCTTTGAAGATGTCAACTTTGGATGTCTCTTAGCTGTGGAAAGTGTGTTTGAAAAGCAGTTTTCTTGACTGAGAAGGAAGTTTAGCCATTGTTAAAACAATTGTATGTAGTTTTTCCACTTTTTAATGCCAAGCACACTTTCTGAAAGCAACTAATCCAGATGTACAGTAGTTGGACAGTCTTGGTAGCCCTGTATTCAATACAGTGACCACTGCATATAGGGGCCACTGAGTGAATTGTACTAAATGTGTGGGAAGTGACTTTATCCAGGAGCTTATGATCGTAATGCTATGGGAACATGTACCTTTTGTGAGTTTTGAAGCAGAGTTGAGCCAGCATGCATGCTCTTCGATTGTTTCTGGCCAACAACTGGAAAAGCCAGTCAGGAAGAAAAAGGTCAGTGCTGGAAATCGTGGTACCATCATGTATAGCGAGCATGGATTAGAGCTGATCTCACATACCCACAAAACTCCCACCAGGTCGCATTACCTACCTTAGGGTTTACCAGAGCATATGGCGTGAAGGAAGCGAGAAGGTTTTCAGTTGATTGGAGAAACCCTGAGCATGTGAGAAGGTAGAAGAAGAGAAGGAGCAGAACATTGCAGCTGTATTTGGGAACGGATATCCCTCTGTCTCTTCCTGCAACACTGCCCATGCAAAGAAACGCAGTAGGCATGCATCCATGAGAGTGGGAATTGTAAAAAAGTCTAAAAAGTGCGGGTCAGGTTACTAACTCGTTAGCAACACCAAGTTCTAGTTTTCCTCCAACAAGCCATTTCATGCTACAGAGGCAAAGCAGAGAGGGGCCTTTCTCAAGACAAAGTCTCCAATGTCTGTGTTAAACAGACCCCCCAGTAGTCACCAACTAAGACTACGCAAGGTACTGCTGTTCCTCAAGGGCTTGTCTGGCTCCACTTGACTGGATTTTCACAGGTCTTTCACCTAAAGGTTGAAAATCAATCTATTAAAGAAAGCTGTGGCTTTGGTAGACGTTGGCCTTGTAGATCTAATTAAGACCAGTTTTGTGGTTAGTTTTGCAATATTTCAGCACCTAAATCCAACTTGGATACCAGAGTAGAAGCTCAGATCCAAAACCTACTCTAAGCGGTGTCCAAAATCGCATACTCTCAGGGTAGCTGATTATTTTGAGTACAATATGAATGTGCATGAATAAACTGGACGTAGAGAGTTAGTTGTATTGCTTCTATCATTCACAAATTGTGAGTTGATGGCTCATGGGATAGTAAAGTGACTATTGGATGCACACTTCAGAATCTTGACAGAAGTATTAGGTCATTTGGGTGCTATTCGCCAACTGTTTTATGAATAATCTCACATACAGTACCACTCTTTTCACATACTGTTATTCGTCTGCTGTACGTTAGGGAAGTAAGCGATTTTGGATGCTGCACCAGTGTTATTTCCTCATTTCAGAAAACACATACTGAATCATGAAATCCAGTGATAAAATGGAATTTACTGTATAGTATAGTGAAATGTCATAAATCAGAATGTGATATGGACTAGTGTCTGTGAATATTGTTCTGCAAAAACAAACATATGACTCATGCATACATGTCTCTGAGTGAATGGATGGCGCATAATGCATGGTGTCATTTATTACACACATTACATTACACTAAACACTAACAAGGATTTTAGTCTTTGATGCCTTAATATATATGAATATACACATACATGTACACATAAACATCTCTAGTACTGCTAGTCAATTAGCATTTTACAATTTATTTTGTGAACAAATAATATCATATTATATACAAAAACAAGGTTTGGTTTAACTTGAAGAAATTGTGACAGAAATATAGCCTATTAATTCATATAATGATACAACTACTTATAAAACTAATAGCAAAATACTATCCAGGGGTGCAAGACAGAGGCGGTAGACGAAAATCAGGCAAGGTCAGTAACAAACAGATCAAAATACAGTGATAGACACGGGGTAGCCAAACAACAGGGAGACAGTGCAATGGACCGTGCAAGACAAACAAACAGACTGGTATATATACAGGTGAAAGTAGGTCACGGGGGTGGAGCAGACAATCAAACACCTAGACAACCAACAAGTGGGTGGAGACATGAGTACATTGAAGCGAGTCCATGAATGAAACAGACACAAAACAAACACATAGCTTGAATAAAATATCTTAATTTTTTATAAAAATCAATTAGAGATGCTTTTAAATTTTTTTTTTACTTAATAAAAACATTAAAATGAATACAGAAAATGTATGAACAACAACAAAGTTTTGTAAATATAAAATTTTAATTCAAGAACAAAATAGGTATTTAGGGCCTTAAAATGTGTTTCCTTTTGCTTTTAATATATTAGCTTACACAATTTAACATTAATATATTTAATAATAAATTGTGTTATTTAATAATAAAAAGTTTCATTTTTAATGAAATCCAATTTTTATTAAATAGACATGCTTTTTGATTAATATTTTTAACTGAAAAAAAAATCCATATCACACTAAAAAAGAAATAAACTGAATTTGGTGGAAACATAAAATGGGGTTCATAAGGCCTTTCCTGGTATTCTGTCTAATAAACATCCAAGATGGTTAAAGTTATGTCATTTAGATTTCAAAAGATAAATTAGTCTCATTAAAGATGCACTCTTTTTTTTCTACTATTTAAATGTTCCACTTTTCAGAGTATCATATTGTTAGCATTACATCTGGGCTCTTTCCTTTATTGCTTCTAGGTAGACTCAAGTCTGATATTGTCTAAAAGGAAGCTTGTTGGCTCATGTGTCCGGATGGATCCAAGATAGACATGGAGCTGTTGGTATTGGAGTACAGGGATCTTTAGACAGTTGGTCTTGTTTCCACAGGTGGCCCTCTGTCTTGCAAGAGAGAAAGTGATGGAATGAGAGCGTTTAGGGTTTGAAAGTCAAGGGAGAGAACGAGAGAAGAGCGAGATAAGGGTAACATTTAGTTTTTGGCATGCCCAGTCTCCGCTCCGTATTTACTCTGGTTTCGTCAGGTCCGACCATATGCCAAGCCTTAGAGCTGAAGCGAGCTTTGTGCATTCAGAGACCGTGCATACTTGAATTCCTACAATAGTAAACTTACATTTCCCCTCCCAGTAGAACATTCCAGACTTTAAACACTACTGTTTTCTTTGAGGGCTTCAGGAGCTGGATTTGCTGCATTGGTCTGCAAAAAATCATTGAATACACTTGGTGAATATCCTGTTGAAGTGTTATATTTAGGTTATGTGGTGGACAGAATGGCTGTGCTGTCTAGCTTCCTGATTTATTAGAGATGCTTGTTTGGGCAAAGATTTGAACAGACCCTTCCATATCTCGATTTAATGTTGCTCTGTTTATTGGAGGAGAAGTGCTACTGCTTGGCTAAGCAACCACTCCCATCCCAGCATCATGGTGATGTAGTGCAAGACTTATGTGTAAGCTTCACCTGTGTCCTAAGTGGAAACACACACTGAGCCAGCAGATGGTCAGTCAGAAGGGCTGCTAAAACAAACAGATGTTTAGGAGATGCTGACAGACGTGCTGAAAGCAGCTGGAACTACTATGTGCTTTCACGTTTTCACTCTTTCTCTTGTTTCTGTTTTCTTGGTCATTTGCTCTTGATTTCTGTTCTTCAGTGTTCCTTTTAATTCAGTTTTTACTGGTTCTTTCACTCTTTAGTTGTTCCTCCTTTCTTTCTCTTTGTTCATGTCTGTCCACATATAGCATACATGATGGATTCATTGATCCGCCTTGAGCTGAAACACAAATAATCTCACAGACAGAGACTCGCGCGCACACACACACACACACACACACACACACACACTCCATTGTGACAGCTGTCAATCAAAGCCCTGACCTCAAAACACAACCTTCGCTCTTGGATATATTAAATCAAACTATGTAAACAGAGCAACGGTAATTTGATTAATCGGAGTGTATTGTGCTTGAGAATTCAGGGCCTGCGTCAGGCAGATAAACCGGTAATTTTTAATTGGATTTGTTTTGATAAATTACTAAGATTAGAATTTATTTTTATTGGTTATCTCTACTGGGTGAATCCTGACATGTTGACTGACACTGAAGAGAGGTGTGTGTGCGTGTGTGTGTCCGTATGTGTGTGTTCTTTGTCCTCTGTGACCTGTGTGCAGCACCTGGTTAACTGCTGTCTGTTAACTGTTTTACGCCCTCCATAAATTTTTGTATCTTAAATTTGATCATATTTACACAAAAATGTGATTATTTTTGATATTTCATATTCTTTAAAAGAAAAGCAGGGCTGCTTAGAAGTCCCAGTGTATATATCTTTTGTTTAATTTATTGATAACTTCCTTTTGCTTTGGAAACGAGTTGATGTTTCTCTTTCTCAAAGCTCTCTATGTTTGTGTGTCTCTAAGATAAGATTGGAAAAATCTGAAGACATAATTGAAGATTCGGTTGCCAGGTTTTGTGCCTGTAATAACAAACCGTCTATTACCTCATAAGGTGAAATAGATTGAGTATTCTTTGTTGTGAACTGTGGCCAAAACTATTATGTTATTGTCAAGTTGCCATGTTTTTATGATATGTATTTAAGCAATTATGGAAATGGAATGAAACTGGGGCCGGAGCGCTCTTTCTCTCTGTGTAAATCTTTCTAAAACAAACAATGTCGTAGCAATAAATGGCTTGTCTGTTTTCGCTGATTGACCTGAATTTTCTCTCTTTCTGCAGATCTGAGGTCTACAGATACGTCCCATCACTTCTCTTTCCTGTTGAACACATCAGACTATCGCATCTTGCGCATGGACGAGGATCACGACCGGATGTATGTGGGCAGCAAAGACTACATACTCTCCCTGGACCTCCACGACATTAACCGAGAACCCCTCATAGTAAGAACGAACATGAATCACTCACTGCCTCCCACCAGATGGAGGAATAGGTGGATAGAATTATTTATTTCATTTTGTATTTCACATTTTTTTATTTGTTTATGATTTATGAATTGTGACCCTTGACCACAAAACTTAATTCTTAATTCACTGGGGTATATAGTATATGTAGCAATAGCAAAAATACATTGTATGGGTCAAAATTACAGATTTTTTTTGTACCAAAAATAATTAGGATTTGGACATCATGTTCCATGAAGATATTCTGTACATTTTATACTGTAAATGTATTAAGACTTATTTTTTTATTAGTAATATGTTTTGCAAAAGACTTCATTTGGACAACTTTGAAGGTGATTTTCTCAGTATTTAGATTTTTTTGCACCCTCACATTTCAAATTTTCAAATGGTTTTATCTCTGCCAATTATTTTCCTATCCTAACAAACCATTCAGCTTTCAGATTATGTGTAAATCTCCATTCCAAAAAGGTTTTTTTTGCTTGTTTTATTTTCTTTCTTTTTGTTTTGGTCCAGGCTCACAGTTTATTATTTATGAATATATATTTTTTTATTTTTTTATTATTATTATTATTTTTTATTTTATTTTTAAAGAATGTTCACTCTGTTTTGGGTTCAGTTCCTGGACAAGCTACAAGCCATAACCTACATCACGGTATGCTCCAAGGGTCATTCCTCTATCCCTGTTGCTTTTACTGATTAGCTCACAGCAATGCAGGAAACTGACTATTAAATTCTATAAAACTAAAGCCTGGATATGTGGGGTACCCTGGGGCCTTTTAAAAATTCAGGGTGAACATTCCCTGGCTAGTTCAGCTCATTACAGGGAAAGGTTGTTGAGTAAAAGGGGATAGTTTCTGAGATAGTGTATCATTGTTGTGACAAATGGGATTGACCTTTCTCTCTCATACACTCTGTTTCAGATACACTGGCCTGTTTCCCCACAGAGGAAGACGGAGTGTGTTTTAAGTGGCAAAGACACAAACGTGAGTACCGTCTTTGCTTCTCCATCGCTCACGTACTCTGTTCTGGAAGGTCATGAAAAGCTGAGTACAGCATTCCTTAAATGCACATCAAATTAGAGAACAGGAGCTAAATGTTATCCAATTTCTCCAAGAATGACTCCAGACAGTGTTATAACAATATACACAACCAGTTCACAGTTGGTCAGCAAGATATTGTTTTGCTTGCAAGATATCTTTGGTTAGACATCTCAACTCATCTCCATAACTCCAGCCAGCTTTCGCTTATGAAACGCTACAGTACGTCTATGTGACATCTGTTTGTGCTTTGGATTTCAAGCTGTAAATGTCATTACAAATACACAGCATATATAAAATAGTTTGGTCATGGCCCTTAAGCTCAACAATAACAAAAAATGCTGATATAAATGAAGTGAAAGTGAGATATTCATGTTTAGGAGTAGTGCTGAGGTCAAATATATGTGTTACAAACCACACTCCAAAGCATACGCACTCTGAGATATTTAGAGAAGGGAAACAGATGCTAGATCCAGCATTAGACAAACTCGAAGCGGTCAAATTCCTAGATTTGCAGGCATATGGAATTGGACATGCGGTTTAGTGGTCTGGTAAAGAAACTGTGTGCATCACCTGATCATCTGCACATCTGTGGGGTGCGTTTCATTTGGGGTGTTTCTTTGTGCACTGGTATGGTACTTAGTGTCAGTTTGGGGGTGGGATGTGATGGATCTTAACCACAGCTCATGAATTATTAATAATGTTGAATGCACTTGCTGTGAAATGAATACTCATGTAGGTTTTAATGGATACATTTCTGATTTGACTCTTTTGAACTATTGAACATAAAGTTGCCCAAATAAATGCCAGTACAGAGTACAAAAGCCCAGAAAATAATTGAATGCTTATTTTCGTGTGATTTACTAGTGAAACAGGCTGTTATACATTTTTAAATGTATGCTAAAAAATACATTTATAATGTTAGATTATAGGTATAAAAATATTATAATATATCTTAAACTTTTTCAGACATTTTTTTTCCTTTGTGTTAAACTTTGTTGCTTCACTTTCACTGTAGTTGAAGTTTGAAATGATTTGAAATACTGACATGTTTATAGCAAGCTACCCATATACCTGATTGCATTGGTCAAACATTAGCATCTGTGTTTGCATACCAGCAAAGTATGTTTCTGGCATTGTAACAGTTCTTGTTTTTGCATAAACAATCTCTGAATACTGCCATCAAAGTGTAGGACTAATTTTCAAATGTTTATATCTGCCTAAAGTTTATTTTCTTAGCATTATATGCTACTGCTAAACGCTAACACACAAATCCAACAGACTGTAACTAAAAGCTTTTTATGTCTGGTCTAATGGCTCTTTTATTCAGTCTGCCACATACATGTGTGAAAATAATTACGGTGATTGTTTCCTCTCTCTCAGGGCGAGTGCGGTAATTTCATCCGTCTGATCGAGCCGTGGAACAGGACACACTTGTACGTGTGTGGGACGGGCGCCTACAACCCAGTGTGCACTTATGTCAACAGAGGACGCAAGCCTATGGTAAGAGTGGGGTAACAGGGCACGAGAGGTGTGTCTTAAACATAGCGAGTTCACCTGGATACCTGTGAGGCACAGGTGTTCTTACTGTATTTATAGATATTCCTTTTCCAGATTTCTCAACAAATCTATCCATTACCGACTCTTACAGTTCATCAAGTGTAATTTCTCACTCACCGTCCCCTGTGTCACCTCCTCCCTTTTAAAAACCCTTCAGGTGTTGGCTGGCGTTCACCCTTACATGCCTTCCCCAGCGCGCTATAACTCTCTCTCCTGTTTAGTCTTACTCTTTAATTGAAGAGCTTGAGTTTCTTCACTCCAGCCAGGCATCACACTGTGGACCCTCTTTGCCTTTTTAGGACCCTTGCTTGTGCAGCTAGCACTTTCGTCTTTCAAAATACAACACTTGTTCTCTAATGATGGCTGGGGACGTTTAAAGTGGAATTAATAGAAGTCAAAAGTTGGAAATCAATTTTTTTTTTTTTTTTTTTTTTTTACAAACGCACTAAAATCACACCTAAACGAATTGTTTTATTATTTTTTATTTATTTATTTTATTTTATTTTTATTTATTTATTTATTTATTTTATTTGTATTAATGTAGCACAAATTAAAATACAAATTATGGTGATTATTATATTGTATTATATTCTATAACTAACGTGGTAAGGGGGAAAAAAGACCTGCATTAAATGCTGTTCAGAAAGTTACATGGGTTTAGAATAATATGAGGCAAGTAAATTACAGAATTATTCCTATATTTTCCTAGTTTCAAGTCTGTATAATGTAGGGTGTTATGTTATGGGAAGTCTCATTACAGAGTATGGTGCTGGTGGTCTGTAGCTCAACATAGTAATGAATTTCCTCAACATTTCCCAGGACTGGCACACATCCTTTTTATACCCTCCCCTTGTGAATGTTTCTATAAGAGCTGAGAGGTGATATCATACCCCTTAACACCTAGCTCTTTCTAGACAGGAAACCTGGGTCACAGTCTGCATCCACAAAGTCCTCCAGTCAGGCATACATCTCACCGTCTGTCCCAATGAGCACGACACACATCACGTTTAACACATACAGACACACATTAATCCAAAGACATCCAGATGTGGCTGACTGCAGCAGGTCTTTGGCGTGCTAGCCTAGACTTTGCATTCAGACTTTACCCAAGACAGTATGTTGAAAGAAACACATGTGGCCGCAGAAGACGTGCTGACTCTCAATGTTGATTTTTGGGGTTTTCCGAGAGCCTGTGCAACTCATCATGGTCAAACCATCCAACAGCATCTGCTATGATAAGCATCTATGCAAACACATGACACCACAATCCCAAACGAGTTTTGCCTCACACTTCTAGGTATCTGTAGAGCCTGATATCTTCCAAACGCTAACTCTGCAACCTAGTGAGCAATTTGATGTCCACGCAAAAAAAGCTGTGCAGTAAACCAGGTCCGTTTCGATGGTTTAAGAGGGGTTTTAGAGACTGTAAGACCAGCTAGATCACCTTAGGTTGGTGTTTGTTGCCGGAGTCAACTTCCCCTACTATTAAAGTAACATCTTTATTGAAGGGATAATTGACAAACAAAATACAGTACGCAAAAAATCTACATAAATACTGTGTAAAAGTTTATTTATAATAAAAGTGTTAAAATAAACGTATATGATATATAGACAAATCTAAGCAATTGTCATATTAATAACATTTATAAATGTAACTAATTAATATTTTAACTAATTTATATATTTTATATTTAATATATATACTGCGCTAATTTAAATGTCCATGTAAAGGTGATAAATATAAAATAGTTATATATAAAATATAATTATATATTCATGTATTATATTAATAATAGTAAGAAAATTTGCCTGGCACACACACAAAAAAAATTTTAATTAAAGTGTAAAAAGTTTTTTTGTGTGTGTGTGTATTTATGTGTGTATTTTTCATCATGCATTAAGTTCTGTGCGGTACATTCTGGGATTGCCTTCACTGTGGTGGATACTTGCAGCAGTGCAATCTTGATGCAATCTTTCGACAAACCCTCCAATCATCACGCAGAAGCTCGGAGTCTAGGCCAGCCCACTCCTCATTTGCTCCTCATTCACCCCCAGAGACGCTGAGCGTCTGACTTAAATTTTTCTTTCTTTCTTTTGTTTAGCTCATTAGGTTTTGGAACAGGGCTGCTGTTTCACATACAAAAACATTCATAAAAACACATATAATAAATATCGTCTTCTCTAAGTGTTAAAGGTCACCTCAGTGCCTGAACTTTTCCTCTTTTATTTTTGTAAGGGACAACCATGCTTGGTAAGTGAGTAAGATCACAGATCATGTGATTATGTTCTTTTGTAGACCGCCATGCATCTCCAGATGCCCCAGACCAGAGGAAGAACTAGTCGTGCTGCTGAACCTGAAACAGTGTTTGATGAGACAGGACTACAGGTGGGATACGGGTCTGAACGTCTGCAGTGAGCACGTTGGCTCTCCTTGGATCTAAATATGCATAACCAGCATGCTCTTCGTTCCTCTGTTCGTTCGTCTTTCTTGTTCCACCTCATTGGATGCCTGGATGTTTTTTAGTTTTCTCTTTGTCTCGTCTTTCTAACATGTTTTCTTTTTAAAGCTTTGTTGTATGTCTCACATCTTGTTTTTTGTGTGTTAAAGTTTTTTCCTTTTTTTTTTTTGTAAACCTTCTTTTAGTTTCAAAATATGTCTTCTCTGTTGGCTGATCTATGTTCTGTTCTTCTGTAATGTCTTAGCTTTTTGTATGTTTTTCTCTTTGTACAGTAGTTCAACCTGCAAAACTACCCTCCGAGCTTAAGTTAATTGTTAATTTTAAAGATTTTGCAACAGAACATTACATACTCCAAAAAAGCAGTTTAAATTGCAGTTTATTTATAAATGATTAACTTGCAATACATAACTTTCTTGGTTTTATTTTGATCACACACATCAACTTTCTGCCCTGATAGGACTGAATGCTAAACTTTTAGGTGGTTGATCCAGAGCAAACACAAGTCAGCTTTACCAAACACAAAGAAGCAGAGGAAATAATAGGCCTATACAGCTAAACATTACTCAAATACTTCAGCCGTCATACATTTCACATCACAGGAAGAAGTGTTTAACCTTCTCATGACCTCAGCTCCCTCCAATACAATACATTCTGATGCTCAAGCCTACAGTAAAAACTAAAACCTTACACTTCACTTTTTGACTAAATGATTACTACACACAGGAAGGTCTTGTTTTTAAGGCATTGCTCAGACTTGTACAAGCTGGATGGAGGAATAAGAAAAGACAAGTCAAAGTTTTTGTTTTAGTGTTATTCATTTTTAGTTGAATAGTGACAATAAAGATGAGTTTTTTAGTTGCATGAAAATTGTCAGTGATTCAGCGTTCCAGATGGTGATGGGAAGATCATTCCACCAGCCAGGAACTTGTTTTTCAAGGATATTGTGCCTCTCTGTGATGATACCACGAGGTGTTGCTTATAGAACTCAGACTTCTGGAGGGGATGTAGATTCATAAGTGAGTAGAAGTCGTGCTGAGTCTGGGGCTGTTCTATTTGCAAGCTTAAATATTTTGAACTTGATGCAGGGATTTGAGGTGGGCCCTTGTAGGCTTGTTAAAACACTGTTTGTGCTGCTGCATCCTGAATCATTTGCAGAAGTTTGATTGTGTATGATGGAAGTTTAGTCAAAAGAGCATTGCTGTAGTCCAGCCTAGAAATGAGAAGGGCACAAGAATTTGTGCAGCTTATCCATTAAGAAGGATCTTTCTGATGTTGTACTATTCAAACCTGCAAGATGGAGCACTTTTTGCACTGTGGTCTTTTAAAGTCAGCTGGTCATCAAAGATTATTCCAAGATTTCTGACTGAACTTGATGGGGTAATTGTTGATAAGCTTAACTGAATGGTAATTTCATGTTGTAGATTTAGAGGTGCGTGGAAGACATGAAGCTCAGTCTTTGCAAGGTTGAGGTGCAGGTGATGTTCTTTCATCCATGCCGAGATGTCCACCAGGATGCTGGAGATCCATGCAGATACTGTTTTATCATCTGGTTGAAATGAAAAAGCTGTGAGTTATCAGCATAACAATGGTGGGAAAAACCATGTGCCTGTATGATGGGTCCCAGTGAGGTAGTGTACATGAAGAGGAGGGGTCCAAGAACTGATCCCTGAGGAACGCCAGTTACCAGCTGATGTTTTTTTGAATAGATTCCATCCCCATGAAACCCTGAAAGTAGAATCCCTGTGATGTCCAGTGATGAGAGGGCAAACAGGAGGATCTCAGGATCAAAAGTGACAGATAGATCCAGCAGGATCAGAACAGTTGATCTGGTAACGACTTTCGCAATCCGTAAGGCTTCAGTGACTGACAGTAGCACAGTCTCAGTTGAATGGCCACTCCTGAAACCTGATTGGTCAGTGTCCAGCTGGTTACTGGAAATTAAAATAACCAAAAAATAAATGTATTTTTTATATTTAAAAATTTGTTTCTTTCAATTAATTAAAAATACAAAATACAATTAATTAAAGTAAAATGTGAGATCTAAATGGGTTCCCTTATTAACAAAAATGATTCATACAAATTCATATATATATATATATATTTTATTTATTTGTGTTGAATACTTTCATTTTTATATGTATAAATATAACAAAGAAAAATCTTTAGTGAAACAAGTACAACAAAATTTACCATGAATTGATAGCAAGCCCAAACTTGATTTTTTCGTAGCACACTATAATTACCATTCAATACCCCGTATCAACTTGTGTGAAACAAAAAAAAAAAATATAGGGAAAATTTAATGTTTCTAATTTAAGACAACCCTGCAGGAGCTGCCAGTGTCAGTTTGTTTCTGCAGTGTTGATTTTAATAAAGGTTGAAAGGCAATCTGTTAATGCTGGACAACTCTGAATATTTTGACAGCCGTTCTGCTCTCCTTTATATGAATGTTGATAGATAAGATTAGAAATGTCCTGCACTCCTCCGTCTCCTCCTGTGTCTGTAGAAGAAAATTTCGGGTTACAAAACTATGGATCTGGCTCATGGTGAGTCTTCGGGGCATGTCAGCACACGCTCATGGCAGTTCCTAAATCGCACATCCAAATACCTGTCAGTCAGTGTTTCTACATCATGCCTGAGGGATTCTGGGATGGGCCGGTGTCAGTAAGCCATTCCGCCACGCTCACGATGCAGGATTAGACAGGTGTTAGCAGGTGTTGGATAGTAAAACTTTCTATCTGCACATTGTATTCATAGATCTGCCTTTAAGTTTATTTAAATTTGTGCTTTTCTCTTTCCACCTGTGCTTCATAGTCCTTGCCGTTACATGTCTAACCTTGTTAACTAAATCTGGATTTGAGGACATATGCGAAGCGTTTCTACAGAATTATTGACTGAAAGACAAAGAGAGATGATCTTTGATTTGCAATTTTCCTTTCAGGAATACATCTTCCATTTGGAGCCCGGCAAAGAGGATTCTGGGAAGGGAAAATGCCCATATGATCCAAAACTGAACAGTGTCTCTGCTTTGATTAGTAAGTCCTTTCAGCGATTCCATTTAAAACTGCAAACATATTTTCACACGAGAGGGTAATTTTTTTGACAATTAAATTGAATTAAATTGAGAAATCACTGCATTATTGGTTGTGTGGATTGGAAAAGACCAAACCATGATTTCTGGGTAACTCATAATGGAGAACTCAGATGGCAGTAAAAGCCTTTTATATTGAAACATGTGAATCAAGCAAGCGAACGGAGTGTTTTAACAAGTCCTCTAATGATGCTTCTCACTGCAAGTCTTCATGCACTAGCAAACCTGATGGTTTATACATCATTGGTAACGGGTCATTTCAGAATAGTGTTTGAGACAAAAAAATCTTTTTACATTTAGCGAGGTCAACTATGCTCCATGTTCACAGAGAAACAGTCAACTCTGCAATCATAAAAGTTTGATGGTTTAACAATCGAAAAGTGTAGTAATAGTAGTAGTAGTGATTCTTTTTTGCAATTTATTATTTTTTTCCTTCAAAATTATGCAGCCCTAAATAAAAACATGCAAGTTTAGGTTCCTCTGGCTACCAAACTAGCACGTCATCAGCCGAGTCCAAAGAACAACACAAAGCCCCAATTTAGCAGGGCTAATTCAGCAGGTAATTCAGCAAAACCCTTGACTAGGAAAACAACCGGCTGAACCATCTAATCAGCACAGCTTAGCAAAGCCCACAACTAGCAAAACCACTTAGCTAAGCCAGTAAAACAATTTATCACAGTCTTACACGAAGCGCGACCTTAAAAGCCACAAACAAACACGACAAGGAAGCTTTTGCAAACAATTTGGCATGCTATTTGTCGAAAGAACGCTTTAGTGCTTGCCTGTCTGGTTGTATTTAACTACCACCTCATATATTAGAGTTGTTTGGTTGAATTTACAAGGCGTTCTGACAGGTTGGCACCTAGACTTCCCCTGAGAATCAACAGTTTTGATATGCCATCGGAAAAACTGCTGCCGGGCAGAACAAATAGACTGTCAACAATCAGATTCTACATCCAGCATGCTTCCTCTACAAACTCCTCTGATTGAACTCGTATCTCCCGCTGTACATAGAAACAAGTGTGGGCAAAAACGGGCAGGTCCTGTGTTCTGAATTCCTCCGAGAGAGAGAATTAATCTCATGCTCTGCCTGGCCCTGGTTCTGCGGCCCCTCCTTAACAGCCGTGGCCTCTGCCAACTACACGCTGAGACACCTGCTCAAATGGCCTGCAACTGGGTTCTCCACACTCACACACACCCGCACACACACACTTGACCTCCACACTACTTAACAAGGAACAAATTCCTCTAGAGGCAATAATAACCCCTCACATGCACATGCATAATGACCAGCGCATATGAGACCCAGTGGGCATTAATCTTGTGCAGTGTGTAATGCAAGTTGGCAGTTGCCACCAAGCCAAGCTTTATACTGTTGTACAGTGTTATGGTCCAATTTTTAACATTAAAATAATTAATGTATTTAGCATAATTAATGTATTATTGTTAAAAATAATAACTATTCATCAAATATAATATACAAATATATATTTGACTTTAAAAAATGATCCTCTCAACTGATGATTTCTGTATAAAATTGAAATGTTCTTGATGATCCTCCTGGCAGTAATCCATCATCATGGGTGTGGCTGATGTTTCATTTTAATATATATATATATATAATAAAAAAAAGAATAAATTGAATATTGCATTCTTTCACATTCAGACATTTACAGTTTACCTTTTTTGTATCTTTCTGTTTTTGTTACTCTTAGATGGAGAACTGTACGCAGGGGTGTATATTGATTTCATGGGAACAGACTCTGCTATTTTCCGAACATTGGGGAAAAATGCCATCATGCGCACTGACCAATACAACTCAAGGTGGCTAAATGGTAAATAAGTGGATATGGTGGTTAATTTTATTTAGTTTTTATTTTTTACTTATTTTTTGCTGGTTTTGATTGGTTTAGGTTTTAGCGTATGGGTTTGTGTGTTTATATATTGATATTATTTTATATTTTGTAACCTACAGTTGAAGTAAATTAGGAGACAATTTGTTATTCATCTAATCATCAAAAAGTTGAATTTATCTCAATTCATTTGTACTTTTCCATTTTTTCCATTTATTCAGATAGTTCTAATTATTTCACTTATATTTTTAATTGTGCAAAATGAGCATTTTCTCTCTCTCTGTTTATTTTTTTAGACCCCTCATTTGTCCATGTGCACCTCATCCCTGACAGCAACGAAAAAAATGATGACAAACTCTACTTTTTCTTCCGTGAGAAGTTTTCTGAGATGGGCCAGAGCCCCAAATCACAGTCACGCATCGGCCGAATCTGCCTGGTGAGCTACAATCACTGACCTAAAATATGATGTGATAAATATGAGCCAAAGTTTGAGACATTCCGTACAGTTCAGCATTTCTGAAAGAGATTCCAGCTACAGCCGAGAGCAAACAAGCGAGCCGTGGATGTTGGATACTCGACTGTGCCATTACTGTTTGCTTGCCGCTGACGTGCCGAAATCCACACATATTTGACCTCCCTGCTTACAATACGTCTCTCTATCCATGTGACCCCTGAACCTGTGACCTTTTGACCTGTCAGGTCAGCCGCTCTGTGTATGACGGAGTTGCTTCACCACAGCTTGCAGGGGAAAGGATGGCTTATTCACTAGCACCACAGCAATATTTCCCGAGAGTGGAGCTTAACCACAAGTTCTTAATGAAAATAGCGCCAGACCACAATTGCAAATTGAGCAGGGCAATGAAAACAAACATGAAATGGCAGGCTTGAGCCACAGGGGTAAACTCCACAGGGTTTGTGGTGCATCTTCATGGGCTCAATGTAAGCTTGTGGGTGTGTTTGTGTTTAGCTGTACTTGGAGGGATAAAAAAATGAAAAGTTCATTACAAACGTAGTCAAGCCATATAATACCCACAAATGTTAGTCAACTCATACGATATATATATATATAATATACAATATATAATGAAAAGTCACTGGTTTGCATTTAAATATTTATTTTAATGTAATTTATTGATGTGATGGAATTTTCAGTATTGGATAATATTGTGATGCTTAATTTTTTTGCGAAAACCATGATGCATATTTTCAGGGTTTAACTGATGAAGAGAAATTTATTTGAAATACACATTTTTCTTACACAATAAATATATAAGATATACAGCGCAAAAGCTATGTGTGCGCCTTCGTGAATGCATTTGTTCTTGTGTATTTTTTGTGACATGCATGTGTTCATTGAGCTGTTTCATATGCGAAACCACATGGTGGTATATGACATCGCATTTGTGTTTGTGTGGGTGGCTGGGTTTTTGTGTTTATCCGCTTTCTGTTTATACGAGTGCGTGGTCTCTGTTGTGCAGCCCCCCCAGATCTTTGTTTATGAGTCGGGGTCATGTAGTGACCTGTCACGCAAACACACCCCTGCGCTCAGGGCTTTATAGATCACCCTCCGGAGAACCAGCCATTCTGCATCTCGCATCTGAACCCATCTGGTCACCATCCACCCTCTCTCACAAAAATCTTTAGCTTCTATTAATAACAACGAGTCATGCGATCAAAGATGAAACGTGCAGGGAGAGCATGGGGTATGATCATTCATATCATATATACAGTTTGTCGTATATAACTATTTTAGCTGCATCTGTTGCTCATGTCATTCCCCAAAAGACAAAAGGCTTGCTTTCTTCTGGGGAGCACAAAGGGTGATTTTGAATAATTATCAGTGAGGACTGTGAAGGTTTTTTTTTTTTTTTTTTTTTGGGTGAACTTTCCCTTCATGCCTCCAAACGAGTAGGCTGGGATTGAAGTCAGATGATAAATCAGGATTCCTCAACCACCTCTCCCTGAAATTTGGCCGGCCATCAGACCAGATGGGTGTGTTTTGTGAATTAGACGAGACACTATTTGCAATCTTGTCTTCTCACAGCTAACTTTTCCTTACTGTTTGTTCCTCTCTCTCCCGCTGCGGAGGGGCTTGCCATGAATTAAATGCAGCTATTTCACCTCTCTTTGATTTCGACTCAAACCGACGGTTCTCAACGTGTGTGTGTTTACAGAACGATGACGGCGGTCACTGCTGCTTGGTCAACAAGTGGAGCACCTTCCTGAAAGCCCGTCTCATCTGCTCGGTCCCAGGAGCTGACGGAATTGAAACGCATTTCGACGATCTCAGTAAGTCTCCGTTTCTGTCTCACTGTTCATCTCCAACAGATAAAGTCGTCAGTTAAAAAGGCTCCATCTTGGCTCTTAAAGTGGTTTGCTTTGGCCCGAGGCCAGTCAGGGATCACTTTAGCTGTGTGTGAACGGGAAAGATCCTCTCCTGGTTAGTCAGGTTTCAGTGGTCCTGTCCAATGTCGCCCACACCCTACTACAAAACCACATGCAAACCCTCCATCCACCCACAACATCCTGGATCCCCTAACAGGGGCCTCCAGGTCTGCATTTACACCGGGCCAGGTGACGTACCTCACCCTCCCTGCCATATGGCGCAAGATCCCCCCCCACGTCCATATGCTAAGATGGAGCCATGTTACAGAAATACACCCTCTTTTTCTGAACAAAAAGCTCTTTTGAGAAGACTGAAGGTGTGGGAGATGTGCCATGAGCTGTGGAGAGACTTGAAGGGAGTTCGGATAGCGTCCAGAGAGAAGGCCATGCCCTGTGGACGGATCAGGTGGACCGACAGGAATGCCGGTTCCACTAAGGGTCTCTCTCTTGCAATTACAGTATTTTCCAGACTAATTGGCCCCAGTGATGTAGGGAAATGGCGGACTATGATCATGCTGGAATTTATTGCTGTTGCTCATATTAGAAGAGCAGATTTGGGCTCCTGAGCACAGTCACTCAAGGTTTATAAACACGTTTGGCTCTTAATAAGTGGCGAGGATGTTTACACAGGCCCATGGAGAGGTGATGATATAGTTGTGTGTGTTGAAGGAGTGATGTCCAGGCATTTTTAATAAGGCAAAAAAGCTGTAGTCCGTTTTGAGTTGTGGCGGGATACTAATGAACAGGACTAAGCTTGTATTAAGTCGTAGTAGTCCGAATAATTATAATTACACATTAACATTCTTTGGAAATCAGATCTATTATATATCCACAAATAAGAAGTCTTTTATTTGATAGAATACAGTAAAAACTATAATATTCTGAAATGTATTAAGACAGTTCAGTACTTCAGACAGTTGATAGATGTTAGGAATTTGGCAAATTCGTCCCAGATGGCCAAATGTTTGTTAAAAAAAAATGCTGTAATTTTAAAAGTATGTGTGTTCATCCTTGTTGAAGATCCTTAGATATACGCCATTAACTGCAGTTCTCCTGTTGTGAAAGAAAAAGGGGGGGTAAATTTGCCTCAGGTTGGCAAATGTAGTCTGTAAAGTGCTATTAGTCATGTATCTGGAACATGTGCATTATCTATTTCAAAACATGGATTTTTCATTTACTGTATAAGACCATGAGTTTCTAGCACTGTGAAGAAGTTATGAATCAATTTGTCAAATAAGCCCATGTCTTTGATCCATACACACATAATGCTTCACCTGCACTATACATACAGTTACTGGTATATAATGGTTGGCAGGACGTGCGTGTGAGACAATAGGAACCATATGCTCTGCTATCCTCATCCTTATTATCCTACAAGTTCTCCCTAAGGAACACTCACTTATTCCCTTACACACACAAACACTCATATGCGCACATAAGTGTTTATGCAAGCCAGCTCAGCAAGTTTCAGAAAAGTGATGACATGCAATGTCTTTTGCCTGAACATTATTTACTGTCCATTAATCTTATTTACCCAAGTGTAATCTCTTTCTTAAAAGCAGTTTGTGTTAAGATTGTATTGTGTCTCAGTGTTGCTGTTGTTTAAAAAAAACTATAAAAATAATGGTCTAAACATTCTCATTGCTTCAGAGATGGTGAGAGAAATGCAGTGAGAAACTCTGACTCACAGGAAGTTTGTCCCGACATTCATTAAATGTGCTTGATTTATGCACTGCAAATATTAGCAAAGTGTTCTCCAGCTTTGTCGCTGCAATGCTTCTCTGTGTTTGTGTGTTTCAGGGGATGTGTACATACAGCCCACGCAGGACACTAAAAATCCCGTCATCTATGGGGTCTTCTCTGTATCTGGGTGAGTTTGAATGTACCAGACAAGGTCTTCCTCCATCTGCAAGCTGTAGTGAACACTGGAAGTGCTTGTTTAGCATGGGCAGTTGTCCACTGCATTCGCATCTGTTTTTTTCCATGTACATCTTTATATATTAATAGCTCAATATATGAGCTTAATAACAAAAACTGTCACATTTTCCCCACAGCTCTGTATTTAAAGGCTCAGCGGTCTGCGTCTACTCCATGGCGGACATTCGGATGGTGTTCAATGGACCTTTTGCCCACAAAGAAGGTCCCAATTATCAGTGGGTGGCCTACACAGGAAAAATCCCCTACCCTCGTCCAGGAACAGTGAGTTTCATCTCTTATGAACCAGACTACCAATAATAAGATGAATTATTGGCATACCGATTTAGAAATAATAATGAAAACCTGCTGTTGAAGGTTAAAACATGTTTAAACTTAACCAAGCCTCAAACCAAGCTAAAAGAACAAGCAATAAATTGCCTTTTAATGTTAGGAGAATACACAGATCTCATTGACTAAGGTTGGTCACCTTTACCCATGTTTGCTAGTGTCCTGGTGGGACTTTCACCCCTAGCATGAAGTCCACGAAAGACTACCCTGACGAGGTCATCAACTTCATGCGGAACCATCCCACCATGTACAACGCTGTGTATCCGGTGCACAAGCGCCCCCTGGTGGTCAGGACCAACGTGGACTATGAGTTCACCACCATCACTGTGGACCAGGTGACTGCAGCAGACGGAAACTATGAAGTGCTCTTCCTGGGTACAGGTGAGTTTGGAAACTTGCCTGATTTGTTTACCTCTCCACAGTTAGATTGTTGATAGTTCTATAAAAATAAATGGTTATGTTTATTGTTAGGTTTAATTTGAGCTTCAGTATTTTTAAGGCTATAAGATTATTAAAGATTTAATGCAATAACTAGTGTAATAGAAAAATGTTTTTAATAACAGCACTAAAATTCTCCATACGACCTAAAGTTGTTGCTATCTAATGCTTTTTTTTTTTTTTTTTTTTACTAAAATAAAAAAAAAACAAGCCCCACTTTACATTTGGTGGTCTTTAGTACTTGCATTTATTTAAATAATTTGATACAACTACATGTAACTACTTAAGAGTAAGGTTACTGGCATGTAATTATGCATCATTTATTGTTATCATAATAGTAAGCGTGTGTAATGTCTAACAAGGACACCTTAAAATAAAGTGTTCTCTTGTTTTGCAATACAATAATGAATATTTTATTGTGCATTTACAGTAGTTAAGCACACCTCATATAAAGTAGGACCAAAAAAACATATTTTTCATTACCAATATAACACTGGAATAGAAGCGTGTGCATCTTACCATGTCAAGACACTGAAACTGCTGCAGGATAAAGGGAAATAGTCTGTTTCATTCTCAGTCTACTGTACATAAATCAGAGGAGGTGAAAGCATTTTACTCTACTTTATTTCCGTTTCCATCTTTCTGTTGATATAAAAACTGAATGCAGCATATTAAGGCTGAAGGGTTACTTCATAGGGATCCATCAACTTACAACAGCTGAGCTAACTCTCATCTCCTTTCTTTTAACCTAAAAGCGTGAAAATGACATCGTTCTTTGTTCTCGTCTGTCTGTAGATTATCTCTTTATGTCTGCTTTTCTTGCTTTGTGAGTCTGAGTCTAATGGGCTTTTAAATCAACTCTGCGCGGCCCATTGCACCTACAAGCACTCACAGGAGCGTCCCTGGCTTTAAGCTCGCCTGCATTCAAAGCTCAGGTTAGATGTATTGCTCCGGTTGCAATAAATCTCTGGTGACATGCACTGAGGAATGCAATGGCCCACTTACATCAAACAAGCATTTCGCTAGGACACAGCCACTCGAATACCACAGCTTTCCAGTAGAGACGGAGCCTGACAGGATACAGCCGAGCTGAAAGATGAGTATGCCGTGAAAAGCAGGGAAGACAAAAGAGGGATTTTTAAAGGAAGAGATGGTGTGTGGAAAATGAGAAGGGTCTACACGGTAGATGGGATGGAGAGAAAGAGTACCTCAAGTCTTTCTGTACTCGGTGAAATATAATAATCATGATTTTATCAGGGCTGCAAAAATGGAAAAGCAGAGTTGTCAGATGAATATCGTGGTGCTTTTGATTTTTTTTTTTTTTTTTTTTGTTAGGGACTTGTAAGATTTAATCTGTTTAATCTGACTGTCTTTCTTCTGGCCTGCAGACAAAGGTACAGTGCAGAAGGTGATTGTCCTGCCCAGAGATGACCTGCAGACAGAGGAACTGGTGCTGGAGGAAGTGGAGGTTTTTAAGGTGAGAGATGCATCCTGGATCTCCTGTTGTACACTAACTTATTAATATTAGACAGCTCTTTGAAATACTTGATTCTCTTTGGTCTCTTCAACTCATCAAGGCTGCATTTATTTGATTAAAGTACAGTAAAAACAGTATATGATTCTAGTTTACAAAAGCGGTTTTCTATTTTAATATATAATTTATTCCCGTGATGGTAAAGCAGAATTGACAGCATTATTACTCCAGTCTTCAGTGTCACATGATCCTTCAGAAATCATTCTAATATGCTGATTAACTGCTCAAGACACATTTATTGTTGTTGTTGTTGTTATTATTATCAGTGTTGAAAACAGTTGTGCTGCTTAATATTTTTGTGGAAAATTTAATAGTTTAATTTAAAATTTAATCTTTAATAGAGAATATAAAAATAGAGAGTTCAAACGGTATCATTTATTTAAACCAGAGATTAAACGATTGTATATGTATTTACTGTCACCTTTAATAAATTCAATGCATCCTTGCTAAATTAATGTCTTTTCAAAAACCTTTTGCATGGTAGTGCGTGTATGTATATATAAGGCGGCATACACAATAAATGCACATCTTTTACTTTCAGGTCCCTACTCCTATCACAACTATGAAGATTTCTTCAAAACGGGTAAGAATTTGCTGTACATCAAACCTAATACTGTGGTTCACAAACATTGATGTGCAATATAAATACTGGAAGAATTCATGAACCCATGAAGAGGACAACAATAAACCCACTTAAGCTAGATGTTCTGCTCTCTGTCTCTGTAATCCATAAGCCGCTTTCGTACTGGGATAACAATTTTACAGATGCATGGAGATAATGTGTTAAATTATTAAGAGTTTTATTCTTTCTTCACAATTGGGATTGTTGGCAGATGTGGCATTACATCATTACTAGGCTGTAATTTAAACCCTAGTCCTCCAAGAAAAGCTGATCCTAAAAACAGAAATGTCAAGTGTCTAAGTGTCTAAAGGAGAAAAACATTATCCCAACAGGCTAAAATTTGCAGTTGAAAACCTGCACATACCTGCAGTCACTTGTGGGTTTATTCTTTCCCAAGAGGTTTGAAAATAGTAAACGATGTACCTTGAAGTTTCAGGATCAAATTATATATCTAAAAGCAGAGAGAAAAATACTATCACTCTGCATAACAATGTGTTTTAATTTTGTTGCAGCAACAACTATATGTGGCGTCTGAGGTTGGAGTGACTCATTTGGCCCTGCACAGGTGTGACGTCTATGGTGAGGCATGCGCAGACTGCTGTTTGGCCCGGGACCCTTATTGTGCCTGGGATGGCAAGTCCTGCTCTCGGTATTCCGCCTCACAGAAGAGGTAAACATGCCAAAGCACTTTAAATCAGAAGACATTTACACACAATGTTAGTCAGCATCTTTAGGCATGTACAGTAACACAGTGAGAACGTTTGGTTTTGAAAGAACAATAGCCCAGTGCTTAGTCCATCAGACACAAAGAAATTAAGATTTGAATATGGCCATTTCTTTCTTTGGCTCTTTTTTTTTATTAAAGGGTTATTTCACCCAAAAATGCTCCCCCTCAAGCCATCCGAAGTGTGTATGATGTTCTTTCAGGGGAATCCAATTGGAGTTATATTAAAAATAGCCCTGGCACTTCTTCCCTTTAAGAGTCCAATAAAGTGTGCACAAATGCATGTGAATGCATGCGTTCAGACGAATGTCGTAGGATGCGTGTCACGCACATGCCACAGTCAGCGAAGTGATAGAAATGTGTTTATTACGTTTGAAATATGTATTTTCTTTCTTAAAAAAACATTGATTCAGTACAGTAGGCCTTCATTCCTCCTCCGGGGCAATGTGATGCACGCCTTATTACATTTGCATGTGCTTTATGTGTTTCGGACTGTTAGCGGGAAACACCCGCCCACTACAATGATTTTAATATAACTCAGATTGGATTCATTTGAAAGAAGACATATACACCTAGTATGGCTTGAATGCGAGTAAAGAAGTTTAACTTTCATTAACATTGATAGGAAATAATCATAAAATAGTCATAAAACCTCACTGAACACATAATTCCAAAAACTCTTATTCATCAAAGGTCATAGTCTAGTCATGTGCGTTCAATCCTCATTTACAGTCACAGCCTCCTAATTTCAGGAAATTTTGTCCATTAGATGTTGCAACTAAAGATGTTTTGCTTTCATGCAGTCAGATGCATTAGTCATATCGGACAATTTCGGGGAATAATTAGTTTTCTTTTGAACACATACATTTACATTTATTTGAGATAAACAGGTGTCCGTATGGATCTTATTTAGTGAAGGGCAAGTATTATTATTGTGAAACAAGACAGGACTTTCCCTAAAATTGCAGAAAGATGAAATCCCAGAGAGACCGATTAATCGTGTCTTTCTTCTCTGAACTTTACACTTGTTCAGGCTGCCAGCGTTCATCCCAGCTGACCGGCATATCTTTAGTGTGTTGAAACTGAGAATTTGAATAATATAATCAGATGAGCTGTCTACTGAAAACTGTCCTTATGTGTGTAGTCAATAAATTTCTTATTTTGTCATATTGGCTTCCTTTCAGGCGCAGTCGGCGGCAGGATGTGAAGTACGGGAACCCCATTCGGCAGTGCAGAGGATACAATTCCAACAGTAAGCTAACTACATATTTGTAAATATGTAAACTAATTATGCATGATATCAATAAAACAATTTAGTTCTGCCTGTTTTTTTATTCTAGTGTAAATGCATTGGTCTAATAAACATTTTGTTTGCACAACTAATTGATAAATCATTCACAGCTAATATTTGTTTTCATTGCATGACACATTTATCAGCAACATCATGTTTATGAATTCAGTTTTACTCGGTTTAAATTAAGCGTATGTGTCATGCTTTCATTACACACCCATAATGAGCTGTTAACAGAAAACATCATTGTGCTGTGATCTGAGTTTATTTACATTACTGCAGTCTGACTGACACGACTCTTACATTCTGCTGGCTCTGCTCTATTAGTTCGTGGCCAGTTCTTGCTCCAGTGCTGTGCTGATGTCAATGAGAAATGACATGTTGTTCTTGTTGTCCAGCCAATAAGAACACTCTAGAGACAGTGCAGTATGGGGTGGAGGGCAGCAGCACGTTTTTGGAGTGCCAGGCCAGATCTCCCCACGCCGCTATCAAATGGCACCTCCACCGAGACAACAGCGACAGGAGGAGAGAGGTGAGGACACACCATTACATATGTTTGCCAAGCAGCGGCTATCAAGTAACTTTATTTTTTGAAAAAATAAAATTAACTGTAAAAAAAATTCAAATATATGTAAAATTACATTTTATGTGTAGTATAAAAGTTTAATTTTTATTTTATAGATAAAATAAAGTTACATATATTATAAAATAGCATTTAATTTTTATATATAAATATAAAATTATTTTGTAATATAGTGTAATTATAATTAGTGTGTATACATACATACATACACACACACACACACGTGTATATGTGTGTGTATATATATATATATATATACACACAGTCAATTACTTTTTTGTCATTTCATATTTAATTTACAAATATGTTTGTAATATATTAAATTTTTTTTTGTTATCAAATACATTCAGCAGATTTTATCTTTAAATCCACATTGAAAATCTAGTACCAACCAACCATCATTCCTATATGCAACATTAATAGTAAAATTCATTGCTATTTCTCACGTCTGTTTTTGTGTGTCCTCAGGTCCGTACCGACGGGCGAGTGATGAAGACAGATCAAGGCTTGCTACTACGTTCTCTCCAGTCCTCCGACTCTGGCATCTACGTCTGCACAGCCACAGAGAAGAACTTCAAGCACACCTTAGTCAAACTCCAGCTGTTGGTCTTGACCAACCAGGCCGTCAACAACATCCTGGTGGAATCGGGCCGACCGGCGACGTCTTCGCTCCAGTCCAGCCCCTGGACTCCCAGCGCTGGACAATACAAGGACCTTCTGACCATCCTCAGTCAGCCTGAGATGGGCCTCATAAACCAGTACTGCCAGGACTATTGGCAATATGGAGACCCGCTGACGGGGGTCATCAAAGCCAAAGACCTCAAAGAGCTAAAGGAACAGAAGAAACCGCGGAATCGCAGACATCACGGGGATGAGGAGGAGACATGAGGGGGTTTCTGTCCCCCCCCCACGGGCTTTATAGGAAAGACTTCTAAAAGAGAAAAACCTGGGGGGAAAAAAGAAAAAGAAAAACTTCCATCAAATGAAACCGAACTTTGCAAGCAACAAACGGAATTCCCTTTTAACACATAAAGATGATATCTTACACAGTATTTATTGTAGGTTGTATATAGTTCCATTCTGTGGATTTCTTTGTACTTAAATAGAAAAATGAATGCTCTTTGTGTATAAGTACCTAACGGACAAATATTATTGTTATATTATTTTTATTGTCACAAATACAAACGAAAGAAATGAAATCTCCAATTTCCATCTTCCAGGCATTGACGACTCGTACATATTGACATAAACTCATAGACTATGAACTATGTTGAACTTGACAGGGGTATGGAAAGAGCGAACAGGGATAAATCTTTCCCCTTGGACTCTTCACACGGAAAGACATTCGGAGAAGGCGGGGCAGAAGACGCTGACATCATAATGCACCACACCACTAGTCCCACCCCTAAGTGCATTCTGGTCCCTCATTGGTAACAATGATGCACCAGCTCATATTGTCTTCCTAATGTCACTTTGTATGCACAACGCATCTGTTTCATTGCACAAATGTTTAAGGTAATCTAGTTCCATGGCACAATTTCTTTGTGTAATGTAAAACAGCTGCTGAGGGCTCTTAGTAAGCTTTTGTTTTTTTTTTAATGCCACTTTTGAAAAGACTAAAAGCACAAACCAACTTACAACGCGATGTCATGAATGCATAAAAAAGAAAACACATCCAGGTCACATTTCACCCATTTAAAAAAAAAAAGAAAGAAAATAAAATCATCATTTTCATATAAGAAACCCGCTCCACCCCCCATGTTTTATTTTACTTTATTTTAAAATGTCATTGTAAAATATACTAATAGTAATTCTTTCATAGTAAAATTTTTTTTTTTTTTTATGAAATTATGATAATTAAATTTAAAGGGGTAATGTCACACAGACTTTTACATATATTCCTTTTGATTTTGGGATGAAAAATGATCTGGTCCTGTTTTGTTTTTTTTTGGATTAATGCCACATAGCCTGAATTTAAATAAACTGGTGAAGGCTATTAAAGTTAGATCCTGATATGACAAAACCTACATTCATTATCAAAATGTGTTCACACTGTATAGAGCATTTTATCACAGTTAAACTACTCGAGGTCTTGGGAAGCTGGCTTTTCATTGTGCATGATTTATGTAGTGGTATTGTAGTTACAAAATTAAAGATAGCTATGTTGCAGTTCTTTCTGTTCATATATTTTTATGGTCAGGTCAGTGTTGGTCCTTTTCTGAGCGGCTTATACAGGCAAAACAGCGGACAACTATTAAAACGTTGACTGTTTCCTCAACAGTTGATGGTATTGTTACTGTTCCTGCAAAACACCACACAGTCCCAAATCCAGTATGAAGCAGCGTCTTACAGCGAGAGAAAACGGTTGTACAATTTCTTGGTATTTTTAAGATGTGTCTTTAGAAATGTTTGTGTTTTTATTTTGTCATCCGTTTGAGACTAAATGCACAGGTGATGTTACTGTGATAATTGTGTAAATGATTTTCTTTTCCCTCTTGCCGTTGCTAACTAATAAATTAAAGCTCTATATTTTATAGTAATTCAGCCGTTCATTTTTTTTTTCTTCATCAGCTGATGTGTTTGAGAAAGTAAAGCTTTCATAAAGCACTTATCATAGCTTTTGCATGCTGGTGGTATTTCTAAAGAAATTCAGATTTATCTAGCAACTTTATCCAAAAATGACAAAATTATTTATTATTATTATTTATTATAATTACCTCAACTTAAGGTAATTCCAAGCCTGTATGTCTTTTTTTCTTAAATGTAAATAAATATAGCATATACAGTGCTTTGCGAAAGTATTCATACCCCTTTCATTTTTTTCACATTTTATGATGTTGCAGCCTGTTACACTGCATTAAATTACTATTTTTTTTCTAAACTCCATTCACCATAACAGTAAGGCAAAAAACATGTTCTTAACATGTTTTCACATTTAAAAAACTAAAATGATTTAATTGCAAAGTATTCATACAGTTGAACATATGATCTTGCACAGTTTAAATTTATCTCAGGAGCATACAAATTGCTTATAGATGTTACTACACTTTGACAGTGTTGTGCAAGTTACTTCCAAACTGTAATGGATTACTTGTTACTGTTATTTAAAAGTAATTCCTTACCGGTTTCAAAATTGTAATATGTCACATGACTCCTGTATAACTTTTGAGTTGCTTTAACCGAAATAACTAGAGAGCGTGCCGTCAGAACAGCTGAAGAGTTCTGCACTCAAATGCATCAAACAGGCTAAAGCTTGCCGCACAGCATCAGCAAAAAAAGCCTAATTACCATGAAAATAGTAGGAAGGTATTTGAATTATTTAGTGTTTTCTGAGTCTGTGTCACAAAGATACATTTCCTGATACACCTTTGAAAAGAAGTCATCTTTATGGATTAAATAAATAATAGGAGTTTTTGTTTTTGATTTATTTTTTGTTTCCTTAAGTGGTAATTTAAAGCTTTCTTATTTATGTCGTCTTTTTTTGCTGAGTTTTGGTTCGTTTTTGTGAAGCTCCTGTTTAAGATATTTTCAGTGCACCCAAATAAAGCAGACCCTAAAGTAGACCGTTCCGAATGATGTACTACTCTTACATTTATCAGAAAAAATGAGGGCATAGGCCATTTTGTTTCCACTGAAAAAATGCAAGTGATTGCGCTGGTGCCTCCAGGTGCTGCAGAGCGTGCTTTAGATTCTCTGCATAAACGTGGATATATCATCATATATCATCCTACATTAGTATATCTATATTTTTTAGGCAATTTGTGATGATTTGAAAAGGTTAAATTGATCAAACATAGTTTATGATCAGCACTGTCTGCTGCTGGACGCTTTGTTGTTAAAAAAAAACAAAAAACAAAAACATTTATTTAACGAACAAAAAAAATTTCCAAACGTTTTTCAAAATTAACTTAATAAAAACATGAAAAGAAATATGATCATTATCATAACTGAACTAAATAAGCTGTCGGTCACGGGTCGGGCTAGGGCCTGAGCATCTCAGGTCATAAATCTGCTTGGTAAAGTTTAGGTTTAAGACAATGCAAGAAAGGATGACAGAAAACTCGAACTAACGCTCATATGTCCAGGTCACGAATGTCTTCTGCCACCTTCATCAATTAACCACTTTGCAACTGGCGAGCAGGTCCTAAAAGCCTCGGACCTGGAACACAGAGGCCGAAATCATGCTGCGTTTCCACTGTCGGGCCAGTAGCTTTGCTACACTCCTGTCAAACCTGCCCTAAATATGCCTTCACTTGACCATGTCACACATACAAGGTTACCCCAGTGAGAGTGAGATGAATTAAATAAATCACTAAACAAATATAGTCTATCAAAAACTGTCCTTTAGTCTTTATTTTCAAACTTGGACACATGGCTATTAACTGACCACAAACAGAAATTAGAGCTTACTTGCGGCATTTTTGATTCGTTAATGTCTGCGTCTTGCTGTCTTTTTTGTTGTTTTTTTTTTTAAACAATTTTCAAATTTTTTTTAAAACAATTAATTAAGTACAAAATTACTCAAAAAAAGTATTCGAGTACTAGTTACTTTTCAAAAAAAAGGTTTTTGCATTCTTTGCCTGCACCAATAACCCCATATGTGGTACCATTTGAAAGCTTAGAATCTCTATTTTATGCTGATATGAATCACTTCGATATTTATTTTACTGTAACAAAGTTATTTACCCCCCCCCGCCTATAGAAATAGAAATTGTGCCTTTAATTTTTAACCCTTTGTGTGCACCAATAGCCCCATATGTGGTACCATTTGAAATATATATATATATATATATCACTTACAGCAGTTTTTTTAATGTATTTTCAAAGGGTTTTCTTTAAAATGACACCAAGATATTGCATTTATTCCACTGTATGTTGGTGTGACTTGAGACTTTTGGGAGAAATTTGGGTAGGCGGAAAATTGTATAAAAATGGTTTTATTCTTCCCTACAGTTGGAATAGAATAACTCTTGCATAGATT
>JAUMHI010000052.1:6659104-6701836 GCA_032359435.1 Enteromius unitaeniatus
GATTGAATTATGTATCTATATCGACAATATTCGAGACTCTGTGAATAAGAAAGCTTTAAAAACTTTGAAAATCTGTGCAATGCACAATGTACTTATTTGATTTCATATATATATACTTGTACTTTATT
Organism: Enteromius unitaeniatus; assembly: GCA_032359435.1. Lineage (NCBI taxonomy): Eukaryota > Metazoa > Chordata > Actinopteri > Cypriniformes > Cyprinidae > Enteromius > Enteromius unitaeniatus. Next base: position 6,659,233 of record JAUMHI010000052.1, read on the forward strand.
TTTGAATTCTATGCTTCCTTCCCCTGGCAATTTCTTTTTCTTGTTTTCTTCCTTTTTTTCTTTTCCATAACATGTTGTATATTATTGTTCTTTGAATTATAATAATAAAAAAAAGATCAGTCAAGAGGCCTCTCGCGAAAAAAAACAAAACTAAATCAGTTATTTATGTTATAATTTACGGAGCTTAAAAATAACGGCTTTTATCCACCCGCATAACCAAGCTTGGAAGAGTCGGGATAATTATCATTATTATTATTATTATTATGTGTTCGTCTGAAAGAAGAAAATCATATACATCTAGATGGCTTGGGGTGACTAGTTAGATGGTGTAATTGTTATTTTTGAGAGAACTATTCCTTTAATGGTAGAATTTTCATTTTGGGGGAAATGGTCCCTTTATAAAATGTGTGTTGAAATGTCAGTGAATTGGTGTAGTTTTCACAGCGGCTTCAGTTACAAAACACCATTCCCAGGGAGGACACACAGCACTTTTGCATGTCCATGCATTGTTATTGTTCTCTGGGCACAGCGGGCATCATCACTGGCATCGCATTCAGGCAAAAGAAGATCTCATCGTCACTAGCCTCTTTTGTGTCCCCCAACAGACAAACCTCTGTCTCTGTCTTATCTGATAGCTCCCATCATTCCCTGCTTCTGGTGTCTCAGTGCCAGTGGTGGGCACAGTCGTAGCACTGACTGGCTGTTCTCACCCACCGGGGTGATGGATGAGTATCGGAGTGAATAGCTGAACACATTGAGGATAGAACGGCTCAGAAACCCACATGCTTATCTCCCAGAGCCATCTCAGAGGGGGAAGGGGTGCCATCCTTTCAACATGCCATCATAGGCTGTCATTATTATGGAAAGGCCTCTATTCATGCTTACAAACTCTTTTGTTCACTGTTTCAAAATCTCTTTATCGCTCTGACATGAAAGCTTCAGAATAACTTATCGATTCTGTTTTGCCCAAGCAGATGTTTTTAGAAGTGTAGCGCTCTGGAAAGAAATGAAAGCATGGAATAACACTTTTGAAGTAACCTGATCAGTCTTAAAGGACATTTATGAGAGACGTTTGCTGGTATTATCAGGGTGTGAGATCAGGGACACGGAGGAAGCAATTCCTGGCAAGGCCATTATAACATTCAGAATGTAGGGTAAATCATGTACAGGACGCCACATTTGTAAAGTTCTGAGGTCTGGACAGGACGTTAGGAGGCCAGCACAGATGCACTCTGATGCCATTAAACATCCTTTTAAAGTTAAGTGCTTTAGATGCTGATGATAAATGTGGATTCATTCTAAGATTTAGAGGTTAGGTGATGCATTGGCCGGAGGATAAAATGTTCTCAATAGAAGAAAGCTTCTGCGCTTATTGTCTGGGAATGTCTACTAAATTATGTAATTATATATAATGTACTAAATGATATGAACCAGCAGAGGGCAAGCTTTACTAAGCCTCTAAGATGCTTGCTTATGCACTGCAAAGGAGTAGGCCTCTGCTATTATAAGGCTCTGTTATTTATGTATTTTTTTTTTAGAATAAAAGCACAGTGATTGCAAAGTGGGTAATAAATGCCCATTTGTTTCTGCTCTTTACAAACCTGTTGTGTATGACCAATACACTCAAGACACTAAATATGCATTTTGAATTTTATTATTCTGTCTATAGCAGTGGCAAACTGTTAGGTTGCTTCTATTCATTATGTACATCATCTATATAGCCAAAATGTGTTTTATATATATATATAAGTACAAAATCTGTCACATATGTATCTATATAAAATGTTTAATTAATGCATTACCAGTTATATCTAATTATGAAGAAAACAGCAGCATACACATTTTGTTAAATTGATTTTTTACTATATCATATACTTGGTTAACTAGGTTAACACTGGTGCATGTAATATATGGAATTGATTAATATTTTGTCATTCATTGTAATTTTACATTTCCTTTTTTCTCGCAGTGCCTTTTACAAAATCCAAGTCAAACTGTATTTGTTCACTTCTTTTCACCTTTCCCTCCCTCTTATATATCACATTCTCATAGGACAAACAGACATGGCAAATATTAACAGATGTTGATGTTGAGAAGAACAATGTCAACAAAGTAATAACTTTAGTTAAGGATGAGTCTGACAGAACATGCCAAATAATCACTCTAAGAGCCCTGTGCAGATGCTGTTCCCAGAGCGTTAATGCAACTGTATGCTATTCAAAATAAGACATGGTCTTCTTTTAGATTTGACGTTTAATTCTCAATGTCTCACATTAAAAGGATCAATGTAGCATGCAGCATATAAAAATATGACTACTAATGGTTGATCATTCAGGATGTGTTTATTTTGAAAGCATGGAAGTCAGTTGAAGAATACAGAGGTTAAAGTAGAGAGAGGCCAGTCCTCAGTGTATTCACAGGTTCACAGTCAACCACACTGAGAAGAACATCAGAGAGAATGAGGAAATCAACAGACATCGAACACCAAAGGCAATAGTGAAGCACTGTTAAAAAAATTGCTTTGAATTGTGTAACACAGTATCTAGCTGCGGTTTCAGTATACATGAATGCTATAAAAATCTTTTTTTTTCTTCTTCTTCAAGACCCACGTGAAATATTACTTGCCACTCTTTTTATTTTAGGTCTTAACGATTTGAACTTTCAGTATTTTAATACGAAATCAAAGACAAAAAACAACATCTCAAAGTCTCTGAGTAGATAGAACGCATAAAGTTATGGGACAGATTTAAGAAAGGAAATATTTTAGAAGATAAAAGGAGTGAAAGATAAAAAGTGACAGTGACACGTGTGAGATCCAAAGTATATCAAAGCTGACTTCAGTAGGAACCTGTGACAGCCCATACTGTGCATCATCTTCAAATCAATAGACCACTGACAGCATAATTGCATATCAAGGCCTTCTTCAGTCAAACCTCCACTGACTCCTGTGATGTATCGAAAATTACAGCATGTCACCACTGAACAACAATAACAAATCGTTGGCCACTGGAGGGGAAACTTTCGTCACTGTTTTTGTTCACCTATATAATCGTACAATAGGTGCACTGGCTTCATCTGTGCTGTGTAATCCTGAGCTTCTCACCCTTCACTGTCAACTTCAACGGAGGACACACCAATCAGAAATTGAGTGTTCACATGGACACTGACATTGAGAGTAGCATCACAGTATCGCAGTTGTAGACTATTGCTCATATTGAGAGGTCGACTGTTTCATTTTGCTTTCGTCAAGCTCTTTTAATCCTACATCACCTGCCAAATCTCTGTGCTAAAATTGAAATACGTTATATGTAAACAACCCATACTCTGTATACTGAAAACAAAACATCAATCTGTTCATGTAAAAATCATGACAGCGCTAAATGAGTTCTTAATTTACTGTAGAACACATCAATTAATAAATGCATCAGTACTGCCATCATGAGTAACAGACAGTACATTCCACACACTAGTGAAGCGTGAATGTTTGATGAGAAAGATCTGTGTGAAAAATGAGGTGTCTGCTGCTGACGTTTCTATAAAATAATGAAGGACGAAAAAAGCTATCGGCTAAAATCTTAAATCGTCACGGTTAGGGTTTGGTTAATAGGGCTAGACTTCATTAGCAACATTAGTGTCGAAGACTATTTGCTTTAGGCAGGAATATATCTATCCAGTGTAGAGAGCTGCATGGAGGATGTATTTCTGTAACCCAAGTTAGCATCACCCCTTGACGAACAGCCAATAGGATTTTACTTATAAGCTTTCTGAATGAGTTTATGATTCTTGCATGTTTTGTTCAAGATAATCCCAAACACAGAATGAATGAATTTTGAAAACTAATTTAAAATAAAACCACAAAACTTTTCTGTCTCAGTCTATAAAATCTACAAGTTGGAGAATCTGAGCCAGAATAATTATAGTATAAACAAGTGTTTTGAATGTGCCTTTCTTAAAAGAAAATTGAGTTTTTTTAAATAAGTAATAAACATTTAATTTTAAGTACCACTAAGTGACTTAGTGACAGGAATAAGTAAATATCTGATTCCTGTTACACATTTGGAATTTAAAAAAGATAAATATATCATTTGCTTTATATTTTTATGCTTAATTCCAATAAATGAAATATCTCAGTATATGCAAATGCATTATAGATTAGTAAAAATGAAAGGATAAATGTTAAGATTAATATATTAAAGGGTCTTAAAGTAATAGTACATCTATGCCTCGATGATGAAATTCTATTAAAAACGAAGACCGCTGTGTGTGGCTATGTACTTTTAAAATGGAAAAGTATATTATTACTCAATACATGTACAATGTATGCAAATGAGTATATAATACAATATAAGAACAAATTACATTTTCCACTGTTCATATGGCTAGCTACCAAGCAGATTTGAGGTATTTCTTATGTCTACCTACTCTGCTCCATTTATTGGGCCACATGTCTCAACCATTAAAATGCCATTATGAGATGAATTTAGCCGCCTTAGTTGCTGTCGAAGTATTTTTCATATAAATTCTCTTGAACTAAAGACAACATTTTATGAGTGCGTGTTCGATCAAGACACAAAATGCCGATGTAAAGCTGAAGCTCAATGCGGCAGTTATCTGGTGTCGTAAACAGCAGATTTGAAAAAGCATGCTGTTCTTGGCTATGTCTAATCTACAGAGGTTAGTAAGCTATTTACAGAAACTATACATCGCACACGAAGCTGTGTATTGGTGCTCCTGCTCAAGATGGACATTAACAAACTGCAATGCAATCAAATAAAAAGGACGTTTATAAAATGAGGCCTGCTTTGATCATCTATCCTAAAACATGTATGCAGATCAGTGCTAACATTTCCAATCTTGGCTTAATGTAAGCAGAAAACAGCTTTTTTCTTCTTTTGAGCAAAAGTTAAAGTGGCCAGAGCCTTCGATGCACGTCACACAGCTTTGTGATTCAATAGAAAACAGACGCTTGCTGGGAAATGTTTTAGCAGTCGGCTCACGATAGAGCATTTTGAGATTAATGCTATGTGCTGCGGGATCAGTATTAGCATGCTTGCTGCTTATGTACAAGTGTGTGGGATCTAAATGCGGGTGGGAGAGAGGTAGCAAGATTAACCGCTCTGTTCCTCCCCTGTGTCTGATGGCAGGGGGGCTAAAGCCTCTCCGTTGCATCGCGATGTAGGATCGGGCTGTTCCGGAGCTGGGGCGTGAAGAACAGGCTCAGCTGGTGGCTGGGCGGCAGCGGCTGCTGCTTCCACGACGGGGGCTTCTGTGCTCGTCGAGTTGCTTTCAGCGATACTCGATGGGGCTGTGGAGGCCTCAGATAGAGCTTGAGGGTTTTCCTGAGCCCCTGCTGCTGGGTTGGGTGCAGCAGGTGCCGCCGGTGCTGCCGTCTGATGCTCTGGTGCCCTGAGACGCTTCATCATGGTTGTGACCCGTACTGCTTTCTACAGGGAGGTGGTAATCCCAAGTTAATATGGACTAACTCAAATTCTTAAAGGGATAGTTCACCCAAAATTTTAATTTGATGTTTATCTGCTTACCCTCAGGGCATCCAAGAGTTTGTTTCTTCAGTAGAACACAAACAAAGATTTTTAACTCAAACCATTGCAGTCTGTAAGTAATATAATGGCAGCCAATGGGAACAGAATCTTTGAGATAAAAAAAAATCCAAATTAAACCTTGAGGGTTATGACGATACATTGATGTCCTAAGACACGAAACAGTCAAGAAACTGAACATCATATAATTTTTTACCTCCTAAACAACATGCGTCTCAACGTGTTCTGCACATAGATACCTATAACATAGATTTTTACATAAATCCTCACCGCCCATAGAAACAGTCGCTAATGAGGCATCTACGTATATATTTCATGTTGACACGTCAAGCACCGGATGTTGTATGGGACACTGATTGTTGTGTGTCTTAGGACATCAGTGTATGAGTCGCTGGGTTTAATTTAGATTTGTCTGTGCATGTTTTATTTTACTCTCAAAGATTCTGTGCGCATTTACTGGTATTATATGACTGACAGACTACAACAGTTAAATCATAAACATAATCATAAACAGACATAAAAATCTTTGTATGTTTTCTACTGAAGAAACACAGTCACCTACATCTCTGATGGCCTGAAGGTAAGCAGATAAACATCTAATATTCATTTTTGTGTGAACCGAACACAAAAGTGTGAAGTTTATTTTACCTTCCACTTAGCTTTAGCAAAGTTCTTCTCGATTTGTGCACACACGTTTTCCTTGATGTTCTTGTCTGACGCAGCATTTCCAGATATCCTTTAATGGTAGAAAAAAACATACTATATGGATTGGAAGCTTGGAAACGTCAAAGTCATTAAAGAATCCAGAAAAGTCAAATATTAACCATAGATAATAAGTCAAATATTAAGCATAATAAGAAGCATAATAAGAAAATCTGTATTTTAGAATTATTTCTGAAGGAACATGTGACAGCAGTAAATGATGCTGAAAATTTAGCTTTGCTTCACAGGAAATTAAACATTTTAAAATCTATTAAAACAGAACACATTAATTTTTAATTGTAATATATTACACAATATTACTGGATTTACTGTAAGTAAATTAAAGCAGCATGGTACCATGAGACTACTCAATAATACAAAAGTTTATGCACCCCAAACTTTAGAACAAGGGTGTATTTCATAAATACAATTGTCTCTCAGTAGTTAGGAATGCTTGAGTAATTGGGTTACACTTTCGCTTTAAGGTGTCATTGTTACAGTGAAATTATACATTTTAAGTATATTTTAACTACGTGTACTTACTATATGGTTAGGGTTTGGTTTAAGGTTACTTGAAGGAATTTATGCATAACTGATTGTTATTAAAATAGTAAGCACATGCAACCTATTTACCCGACACCTTAAAATAAAGTGTTACCAGTAATTGTCAGGTATATGGATACTATAAGTACCATTCATGGTTAATGGCTTCTTGTGCAGTCAGTCTCTGATCCTGGTCCACCTCCATAAGTCGTGACACTAAGTTTTTAGCTGCAGATTGACAAAATGGCAGACGTAAACACAACTAAATTTCACAAATGTCTTTAAATCAAAGTTCACATAAAGCAAATTTGTGTTCTACTAAGAATGCAAGATGTTATCAGTATTCTTCACTAACAGTACCGGAGTCTGAAATTTCATCCCAGTATGGTGAGTCAAACTCGTAGTCTCCAGCAAGAATTTTCCGAAAGAGGTTCTTATCATGGTTTTCATAGTCATCATCATCTGTTTCATCATAGAATGGAGGATTTCCGGAGAGCCTGTACAGGAGATGAGGAAAATCTGGGTAATGTTACTCTTGTGCCCACACAGCACCCTGACATGCATTTTGCACATAAAATTAGCATAATATTGGCATTTCTGATCATTGTACAGATTTTGTGGAGACTGCAGAAACACTGTGTGAATTGGATAACTCTGATCTATTAATAAGGTATTATCAGTTTCGCATTTACTCCTCAGACAGTGCATTTTAGTCAACGTGGGTGGTTTTTGGCCAGAATAAGGTACAATGTGAACCACACTTTAGCTGATAATCTGAAGTCTGCCTGTGGAATACTAGTTGAATGCTGTGAAGCAAATGAAAGTATTATGAGCTCCTGGTTTTGGTTTATGGGACAATACACTCACAGTATGTACATGATCACACCAAGGGCCCAGCAGTCCACAGGTCGGCCATATCTCTGCCTCCCAACAACCTCTGGGGCTGGTTAAAAAAAACAAGTAAAGGACAAATAAAACAAAAACATAATCACTCTGATTACCATATTTTGCTATTCTAATTCTAACAAATGCATGCCCATGTAAACAGAAATCTTATAAAAAATAAAAAAATAAATAAAAATGTTGTTGTTCATCAATAAAGACCATCTGTTGCAACCGGCCCCGTGAGTGTTTAAAGAGGATTTGCCTGTTTTGAAGAGCTTCTTACCCAGATACTCTGGGGTTCCACAGGGCTCCTTGATGAGTCCATTCTCCAATTTTGCCAGATGGAAATCACTGATGACTATTTTCGAATGTTTCAGTCGGTTGTAATACACCAGATTCTCAAGCTAGAGGGAATGAGAATGACAATGTGACATGCTTTGTGAGATTCCTTTTCTTCCTTCCTTTGAGTGTCAAGACAACTCATCTAAAACAAGTAACAATCTAAAGCAACATTTAGGAACACAATTTACTGTGCAATTCAGTATTACCAGGGCTTGACTGTTATTACATTCAGAAAACCAGCCACCGTGACTAGTGCTTTTCTAAATTTACTAGCCACTCATCATTTTCACTGGCCATAATTTTCATGCAACATTCTTGCAAAATGTTGGTGTTTCTCTAATTAGATGTTTTAATCAGATTAGTTGTCCAGTTGGGCAAGTAAAATTTTCTTCCATTTGCCGCTTCAAAACATCCTTCTCATACGAGCATTAATATGTCGAGCTCTGTTATTGTAGGCTATATAAAACCCAACCTGACAAAGTGACCATATTACCTGTCGCTGCTGAAATACACTTTCATTTAGCAGGTAGACAGGCATTAATGTAAAGCCCATTATTAGTGAATGTATAAAAAATAAAGCAAAACATATAACCGACTGTTAACAGCCAGAAAGCATGTGTTTGATAACACGAGGTCCTGACACGTGTTATTGAAACCTTTAAGTAAGTTTAGCAAATTTTTAAAGCTAAGCAAGAAAATGTACTGAAGATTTTTAAGATTGGATGTCTAAAAAAAATGAATTAGTTATTATTTGGATCACTTTTGGCAACAATAAACAAACACATTGATATAATTTCACAAAAAAATGTGTGGTCCTAAAGTTTATATTAAAAAACAAAATAGATTTGTGTGTCTTGAATGGAAGTTTGTAGGTAATCAGCTTAATTAATTATGAATTATATGAACACCAGAGGGCGCTGTGTGATGTACCTTTAGGTTCCTGTGAACGATCTTCAGGCTGTGCAGGTAAGCAACTGCCTCCATCACCTGTCTGATAACATTGCTGGTGTCCCTCTCAGAATAATAGCCTTGATCCAGAATCCAGTCAAATACCTCCCGACCTGTGGCCCTGCAAGAAAACATAACATGCTGAGCTGCTTTTTCTGTGAAATTATGAATTATTCACACCCTGCATTAAACGTTGGCACCTTAAAAAGCTTTCCTTGATCACGCAGGTGTAGCACACATAAATCATCCAGTCCATGCCACACATACAGCGTACAGCAGGGACGAGGCATTAATATAATGAATGCAAATCCAAACAGACAGGTAGGAATGTGACAAGGACGAGGCGGTATAATCGTGCTAGGACAGTCTGAGCGCAGGCTTTATGTCTCAGGCAACAGTAGCAGCGGCCTTAGCCTTTTGAAGTCAGTATCAATATGATTTGAAGGGAACCTTTGTTGCCAAACAACCTTTGCCAGAGGCATTTGTTTTCGGCAGCTTTTGTCAGTGTTTTGCACCTTTGCACTGGCACCTGTATGTTGTCTGAGAGACAGGCAGCAGCTTTCAAATGCTTGTTAAAAATTATTACATATTACTATGACACATTATTAGGACGTACGGTGTGACAACTGAAATGCAAGTCTTTGTGTTTATTTTAGCAGAATATAATTAAAACGTTACATGTTACTATCCTACGACACAACTACTTATGTGACTGTCAATGCAATAAAACTATAATGCAATCAAGGATTATGAGAAACAGAAACAATTCATTAATTGGTCACAGTTTATCTCTATCTTTGTATTCAATACTGCTGTCACGTCACATTAAAAAACAATGAACGACTAGTGAAGTGAACTAATCATTCTCCAATGAGGCTGTCACAGGATGAGTTGAACCAATCATTCCTGTCTCTGTAGAACAAATAATATGTTGCGTATGCACATTCTACCAATCCCTCGCTGAGACGACTCATCCTTCCAGAGTCATTCCAATGGAATGAATCGTTCATGAATTAAAAATCCCTAATAAAGATCTCAGTGGGTTCCATTCCAAGCTAAAAGAATTTCATCTTACTTACTTTTTGGTCAGCAACTTCACCAGATAAATGAAAAAAAGTGTTTTTCCCTCCTCAAATATCAGCTCCATATTCTGTATCTTACAGTATATTAGATTATACATAAATCCATGATGTACCAAAAACTCAACACAAAAACACAGATTTTTAAAATATATTTTTCTATTTACTTGATTTGAAAATTCTCAAAGGCCACATGCCTTTGGTCTTGTAATTAAAAATTGGCATTCATATTTAACTTTTTAAATTGTTAAGTAAAATATTTAGTATGCTGAAGAGTGAATTGAAACAATAAATTACAGAAATCGTTGTACTCTTACAAAGGAAAACGGATTTGAGGACTTACAGCTCAAGGAACAGGTAATACTCTTTCCGGGTCTCATAGACATCGACCAGCTGGAGGATGTTGGGGTGTTTCACCCTGGGGAGGAGAGATGGACAATCAGTTAGGAGACAGTTTGCGGCACACAGGAGGTTGATACACATGTAGCTCTGTGCCCAGATTTATCCCGGCCTGCCATCAACCCCACACTCATGCTCCATCTGCCACTGCAGAGTCATCCAACGCCAGACAAACACGCCTGCATCCCTTCTATTTGCATTTCACATGGATTCCTGTATCCGCCATAATCATATCTAATTAAACAACAAATGTCAGTATTATCATTAATGCTCTGTGGCTGAATCACATCAGTTCAAATCAACATCTATGTATATATGCTTTATGTAATTGCTTTCAAGTGTCTACCAGCCTGAGGAAGCTGCTTCCCATAGTTTGTTCGTCATCTACTAAATCTGTTTTCTTTTTTCTGCCACTATTGGCTAATCACTGGAGTGTCTGCAACACATTATTCTTAAAGTAACTTTTCAATAATATGTATTATGAAAAAGCCCTATTTAAATCAATTGAGATGAACCGAATAGCAGATATAATAAAGTTTGCTAGAAGCTTCCCTTAAAGCATATTACATTTTAATTCCAGCACGTATAATCATATAATTTAATCCATTATGTAACATGGACACTATAAAGAAGTGTTTCTAAATTTTATAAAGGTGGTTATGTCAGCCAACTTTTAAATTAAGAAATTAATACACTGATTATGCTTTGAAGAAACTAATGTGCTCTTATGCCAGCAATAGAGAGGGGAACTAAAGGTGAACACTTAAAAAAAAAAACTCAATCTAAAAGTGATATTTCTTTTATGTGTTATTCATGAGCTGTTGTGATTTGAGAGCGAGACGCAAATGCAGCGCTGCAGGATCAAAGTGACATCAGCGACTCTAAAAGATCTGCCTTTTAGATGCAGAATAATCATATATAACCATACACTTTGCCAAGCATTTATATCTAATATCTTAAGGCTTTGACATGTTTGGTTCATTTAACAAAATGAATTGCACCATTAGGTGTTTCATGTACTTTCCACTCTTTTGAGACAACAATGAACAAAGGCTACGCATATCTTCACAAGCCAAGAAGCTTTTTTTAAACTCACGGTTGTCACTAAATATGAATTAAAAAAAGCAATTTGCAAGCTATGTGTTGTATTTTGGCAAAAGAAGCAAAACCTAAATTTACAAAATTTACAAAACCTAAAATTATAGTGCCATTAAATTGGATATGTTATTTAAATCAAGTTCATGTAATACGGCGTGATGTTTGCACTCACATATTTGCACTGGGCTAGTTTCAGACCTTATGCAGCGAAAATAAATTATTAATAAATTTATCATAATCATAATTTGTCAGCACTGCAGTTGATTTAAGAAAAAGAAAAATAACTTTTTTTGAACTCGAGCTTTTGCAGTACACAAATCATCTTAAAGGAACAAAAGTGCAATAGATCTTTAAGAATCATTATTCATAAATCTAATAAATATGATTCTACTTAAACCGAATTAAATCAAAAGGGCAGATCTGAGGACATCAGAGGAAGCTTCATTCTATAAAATGGTTGTTAAGGCTTTAAAAAAAAGAAAACATATGTAACTCACATCTTTAGGATGAGAATCTCATTTTTGGCAGCCTTCCGCACCTTTCTTCCATCTTTCTTCAGGAATTTTTTGCAGGTGTACATTTTCAGTGTGTTCTTATCCTTCGCCCTGAAGATCTCACAGAACTCCTCCCTTGAGAAGAAAGTGATTATATTGCAGTAATTACAGGAGAATATAGAGTGAAATTAAGGAATAGTACACACAAAAATGAACTTTCTGTGAATTACTGTATGAAGTCTTCTATCCTAATTAATCAGTCACATTATTTGGTTAAACGTTTTCTCGAACTGTCCTACAGTGTACTAGTCTCATAACACTACAAACACTCACGTAATCAAATGAACTCAAATCAAAATTTCATATCTATTTATATATTTATTTGGTAAGCAGCAGTATAATTAAGGGATACTGCTCAGCCAGTTGATTATCATCACAAAATAAACCCCTTTGGGATTATACAAGAGCCATTCTGGATATATTTTGTGATAATTGCTGGCTGATTGCACATTATCCCTTTAAAAACAACTTTTGCAACTTGCATACAAAAACAAAAGAAAGAAACAAAGGATTGCAAAAGAAAAAAAAACATTTTACTCACGATTTAACAATCTGGCCCAGATCATATTTGTCTGTGATTTCTGTTGGACTGTTGTAGTCCTTCTTCTCGCCAGGTTTTAAACAGCCGAATGGCATGGCCCACCCTGCCCTTGAGAGAGAGGTTGCAGAGTATCTTAAATCCACTTAAAATTCATTGCACATTGTGTGAATATGTATTGTTCACCCACACCAGCCATTCTGGATTTATTAATTTATGCATGCAGTAATATTACGTTCTGTGACATTTTTAATAACAACTGTGCATAAACACCCCTCTTTGACATTCACAAACAAAACATATTTGGTGGCCCAAACGTTGAGTATTGCTAAGGGATTTATCTCTCTACCACTCTAATTCCAGTGAAATAATATTCATGTAATTTACTGTGCTACACATGCAGAAATTGGCATCAATGCTAGGGTGTTCTAGGAGGTTGCTATGGTATTCTAAGTGAACTTAATTGGTTTCCTAAACAAACTAAATGTATGAAATTAACAATAACATACTGGCTCAATTAATGACTTCCAAATAATTTTCCCAAACAAAAAGATGCAATGTGGTAAGTTTCATCAAGCCGAAGTGGAAATACACTGGTTTGGTGAATTCAAGTACAGTAAGTGCAAGTGAAGCCAGCTGAGGACCGAAACAATCACCAATCCCAAGAAAGACAGGTATCCATAATGAAACTTTTAAGATGTTATGGTTAATATTAAGCATTTAAAAGTGTTTTCCAAAGGTTTTGTAAGGACACTTTTGTACATTTTGTAAAGTTGCATTATGCAGAAATTCATTGGTTTTATGAACTTGTTTACCCCATAATTATCTGATGGCAGCTTATTTTGCTCATGTCATACATGTGTAAAACACTGTTAGACTGACTTCTGAAATATTCATTTGATAAAATATGTACACCATGTAAACACTGAAAACATTGTTGCTTAGACCATCATATAGCATGATCTGAACCCTAAACACAAAAAGCCAGTCAGATGACAAGGCTACTTTCACTTTGAAAAGACACACTAGCTTAGAGGAATTTTGTCAAAGCTGATTAAAAATGACTGAGGATGAATAATTTCAAACACATTTGATCTTGACATCTGAGGAGAGACATCTGTTTTTTTAAAACTCTAAAACACGAAATCTGCTTTTGCCCAAAAAGTACTTTTGCTATAAAACAACATTTTTGCATGCATGTTAAATAAACATACTTAAACTTTTTGTATTTGTATTTAAAATGTTGTATCTGTATTTGTTTGAAGTTATTCAGCATTCAGGCAGGCATTTCCAACAGATTCAAACAGGACAAAACAATCGATCGGTATATTCATAGCCGCGGATTTTAATGCGGGTTAAAAAAAAAAGCTAAATGTTATTGAGCCCTCCCAGCAGAGAACGGAAAGATTGTGACCTTCTTTAGCTGAAGCACAACAGCGGCCCGTGTGTTGAAGACACAATCTTTGTTGTCTGGAGAAAATGTGGACACTCTCATCTTTCTGAACTTAAAAAAACAAAAAAAAAACTTTGATTGAAACTGAGTTCCGTTTAAAAAAAAAATTATTTCTATTAGTTCATAACTACTACAATATTACATTTAATTTTTTATAAGGAGCATTTGGCTTTTGTTATAAATGAGTTTTTTTTTTATTTGCTGCTAAGAAGAAACCCCAGAAGATATGTGAAGTATAGCTCCATTGTTATTCAAAGTAAAAGAAAAAAAAAACAAGATCATAATTTTATGTTAGTTTTAATAAATAAAATTGTAAAAAAAAAAAAATCAGAAATTTTCTTTTTATTGATTACTTTTTTGTTAACTGTCAGGATTAGCTGTTAAGAGAGAGAAAAAAATATTCTCCTACCTGACAACACTGCTGCTGTGAATTATACAGGACAAAAGAGCAGCTGAATGACTATGGCTAAAGGAAATGGGGTGATGAAGACAAATGAAAGGCCTTTGTGTGCTTTTTACCACACTTACAGTCTAAATCACTGTGATTTCCCTCTTCCAGGCAGGATAAACTAAATTCGACACCAGACTCTTTCTTTCTTTTCTTTCCTTTTTAGCTGAAAGTAAGACTTGTTTATAGTTTAACTGGAAGAGCATATTTCATTTTTTTTCAAAAAACTATTGTATATGTGGACGAAATCGGGAATAAATCAATATAGGATCTTGCTGACTACACATTTCCCTTGATTTCATTGGAATATCCCTGAATTAAGATAAACAGATGAATGGATTTCATTGTGAAAAGCTGTTAACACTTACAGTTTGAGTGGAAGTTGTTTTGTATAGCTAGACCTTTGAATAAAATATCAATTTGGATCAATTGATTTGTTTCTGGACTGAATGATTAAAGAAACTTGTGCCCTCATACTCTTGGAAGTTGCATAATGCCAACCAATGAGATTTAACCAGGCAATTCAAGCCAGCTCTTGCTAGTTTTGTGTGTAATACTGTATGCATCAGATGGTCAGTGAATGGATTATGGGTGATCGTGGGTGTGCAGTTTGAGACTAGGCTAGGAGACACATTGCCCCACACTAAGAAATTACTTGTAAAGCTGACTTAATTAGTTTCATCATAAGACTATTGTAACGTATTAACACTACGGGGTCTGTATCAGTATATACTAGGGGAAAAAATGCAGAAAGACATAATGAGCACATAATCAAGCAGAACAGGGACACACTCTGATTTACAGTACATCCTGGTTTATAACATGCACAGATTGTGTCCTTTATTTTACTCCCTCTCTCATTTTGCTTGTTCCTCTTTTCTCCTCTCTCACTGTGCTCCTCTTTATCTTGTTCCTTCCCTTTTTGTTCATTTATCTAAACCTATATATAATGGAAAGAAGTATGTTATGTAAGTGATGAAGCTCTCTGCACTGTGATTAATTACACAGCTCCTTATAGGCAAGGCACACCCCAAAAGAAAAAAAAAATCTGTCATCCTTTACTCTTTCATGTTGGTCCAAAACCGTACAATTTACCTTCATGCATGGAACTCAAAAGGAAAACATTTGATGAAATTGCTGTTACACATATGATGAAAGCATATTTAAGTAATTACTGCCACAAAAACAGCCTGTCATCATAATTTACAAACAAAAAAATGCATAGACAATGGTAATATTGGTAAATGCACTTAATTTTTTTGCTGACTGTTATTAAGTTCCCAGTTTGGCAACGTAAAGTTCCTTTTGTTAAGGTGTGCATTTATAGCACACTCTCTCAGCATCCATTTGCATTGATATTACTAACACAGCATAATGGGCCATTTGGCAAAAGCACAGAATATATATAAAGCATTATCATCTAGGAATCTGGCCTGCAGGTCTATAGCAGAATGAAGATAAGGTGATCAATAATATGAGATGTCTTTAAGCTGCATTTGTACTCTAGCCAATACGATCAGCTTCTGTATCATCAGTGATCTTCTGCTGACAGAAAAAAAAAGGTTTAAAGATTGTAGGTTGAAATCTGAAAGAAATTGTTTACACAACAATAGAAATTTTACTTAACATTACTCTTCCTTGGAACATCCAAGATGTAAATTAGTTTTGGCTCTTAGTGGCAAAGGATTTTGAGAAACGTAGCATTGCATCGTTTGGATCTTCTGTAGTGAATGGGTGCCATCAGAATCCACTCCAGACACTAAAACAGCTGATAAAACATCACAACGATCCACAATTAGTGCAATGCCCTTTTCCCAAGATAATAGCCCTGAGTTTTCTCTTACAATGATTTAGAACACCTGAAAAGAGAATCATACAGAATCTCTTAAGATTCACAGATCTTTTTCTCTTCAGGTCACTTCGCTCATTTTCTATATGGTTCAGGTCAGGGAAGTGGGATGACCAAGGCAGCTTCATATGTGCTCAGTGACACATTTTTGTGTTGATTTTGATGTTTGTTTTGGATTATTTTCCTGATGGAAGATCCAAATATGGCCTATTATAAGATTTCTGACAGGCAGTCAGGTTTCGATTTTTTATCTGTTGGTATTTGCTAAAATCCATGACGCCATGTATCTGAACAAGATGTCCAGGACCTCTGGCAATAAATAAATAAGCCCACAACATTAAAGATCCAACAGTATATTTAACCGTGGGCATGGGTTACTTTTTATCCCTGTACTAAAATACTATCTGGGTATGCTGCCAAAAATTTCTTTTTATAGTTTTATCTGACCACAGAAGCCAGTCCCATTTGATAATCCAGTCGTGTCTGATATGCTGGAGTTCATGGATGAGCTAGGAGAATTTTTCTTGAAAACCTCCTGAACAACACGTGGTAATATAGGTGGGTTGTTTGATATTTTTTTAGGCTTTCTGACCCAGAGACTCAACTATTTTCTGCAATTCTCCAGCTGTGGTCCTTGGAGAGTCTTTGGCTACTCAAACTCTCCTCCTGACCATGCATTAGGGTGCTATAGACACACATCCTCTTCCAAGCAGATTATTAGTAACTTATCTTTAGTTGAATTGAACTTATAAACTACTGGGGAAATGGTGATTTTCAATGCTTTAGCTGTATTCTTACAGCTCTTTTCTATTTTGTGAAGCTCAACAGTCTGGTTCTGCACATCAGATCTATTATTTGGTTTTAAGCCTTGTGATGGATGATTAAGGGAAATTGCCTTTTGTGTTCCTTGTGTGTCATGGTCATGGCTAAACAATTTCATACTATTAACCCTGGTGTGCTAAAAATGCAATTAATTGGAATATACTTTAGAGATAATTTATTTATAAGAATGTTCTAGGGTGTCAATAATGGTGGCCAATATGTATTGGAAAAAATGTCTAGGTTATGAAGGTAACCCTCTTTCCCTGAGGGTAATTCAACTAAAGGGGAACAATTATTTCATGTTTCAGTTGTTTTAATTTAGTAAGGATTTTAGCTCCTAGCTTAGGATTTTAGATTTTTTGAAATGAAATATCAAAAAGATAAACAATGCAGATTTATTTTCACAGACTCCTTTGCTCATATTTTTTGAACAAAGTTGTTGTTGTTTTTTTGGTTAATCTTTAACTCTTAAGCTAAAAACAATTTGTCTTCTATTTGTTGGCCTGGTTTCATCTCTCCAATGATGCAATTACAATAAAGTAATTCATAACACAGTTTGTATAATTGCAAGACCAGCACTTCTTCAAACGCATCAAGAGTCCACAGAGCATTCCTCTCTTTCCATAAAATGTTCCTCTGTGCAACAAACAAAGAACTTAATTGGCTGAAAACTCATGAGGTTTTTAGAGAAGCGAAGAGAGCAAGAGGAAGTAAGACAAACAGACTGCGTGAGCGACAGAGAGAATGAGCAGGAGGAAGAATACAGCAGAGTAGAACTGCATTCTGCAACATCTTTGCCATCTCCTCATTACTGCCTCTTGAAAGAAATCAGGCGATCCAGAACTTAATTCGAAACAGGAAACTTCTAAGAAAAAAGAAATGAAAGTTCCTTTGCTTTCCCAAGGGCACTGTGAATGCTAATTAAACCCAGTGGCTGGTACATTAGACTCTGTTTCAACCTTTCTGCAGACCGTAGAGAAACACACAAAAAAAGATACTAGAGGAAAGGGAGAGATAATAATCTCATGTAGGGAATAAGCGAAGGAACGAGAGAGAGAGAGAGAAATAAGAGAGATAGTCTTGCTACGCACATCAATCATGAGTCGAGAGACTTGATAAAATGGCAAGAGACAGAAAGACAAGACAATGGTATTCATTATTAACACATCAGCATCTGCATCTCTCAGGAAGGGTGGTTTGCAGCTAGTAACTGAGCGTCTCGCATATCCTGTGGTATTGTGCTATCTGACCAGCTGAAACTTTACTCTCATAATTACACAATTTTCTACAGTTTTTCAGAGCTGGCAAAAATCTGTGCCTCCCTCCATCAGTCCCATCTGCCTTTAGTTTGTAAATACATGACATCAGTTGACCACAGATAGGCAGAGCTTCTGATGGTCCACAGATTGGCTTACAGCAGGTGGGTTAAGACATCAGATCCAGAGACGCTTTGAAATCATACTGCATACGGAGCTGGGTTGAAATTAACTGGGGATTTGGGCAAAAATCCCCTAGATCTTTAAAAGGTTTTTTGTAATCTGATAAATTGCGTAATATTCATGTTTTCTTTCCTAGCTGTGGGTTTAATGCCTCTGCTGACACTTTAGTGACCTGTAGCTGCCAGATATATGTCTAAAAAAGTGTTTTGGTAATATACACAATAAAGACAAAAACAAATATAAACAAAAAAATCTAATGTCAAATAATAAATAAGACTGCACAATTTAGATTTAGAGTTAAAGTCATAATAATAATAATATATTTTATTTGTGTACTTGCCATGTAAATGTCATGTGACCATTAACCAACATCAGAGAACCATGAACATCCAAATGTGATGTTAAATTATTGAAATAATAACTAAAACAATATTGCATGGGGTACTTCCAAGTAAACAATTTATTTTTGTAATGGCTTCAAATGATCAAAAATCATTTGGGAATCCCTGGCATAGAGACTTGAGAGTAGTCTTTTTTGGGGCCAAAAATAAAATCTGGCAACCCCCCTTACATATTGAAGTGGTTTTGCAACACTCACATTTTCACATTATATATTTTAAAATGCATCTAAAATAATTCACAGCCACAACTGTTTTGATTTAAAATTAAGTATTTGCACTCAAGTATTTAAAGGTTTCTTGGTCTGTTTAGACTGTAGATTCAGCTGAAGAATACATGGTGTTTGAACAAAACAGACATGTCGCTGAAGACCAGCTTAGTTGTCCTCTGTTTTAGTCTTCCGTCAAAGTGACTCTCAGATCTCATCTCTAAACAGCTCCCGCTGGCACATTCTTACTTTCAAATGTGAGTAAAAAAGTCAGGACTGATAAAGGAGCATCTGCTGTCCATCCACAATCATTTGGGCTTCACTTTTTCCTGTTTGGAGTGTTTTTAACGATTTTTGAGGCCAGTTTCGAAGCAAAGCTACATCATCTCAAATATGAGATGAGATGTTTGAGTCGGGCACAAATAGAGTACCTGCTTCTACAAAATGCTCCAAGCCTCATCACGTAGTTGGACCAATGGAGAAACAACACAAGATAATGAGCAGTGCGAAAGAGAGGAATGCTCTATCAATTATTTCTGTCTAGCGCCGCTCTCTGACAGTTCTCTCCAGCTCTGGAACAACTGCTCTTCTGAGTTATTCCCTGTGCGTTGTTCAAGCAAGGCTCCTCCAATTCTTCATTGTTATTCCTGTCCTCCACAAGGCTTTTTCTACTTCTCTCGGTCTTTCCCTCTCCTCTGTCTGTTTTGCAGTGGTGTGCTCCACGATCATTTTGGTAAAGGATGAAAAATGCAATTCATGCAGCATATACACATACAACACCTTTGAGATGGGTTGATGTTCCATTGTTGTAGAAGCTTTACCCTACATTTATTGAAAGTCTACTACAAAAAGAACCGTCATCGCTACATAGAGGGTCAGTCACTAAATTGGGTTTTCTCCTTTGATATGCTACAGACATAAGATGTCCTAAGATCTAAAAGCTCTCAGCTCTGACAGGACTTTCTCTACATTCAGTTTGGCTGTATGTTGTAATGCATGGGGACAGCAGATTGTGAAACATGCTTGAACTACACAGCAAGCTCTGATCGAAGCTCAATGATTTCTTTTTTGAAGTCACGGCATCTGTATCAGAGAGAGTTCTTACTACACGGCAGCTGAGGTCCATTACAAATGATAAAAAACAATTATAAAGGCAGCTCCAGTCATATGGACATGCACATGCACATCCATATGAGCTCCTCTGTGCAGCCTATAAATCAAGTGACAAATGCCTACCACTAATAGACACTGCAGTTCAAACGAAAATTCAAAAGAAATTAATATGTTATTAATATTTCCTAATCCTAATTTTTATAAAAATACTAAGCATAACACTTTAATATTGATCATAAGAGATCATTCCTGTGCAGAAAATCAGTAAGGATCATGAAGCACAGATTACTTTATTTTCTGATTAACTGAGTTTGTGAAAATAATTCCTAATAATGATTCCATGATTATTTTAATTATTATATAAGGTCACACCACATTACATGAGCTGCTCATGCAGACATTCTGATAATTTCAATCTTTTTTTTACTCACAACTAAGAAAAGGTTGTGAAGGTCTAATGCAACACAAAGTGTGTGTGAAGTGACCATTTGACTGATTTAGAATTTTAAACACACTGCGTTTATATTCAGCAACAACATCAGACAGATTCGTTTACGCTTACCAGAAGATCTGGCAACAAGCATAAACCGGGTGATGACAAGCCCGAAATACTAACACACTTTCCAGTATTTCCATGACAACAGCAGACTGCTCTCTTACCACCAAAGAAATAATATACACACTGAACAGCAATAAAACTAGCAAGGGAACATTTTTACGTGCATCAATGCATCATCAACTTCTGTCAGACTTTACACTCTCATTTGACGGAGTTATGCATTTGCTCAAATCTTTTGCTACGCATAACATCGATGGCAATTCCACTGCAGGACAGTCAAATGAATCTTCAAGACAGTGAGGAGTGATGTGTGCACATTTTCAATGACTCTAGAGGACACTTTCCAAAATCGCTGCCATAAATATGTCTCTTCATTACAGAGCGAAGAGTTTATGAGCAGCCCTCCACCGATCCCCCCCCCCAAACAACCATGTACGCTCTCTAATCTCATCAGATGTCTATGCCTCATATGCTGCTTCAGCTACACACGTTTTAATTGGCTTGCATAAAATTGATGTTACGAGAAATATTTTAAGCTCGCACGCCAGATAAATAATAATGAAAGTCGGTATGAATGCAGGCCTCACAGTAATTGAAGGTCCGTTCGGAATGCTGACTGCAGTAGTCAGGAGAGAAGAGAAAAATTACAGGCTATAAATTCTGGTGGGCTTGGCATCCAGTTGGATGCAGTGCGAGTGTGTTTTCAGCTTCATCTGATCACTTGCAAGTATCACGATAAAACTGTATTTTTGCAATAACCTACCTAATGCAATAAATGAGTACTCATTTTCTAGATCATGTCACGCATGCACCTGTCCTACCATGCTCCTAAAAAAGCCTGTTCATTTATGACAGGCGCATACAGGTCTGTTGGGAGCACTACAGTACACTGTGCTTCTTTCCCCCCATTGCCATCCTCTATATTGTAGTTGTACAGTCTGTCTCTCACATTCTAAATATAGCAGACGTGTCTTACAGTGTCAGCTGGCAAAGACTGCGCCATCTGCATTACAACTACATGGACAAATGCACAGAAGTTCACTTTAGTTTTATTCTGTTCTGGAATATCATCTCCTATTCTGCTCCATTCTACTCACTCCACTTCTGTAACCAGCTAAGATGTTTAGTTTAATAGCGTATAATGAGATGAATTGTGTTCATTTCCTGCTGAGCTTCCACTTGGAATTAAAGACCCCATTTGTGCCATTATAAAAGGAAATCAATAAAACGACTAATCAATGGCTATTCTACATTATTCAGGGTTAACTGCACTCTCATTTGCCCCGCTCAATACTTTCCAGCCTATCGAGCATAAAGAGTCTTTTTGACTGAAACGGATCATTGCAGAAATATAATTTTCATTACGAAATGTTCTTACAACAAGTGTCCAAAGAGCAGAGTGAATGAGAACAGTATTGCTTGTTATCTTATATGCTCTCAAGAAAGTTTATATATTGCTCCAGGTTGAAACACATAATGCCTTTAATTGAATACATTAGACTAATCTGTTCTTATATTATCCACGTGTAGTCCTTATCTTTTTAGTAAAAGAATCCCTGATTTGATTTACTCCATTGGAAATAAAAAGACCCAGGGAGCAATATTTGAGCTAAAAGGCTCCTCTTCGATTTCAGCTCTTCGTGGGATGTTAACAGATGTTGACTCCATAGATGTGACAAAAAACAACTCCCAGCAATCACTGTTTTAACACTAATGCATTCTGCACCACAATACAAGACAGATAAAGGTTGAAACCACACAAAAAGGTAAATCCACAGCGCCTGGGGAGTAATAGTGCTTTTTCACAGTTTGAAGGCATCAGTTTGATTGGCTGCACAATGGAGAGTGCACTAAAGGATTGTGGGACCGAAACTGTTGCATCTACTCATATGTATTACTTTCCATTTAGAGGCACGGATGGCTGATAAAATATAATGGATGGAGCGCATGCAATAGCTTCCTGTCAATGAAAAGACATTATATATTGAAGTCATTTACAGTACTGGTAAAGGGTATTTTATGGCAAGAAATTCAGACAGCTTTGGTGGAAAAATGCTGCAGCTTGAAGTTACTGCACTAGCTGAGCTGATGGAGGTATTGCCATTACAGTACAATAGGATGAACTTCCAAAGGTACTATATGTTCGCAGGGTAATTTTGCAATCCAGAGAGAGAGCAGAGAGCAGGAATCAGGCTCATATGATAACTAGCAGTGGTCTTAAGATAATTAATGCTAAGATAATTAACAGTTTGTTGACTTTTTCCCTTCTAAAGGAGATGAAGGAGCCATCTGCTATTTTCCCTATTTTAATCTTTTTTAATTTCTATTTCTCTTCATGCTGTGGAAATCCATCTCTACATTTTAGAAGAGTGCAGTGGATGAAGAAGAAATGTTCATTAAGACCGACTTAGCATATAAGTATCAATGAAATAATGCAATTGCTGTCACAAGGGAAAGCTAGCACCGTCTTCATGCAGTGCATGTTCCAGAACTAAGACCTCTTAATGGAAATATTACTTTACAGCATCTCACATCTCACAGATTTCTTGTGCATGGTAGATGCTGCATGGGCCTTTGATGTTTAATCAAACAGGAAACAAGATACGTTAGTTTTGCAGAGTAGAACTCATTAGTAAGTAGTTTAACAGACAGATTTTAAACTTGAACAGACCAAAATGTATTTAATATTTATATCTCTATGCCTAACTTCTACAAAACATTGAGCACTGCAATATAGGCCAACATAATCAAGAACTGTAATATACTGTATTTTTTCATTTAGTTTAAAACACATTTTGTTTAAGAGCATAGCAGTTAAAAAAAAAGGTTTTACTTCTAAAACCGCACAGTAAATGAATGATGTAATAAAAAGATTACATTTTGGAAAAAGAGAAGTTCCTGTCTAAGGCTAGACTGGCAAGTATAAACCAAAAAGAAAAAGGTAAGAAGTGATAAAATAATAATAAAAGTAGGATACTGAGCACTGGACAATACAAATCATCTTCATGTGGCACTGTATGGAAAAGTAGATTATTAATAAAGTTACCCTCTGCAGATATGCATGCAGAAATTGCAACAAACATGGCCAACTGAGGCATATTAACTTGTTTATTTCATAGAAAGAATCACCACATGCTCTCAACAGATGTCATTTTGAACCCTATGAGGCTATAGAATGACTTTCAGTACAAAACATGTTTTATTGGTTCACGTTCAGCTTCTGATATCCCATCTCAAGCTATTTAGTGTCTTAATATGACTAATTTCTGTATCCATCAGCTTTGGACTAGAGTGTCTCTCTGTCCGTGCCTCTGAGTGTTCATCTTTGAACATCACAGAGTGCTGGAACATGCTGTAATTAGATTGGAAGCAACCCACAAACGCATTACGACTCGGAAAGAGAGCCAAAGTCTGAAATTCGCAAGAGTTACTTGGGCCTTTATGTATTCTCATGGTCTGATTATTTCAGTGGTGTTATCACTGTGTACTGGCAAACCAATAGTTTTGTTAGACTTCACTGCCATCCAGACATGCTGTTGCTTAAATCTTTTTCACCTTCAGATTAGACAGAGCTTAAAGTGTTGTTAATTCCTAAGAAAATAGACAATATGATTTATTTTGTATGGGTGAGAATTTACGTGGTAGCAACGTTTAAGTGTGTGTATCCAACACAGTCTCACAGCCAAATTGTACATATTTTACAAGGCGGCTCATTCGTACAAATTCATATGACCTTTAATCACACAAATTTTGTATGACTCCAGTGATGGGCAAGGTTACGTAGGTCAGATTTTACAAATTTGTTGTAGTTATTTTTGTAATTTAACTTAAAAAAAAGAGAATCATTGCCTTGGCAAGTTTTATTTTACAATTTTTAATATTAATGACATTTCAAGTAATTTTCAGGGTTTTTTTTATGGTTTTAGCTTTAATTAGTTAATTAAAATGTCCAGTTTCCAGTTATTTCCAGTTTCCTACCCCATAAACAGATATCATACAATGACTACTTTATATGAATCAACAGTTTTTTTGGTAGTTTATTGAGGAAAAACATTTAGTTAAAAGTGAATGCGTGTACCCAATTCTAAAGTGTTACTGTTTACATTTCTATGATTTCAGTTCATTTTAATTTTATTTCAAGAAATGTTTATTTCTATAATGATAATAACCCTGACAAACAAACAACTAATCACTGTGCTAATCTGTTTTGTTGTGTTTAAATGCATGCACAGTCACACACACATACACAGTGCTCTGGGAACTGAAGCATGTCTCACACATCCTGTCTGCAAAAAATCTGTCCTGGACACTCATAAGGGTGACTGCCAGCTCTTACCCAAGAACAGCAGGGCCTTCCTCTCTCTCGCTCTCTCCTTTTCACTCACAACTATTCAATCAAGCCTTGATGAAACAGATCAAGCAACACAAGAAAATGAACCTGTACTTTCTATCACCATAAACAAATCCTTCTGTTCTGCAACTTAAAAGGATAAAAACATAAAAGGATGGGTCACAATATTCATTATAAAATGTCCAGTATCACCAGTAATGAAGATGTAAATGTAATGTAAAGGGGTGAAAAACATATGTATATTTTTGTAACATATGACATTATTAAAATGTCTTTAAACATTATTAAAACATTAAAAAACATTATTAAAATATTAAATGGAGTTAGAAATATTTTAACTTGATGACTATATATGTGTTTATGAATAAAACACTGTGTACTGACACAAAGTTTCCAATGGCTAGCAATTTGTCAGTTTACAATGAATTTAAACTGATGCACAACATGACGCAATGAGATTCACTGCTACCCAGAAAGTTGCCAAAAAAAGCAAGAGTTGCAAGCTCAAGAATTGGATTCATGAACTGTATATTTTGTACTCATTGTGTGAAAATACACATGCACTAAAGCTTTCGTCCACTTTATCGCATTATAAGGTGTCGTATTTAATAGCAAAACAGTATAAGGCAGTCATATCCAGATTGAAAGATGAAAGAATGACTGCTGCTCTTATAAGCTTTCAGACCGGCATTGTGAGCCAACAAAACTGCCCTCTGCCGCATATGTTAATAGAGCTGAAAGCCGTTTCACTGCTCAAAACAGCCCCACCAGGCTTTACAAAGGATGAATTCCAGCATCCTCACACCCACATGGGTGAAAGAGCCCTCCTCGCTCGATTCTCTCTCCCAGTCAATTGCATGTAAGAGCTTTTTCCTTTCCCGCGGCCTAAATATAAATGGAGGTGAATTGCTGTAGTGTTGGTCTGAACTGGACAGTGACTAGTCAGTGTTTTTATGTCAGAACATAGTGTGATTGGAGAGAACAGCTCTGCACAGAGAGAGAGAGAGAGATGAGTCACTGAACGGATGACAGAGGTCAGCACAGTGGGAGGATGAGGAGTGCTGAGTGATGAAGGTGAGAAACAGCTTGGTTAATAGAGGACTAACGCCCCCATTAATCGTGCCACGCTAATACC
This sequence comes from Enteromius unitaeniatus, assembly GCA_032359435.1. Taxonomy (NCBI): domain Eukaryota; kingdom Metazoa; phylum Chordata; class Actinopteri; order Cypriniformes; family Cyprinidae; genus Enteromius; species Enteromius unitaeniatus. Next base: position 6,685,655 of record JAUMHI010000052.1, read on the forward strand.
AGCAGAGATTGTGTGTGTGTGCATTTGTTTGACTGCGCTCCAGCTGACGCAGCTCGCTGTGTGCAATCTGACAGCGTTTATTTTTTGCTTTTGCTGTTGCTATTGAAAAAAGCCTGCTTTGAAATGGTTGGTTAGCTTATTAGATTCACACTGCAGGAAGTCTGCCAAACCTGTCCAACACTTCTCCAAACACCCCATAGAGAACACATCGCAAACATTTCCAAGAGGAAAGAAAGTCACAGATGACACCTCTTTAATACTGGAGTTGTTTCTCCAAGACAGGAATAGGGTTAAATAGATATCAAATTGAGACTTCTGGCCACAGTAGTCTCATGTCACTTAATCTCAACAATGTTACACAGATTATACCAAAGACAAAAAACTCTATTTTTTATAATGATTACTGCATGTCAACAACTGTATAATTTGATGTTAATAGCTAAATGATACATAAATACATTACTCCATTAAATCTTTGAAAAAACAACATCTAAGCAATAATGTTTTCCTCTTGGTTACAGTATACCTAATTATCTACTACACATTAGTAACAACAGCCTAAACGCACGTTCTACTAAAATAAAACTCTTCTTCAGATGAGCTTCTTTAACTACACATTGTCATAAAAATAACCAGTGATGCTGATAATTTATTTAGAAAATATTGAAAACTATACTGCATTTCGGTGAGTCAAATTCAGTGAGTTATGAGTATTTAATCAGTCCAGAAATCGACAGACTGATAAAGTCTGATAACTTGTGAGTTACCTGTGTAAAACTTTTATTTTAGAGGACAACTTAATTGTAGACAAGTAGTATTTTCAGACTAAAAGCTCAGATTACATTTTCTGTGATGCTGTAGAATCAGTAATGGAAAATCCAGTGTAAAAAATCCATGGTACAAGACACATCGCTCAAACAGTGTGAAGTAATTTGTGTTTTCAGCTACAGAAAGATGTTTTGTTGTAAAATAGCTCCGCTGCAGGTGAGGTATGGCAAATGTTTCACAACATGGCTCAAACCCAAGTAATATACAGGAAAAAAATCTCAAGTTTAAGCCCTTCACTCCTCACACACTAATCTGACCATTCTGTACCGCTTTTGTTTGTTGCCTTGGTTACAAAGTCCCTCAATGGCATTTCACTCTACAGTTCCAGTAAATCAGCGAGCGGAAAAAAAAAGAAAACGCACATGGTTTGGGAGCATGATGTTATACAAGGCTAAATTTAGGAGCCGCCTGTTCTAGCACTCATCGCTCAGAATTAGTAGGAAAAAAGAAAATGTCTCGCTTTTTATCTAAGATCAGGCAGTTAAAATAGAACATTTACATGGACAGGAACATGGAGATGAGGTCTTTGTGTGGGTAAGTGGAAGCACAGCGAACCACGTGAATGAAAGCCTTCTGAATTAGAGCTTTCAAATACGCTTGGAAGTATTTGACGACATATCCCACGCACACTCAATTCATCTGTTGGATATGTTCTGCTTGACAAAGTCGACTACATCTCTGTAAATCAATGAAACTACTCCTTCTCGCTACATAATCTGTCTTATACCTCTCTGAATTAATCACCTGGTATAATAATACAGTATTGATAAATAATAATAGCAAATCTTCAGTCAAGAGTCATGTCACCACTTACAACTCCCAGCATGCCTCTTGGTTCCCACCTGCACTTAGTCAGCCATAATCATCACCATATATAAGGACTCACCTTATACCCTTATTGCCTGGTTTTGTTGTGCTCTAAACTGTGTGAACTTACCTGAATACTTAACTTTGGATTGCTGTGTCTTCAAGTAATCTTCTGTCTTTGTCATTACCTGTTGTTCCAGCCAAACCCTTCATCAGAAAATGTATTCCACTTAACTGAAGCTCTGCGGGGACCTTATTACTTCAAGTATAGATAGCCGCTCTGCTGAGATGGAATCTGCAAAAGATGTTCTGTGCTTCATAAATCAAATTGGATGCTACAGTATATGGAGATACATGTTGAGGGATTTATCCAGTATTGTCATTAAGTAACCTGGAATGACCAATCTCTCACTGACTTGTTTAGGATTTGATTAGTCTGTCACCTGCCACAACTGATACCACCAGACAATCCTACCCTCACCAAGAGACAACATGTTGTGGATTTGTGGCTCTCTCCTTACAGTTGAAAAAATCAGTGAGGTGGAGGATTTTTCCATCAGGATCATTCACTAGGCAAGGAGATCAAGTTAGCTCTTTTCGAACAAGTCACTTAGTTTCCTGCCGGTTCATAAGTCTTACATTCTGTTCTTGTCAACGTTCTCTCAAATTTTGCTTCAGCTCAGAAGTCAACACAGAAGCCCATCCTAGCTTTGGTACTCCATCAAATTTCCGCTAAATCCACAGACCGACCTTAAAGGTGCTCTATGCGATCTTGCAAAACACTATGGGTACAGGATGTGCGCCAAAGCAAAAACAAACTTCGGCCAACCAATAGGCAAGAAGTGGTGGGGTTTAACGTGTGCAAACAAACTTCGGGCAACCAATCGGCAAGACGAGGTGGTGTTTAACACGCGTTAAACTCTACCTCTTCTTGCGGGTTGTTTGGCCGAAGTTTGTTTTTGTTATGGTGCCCAAAATGTTTAATTTGGTATTGCCGCCTCTGTGTTGTTTTTCAAGAGCGGGTTTTTTCCTAATGTATTCAGAGAGCAGACAGCAAGACGAGGGGTGATGCATACGGTTTGAGATAAAAATTAAATTGAGCTAAAATCCTGCAACATCGCATAGAGCACCTTTAATGTGTGTTTGGGCTGCACACAGCTTTCCCTGTGGTCATGGAGGTCGGTTCTTATTTGGCTATGAAGGCTATTCCTGAGTTTGCTGTTTGCTCAGATGTCACCAGAGATCATTTCTGAGTTTCCTGTTTGCCCTGATGTTACCAAAAATGTTGTCCCTGAACCTCCGGTGTACTCTAGCAAGGCCATGTCGTCAAGGACACAAAGGCGGATCAAAGTCCTCTCATCAAACACCCGTCTCTCAGCCAGTACACCAGATACCCATCCTTCACTATATTTTATACAATGCAATCATGGAGGAAAGCCCAAGAGCTCTCAAGCCAGATGATCCTGACAATCTCAAGCCAATCAGCCAACTTGGGGTTAGTTTCATTCACTCTGCTGTAGTGGTCCATAAACCACTGTTCTGGAAGCTACCAATGTTTCTCCTCTACTGTTGTGACAGCTAAATACAGAGAGACATTCATCTAAAGATCCTTCAACATAGTATTTCCTCTATGATTGCATTGTATAAAATATAATTAAAAGCAAATAAGCTTCCAAACACAGTATTTCTGGGCAGTCTGTGTAGACCGGCTTTTGGTTGTGAAAAGGAGGCTTTTTCATGTCTATTCATACTTTGCACTTATCTTATGCAAGCTACATGTTCACACAGAAGTGACACAATCGTTTTCTGGTGCACATTTTACTGAAGAGGTACATTGACTTGTCTAGTGCAAGGCCTTCTTGAATACTTCCTAGAGTAAAACTCAGGCACTGCATTTAGCTTTTACACACAAGGGTGGGCTGTAACTCCATCAACTGTGTACAAATACGCTACCTGTCAGAGCTCTTTATTGATCTCTACATAGACATTCATGCAAACACAGGCCAAATACTCGAGTCCTGGTAGTTTTAATGAAAATGGATTTTATCCCGTCCTTCACCTGAAAGTGTGACTCTGTCCACTGGGTCATCCAGTGCTGTTACACAGTGCCCCTTTGCAAATATAATTAAATCACCACATTTGTTAACAGCCAACTTAACAAAAACCGAATAAGGACAGGCAATAACTTACATGGACATTTTAATGTCTGTCAATCAAAAAATATTTCTACTGGGGTGGAAACCAAGAAAGAGCATGCAAGACACCTTCAGCACATTATAAATCTGTTGTCAAAAATGCTGCAGAATAAATAACAGTGTGGCCTTGAGATGGCATGAGAGGAGCATCCAAAAAATAAGTGGATTAAACAGACTTTCTGCAGCACAAAACAACTGTTTACATATCAAAATCATAGCCATTATAGCTTGTCCTATTATGTATTTCTTTCCCTGTAGTTCTCAGACCTAAGTGATGGATAATGAATGTTACACTGCAAAAGTTTAAAAGCATGTGAGAAAATATGTGATGCTCAGATGATGTCATGGTTCATGGGAATAAAGTCATCATAATTCCTCAACGATTCAGAGAGATGAAAATGTCTTCAGTGGCAGCATGAATCAATGCGGAGGTGAAATATTAATCAATTTTTGATTTAAAATTCCCCTTCAAATTCGCTATTTATGGGTGCTATCAGCTGGAGTGGAGCTTTGAAGTTGCCTCATGACACAAGTAACCCTTTCAGCAGAGAGATGAGCTTTAGCTATGTTTTACTATTCTTTTGTCTCCAAGATAGTCTTGACGTCATTGTATGCTATGTTTTACAAGAAAATAAAAGAACCCATTCCATTCAGTCAATGTAACTAGATGTATTTTGTCTTCTTTTTACTATTGGATCAAGGAACAGTCTGCCAAAAGATGATTGACACACTTGTGGTAACGGACCATTTTGGTCACAACACCCCAAAAGCAGCAAAAAGCCTGCATGTTTCAGCTGGGACATCAGTAGTATCAAATCTTAAATCTTAAATCTCGTAGGTGGTGCAGAGCTGAACGGGATCATTCTGTTAATAAAACCTGCCACAACTATACTGTAGAATAATTTGTCACAATAACTATGCTGAAGTAAATTCTCTGACCTCTTATCATTTCTCCCCAAGAGACACAGTGCTATCAGTTATGATGGCTCCTTACATCATAAAGATCAAGAAAACAGAAGCATCTAACCTCTATTAGTTGCCACACAACCAAGGATGGTGAATTTTATGTATGCTTTTATGTAAATTTATTCACAACATCATTAGCTTTTTATGCCCATCAATCTGCTTATGCTGATTACTGTGAAAAATAAATTCGAAAAAATTTGGTAAGGATCTCTGGGTTGTGCTTAAGCTAACATGCTCCTGGCCAGCACAAGTTACATTAAACACAATCATTCAGAGAGACACAATATGGCTGCTTCCTCCAGTTTTGCTGATGGTGTAGCATTTTCAGCTTGTGTGATTTTTTTTAGTACCCTTCACCAGATCAATATATTCTTAGAGACACAGAGACAAAACAATCTTTTACATTGTGTGCATGTTGTTCACTCACCTATAGGGGCATATTACTAACATGCCCTTACTGTACATAAATAAACAATACTGCACTACTGACTTTAGACCGGAGGCCAGTTCCATAAAACAAGTTTATCAAATAAGCCCGGCTTATACAAACTAACTGGCAATATGTCAGACTAACTGAAATAAGTTTGGCTTATACTCTAATCTTGGTTTATGGAACAGGCCCCAGGTTTTAGTTGGTCAACTGCCTCAAAATAGCAACGTGTGCACAATGCTGAACATACCTTGCAGTTGTTATTTAAACAACGTAATGCTGGATGTGAAAATGATAACTGCGTCAGGCTGAAACTAGCAAAAAACACATGCGCTGCGGCTAGTGTCACATTGCGCCAGGTGTATTATAGTGACTGTTTGAAGCTGATGCCATCAAGACTTCATCATTTTTTTATTCTGATTTAACTACAGTGTTACATTTTTACAGTGTAATATTTTATGTAAAGGATCAATGCTACATAAAAGCTGTACTAAAATTAACCACCTCTGACCCACCTCAGAAGCTGTTCACAACACTGTATTCAACAACGTTTAGAGTGAGGCGCTGTGTAACAGAATCGAACAAAACGATGACAAGCCAATCGTCTTTTAACCTGAAATTGCTGCTTATGGCACATTCATATAGCATGTTAAGGAAAATAAATAAATACATAAAAATAGTGCAGGTTTATGGCAGATTATGTGTGAACAGCCCTGTATAATGCAGCAACTGATCAGCATTTCGCATTTATCATTGTCAATATTAAAGTATTTATCAATTATAGTTTCATATTTTTTTTCTATATTCATATTTTCAGAGTATTATTTCTGCAGTTGAAAATTCTATGTACATTGCTCTAAACAGCAATAGGCAGTCCGTATAAAAGAACATTTTGTGGTAATACGGATGCAGGTTCTGTGCTACATTTGCAGTGTGAAGACAGCTTTTTTGTCCTGGATCATTTTCCACCAGCTAAAACACTTAATGTGCAGAATTCATCTTAACACAAAAGATGTTCTTATGTCTTGATACTGTCCAATGTTTTAGAGCCTGAGCACAATGTACTTCTTTTTACAGTATGTGTTTAAAAATATAGCAATAGTGAATATGCAGGGTATTCTATCAACATTTGAATTCCTTAGAGATTAAAAAAGCAAGGTCAGACCCTGTGCAGAAAACTGAAGCAATGTTTTTTAGTGTTCTTGTTTTTTTACACAGACAATTTTGCAAATGAATGGATCACAACTGCAGAAGTTTCTAATGCTAAATAAAATAAATTAATAAATAAATAATACTAAAAGATTCCCAGCACAAATACCTACAAGCATTCACTATAATGGTCAAGTTGCTGTCCACTTTATTACAACATTTGTCTTGATTTACTTACTGGAATACAGTCAGTCAGACCACAAAGATCACTCAGGAGCTGTGACATAGCAGGTGACATGAATCTTGAAGCATCTCCAGATCCTATTCTCTTGTTCAATATGAATATCACTCCTATCAATAAACATGGCAGCATGAAGGCAGTGTTCACAATATACTAGCCATACGAAATCTTTAAAAACTGATTACATGATTGCCCAGTATTCACAGTCCCATTTTTCAAATTGCAGTTCAGATTCCCTCAAAAGTGTGATAATATTTATGTCATGTGGCAAAAGTTAAAATACTTCTCAAATTACAGTGGAAGACATTTTCCTAGTAGAAGACCTCTTAAAAAGGCAGGGATCTGCAAGAAAAAGATACTGGATCCCACTTCATTGCTAGTGGATTTAAAAGAATAATTCACCTAAAAATCTACAGAAAATCTTCTCACCCTTAGACCATCCAAGATTAGTTTCTTTATTGAAAGAGATTTGAAAAAAATTTAGCATTTCTTTACCGGTGAATCCTCTGGAGTGAACGAATGCCTTTAGAATGAGACTCCAAACAACAATAAAAACATCACAATAACCCATACCACTCCAGTAAACCAACATCTTGTGAAGTGAAAAGCTGCATGTTTGTATGAAACAAATCCATCAGTGAGGCATTTTAACTTTAAACCATCACTTTTGGCTAAATCCAGAATAACATTCACTCCAGGGGAAAAGTCCATTCCCTGTTCCCTCTACTCACATCAAAATCTACCATCATTTTTGTTTAAAACTGGTAAAAGCAATATTATGAATACAGAAAAAAAAATCTTTCTTTAAAAGAATTTATTACATTACATTCACTTTGTTAATTGAAGGACTGGAGTCATGTGGATTACTTAAGGATTATTGTTTTTTTTTTATCTTTTGTTTGTATTCTTATTCTGGTGGCACCCATTCACTGTAGAATATCCATTGGTGAGCAAGTGATGCAATGCTAACTTTCTACAAATCCGTTCAGGGGAAGAAACATTTTGGGGTGACCTATTCCTTGAATAAATGTGCTCAGAGTCTGTAAAATACAATTCAAGTGTACATCTAATTTATTTAAAACAATACACTGTTCATTACCCATGACAAGAACAATCATGATACAGCATGCACAAGCTGAGTGACTAAAGGGGTCAAGAGATTCCTACATGCTCTTGCAAAAGACCGCCTGAGACACCCCATAGATATAGCCCATATGCTCTTAAGAGCTAAACCAACCATGCATAAGTCTATTTTTTAATTATAATCATGCCTACTCTCTTACAACTAACAATGTAATTTATGATCATCTTGATATGTGCTGCCAGCAGAGCAGCTCCCATGGACACAACCGGATCCCTGCGAAGCTTTGGTGCAACTATCCAGTGGCAGAATAGACAGTTGCTCAGTTCAGTTTTCAGCTCATGGTCCAACGGTATGAAAGAACTCTGGTGTTTATCACTGGAATAGAACTGTATTGTAAGAGAGCTGCTTTGATGATGCCAGACATGCTTCAGCACCACGGACAGCAACACTATCTCCAGCCCACAAGAAGCACTTCATTTAAGTGCTACAAACTTCAAGCAAGTAAGTTATAACAAAGTCCTACCTGGTATAATTTAAGCAGAAACGACAGATGGTACAACCCAAAGGGGAATCTTAGGAGTTCTGGTGAATGGCTAATAAATACGATTATTATATGACACTTAGGTATCACATTATGCAAAGTAAGAACGACAAGAACAAAGAATGAATATGCAAATACTATTTTATCCTGTTTATAACCTCGAATATAATCTAAATAATAATAGAAACCACATAATAATGGTGAACATTTACATTTTGTGGGAACTAAATAAAGTCATCATTAAAATACTGAATAACTGTCACTGACAAATAACAGACCATATATATTTAGGCATATAAATATAAAAAAACATGTTATATGCATGAACACACAATATTTATTTGTGTTACTGTTTGCTTATTTGTTATTGTTTGGTATTTATGTGTTAATAACTGATCTATCTTCATAAAGATGAAATGTGATTAAGGTCTTCCCTCTGAAAATAAACGAAAAGGAAACAAGCTCTGAAGCACAGATCGTTGGGGGCTAGTGTCTTTATTATGAATGAATGCATGTGTCTGTCATTCCCCAATGATGGCTCTCCTTTCAACAAGTAGCCCAACGTTTACCAGTAACTATTTTGCATAATCTGTTAGCAACTTCGTGTATATTAATCGCATCAAAACCCTCAGATTAAGCTACTAAAATACATTATATTACATGACATTTCAGCATAATCGTTATTTAATATAAATAGCGTGTACTATATTATTTATCAAATATTTTTATTTTGTTATTTTAAGAATAACGTTACAAGAAAACCATTTTGTTTTAAACCGGTTTTGGACGCATCATATTATAAAGTCTTCCGCAGCAGTGCGTCTTTCATGCAGCTCAGATAAATATATATATAAAAAAAGATGAACATATTTCTATTTTTAAATCTATTTTTATATTATTCAGTGCATACGTAATCACAACATTCATTTAACACTCGTGTAAAATGTGACCAAACCAGTGCATAGGCTACTACTAACGCTTAACATCGATCTTTTCAAAGTTATTATTTGGCGAATATAGCTTGCAAAAAGCTTTTCTTCGACGGATTTTAAGTAGTAAGCCACTCCACAGACTTAAGTTCTGTTCAACACGGTGCAAAACTTACTTTTCCAGTCGTGAACAGACGTGAAATGTCCTCAAGTTCTCAGTCCAGCAGTCTTCTGGACAAACTGAACTTCTTTTCGGTGTCCGTTAAGTTTTGACGGCTATTCTCTGCTCGGTATCGGTCGCAAATTCCGCGGATGCCTTCCCATCTGTTTCGTGCTGCCGGGTTTTTTTCTCAGTAGCGAGAGGTCGATGGAGATGCGCGTGCGAACGAGAGAAAGACGGAGGGTGAGAGCTGCGCGTGAGAGAAATAATGCGTGCTAATGTGACAGGCGTTTGAAGGGGTGTGGCCATCTAAAATCATAAGAGGAAATATTAACAACATAACGTGTTATTTTAACTTGTTCTGTTGCTGCTCATAACAATAATCATAATGAAGTATATAAAGCACGATACTTACCACACTGATACCACACTTTTACAGAGAGGGAGAGAAATACATACAGCCACTTAATGAAAATGAGATCAAAATAAGAAAAAAAAATACACCCTTTACATGTTTTCATTGTTCAAATGGATAAAACTGAATAGTGTTAGTAAGAAAACATTATTGAAGCATATAATCCCGTATATGAAAGAAGGGTAACCAAAGGCTTTTTGTAAATATGTCTTATAAAATTATACATGTATGCCTAGTTTGATGGATTCACTGTTAACAGTTGAAAATGCATCACAGGAAAGACTTTTTCACATCATAAGGAGAAAGTGTGATTAAGGTCTGGCACTTTCAGCTTGAAACAAATTCACAAAGTAACTGCGTTCAATCTCTTAAGCACACAAATGGCTTGTTTGTCTGACTGGTTTCTTTATGAACAGATTGCCTAATGATGGTTGTTTGTTCTTTTCATCATTGGATAAAGATTCTAATATAATCCAATTTATTATATATATATATATATATATATATATATATATATATAGACAAAGGAAAGTGTTCTCCTTATTTCACTACGTTTTGCAGAATTGAGCTTGAGGTGTTCTGAGGGACATATTGTGGACCACTACTGAGACTGTTTCACACGTCTCCATCCTCAGTGAAACGGCTGAGCAGAAGGGGTCAAACTCAGCCACCATGGGGAATTTGTTGTTGCAAGCTACGTTCTTACTTGCAATAATAGTTTGCCTCTAAGGGTCTCAATGCTACTCGTGTTCACCAAAATTCATCTCACATAGAAAATCGAATGAACGATTTGAGCATGTGAAGCCATCTTGAATGAATCTACGTATGATTGAATTCTCATCTATGCCACAAAAAAATAAGTCTAGTCTCTTATGACTTAAGAAGGCAGCAGGCATTGTTAGACATGAACTGAAGAGGATCTCTTGAAATAAATCTCAGTGTGCTATCAGAAGTGATATTTTGGAGGAGCTCTTATTTTCTAATTTGTTGTATTTTGAGAGCCTTCTTTTCACTTCAAGAAACAAGTAGTGTTGACAAATACATAGCTTGCACAAATTGCCATTCTGCAGGGGACGTCCTCTGCCACCAGCCTCTAGAAACTGTCAGAGCTCGCACCAAAATCCACCAGAGACTACACTAATCTGCACATCCTCATATTCATTTGACACATTTTAGTGTTACAGTACTGCAAACTCAAACAAGCACCCACCATCAGGTTCATCCCACTTTTTAATATATATATATAGATGTCAATTAAAACAATAATTATTTATTAGAGTATTTTAGAGTAGTTAAGATAATACTATTTCAGTAGTTCTACTTTGCCGTTTCTTTGTAATTGTTTGTAAAATTTACTAGTACCTAGTCAAAATTGATTCTACACTATTTCTTTTTAGTGCAATACAGAAATGACTTTCATATAAATATGAAAGCCATCATATTTATTTATATGATTTATATGAAAGTCAATATATATATAGTTCATATACATGACATCATATAAAATGTAAAAACGTTTTAAGAATGCAGTTTATGAAACATCAATATAATCCACACGACTTCAGCCCATCGATTAGTGCTTTGTGAAAAGTTTATTTGTAACGACGGCACCCATTCACTGCAGGGGATCCACTGATGAGCAAGTGATGTAATGCTTAATTTCTCCAGATCTGTTCTGATGAAGAAACAAACTCATACTCATCTTGGATGACCTGAGGGTGAGTACATTTTCAGCTATTTTTCATTTAAACCATGCTTTTAATGTACATTTTAATACAACTAAATTACCCCTAATTCCATTAATTTTATATTTATACCTTGATGGATTTTAAAATATTGTCTTTAGAGCTGTTCAAACATAAAAGCATGATGGTTTAGATGATTATCTATATTAAAGTGTCTATCCATACCACCAGTATTACCTCCACTAAGGTGGTCCTCCTTTTTTGAAAATTGCAAGACAAAAAGGACCTTTAAACCTCAAGGCCAGGAGCGTTATTTATCTTATTTTTTCCTTGTCTCTCCTCCATGTTAAAAATACAAAACTGAACTAAAGGCTGTTTTTGAATATAGGGTAGTGCTCATCTGTGGTATCACAGTGCTCATGCACTGTTAACATCACTACATTACACAAGCCTGTGTTACTATGGTTACAGATTATCACAGACAAATATGCACAGCATGGATATCATGACTGGTGAAAAAAGTGATGCTTTACATCTTCAAAATATACTGAGATGGTTGTAATCATCTATGAAATTAACTAAAAGATCAAAGCACATTCACAAACACTTTTTAAAACACAGTGATCATGAAATGTCTGTGCTTTTTAAAGGATGTTTTGCAGTACAGTCAACTGAAATGATGCATTATGGCTTCGGAATGAGCATTTACATTATGCTGTGCTGAGCATTCATAAATTCTGAAGACCTATACCTCCTGAGATGTGACCCACTGTTCTACAAATCCACATAAGATGTCCCTTGACACTCACAATTTTTAACTAATCCAGTAATGTTTTTTTTATTTAGGGACACATCACATACAGAACTCAATATGTCAGAGGCTCTTAGGTGTCTTCTTACTTAAGTAAGAAACAGGATCTGTGATGGGATTATCAGAGAACCCTGGGGTTTGCAAGTTGATGTTGATCTGGTTGGATCTCCTTCTTACCACAACAGATCCCTCAGCTGAGTGTGTAGCAAGGATTTACTAATCACTGTGATGCCTCCTTTAAATTGCTATATAAAATTCCAAACTGACACTGTTCATTTTCTTTTTATCTTAATATGAATAATTCATCAGTGTGTGGTATCAAGAAAAAAAGGCGTGTCTTCTTAAATCAAAACATAATAACTTGGTCCACCTCTGAAACAACTTTCTTATTTTTGTGTTACAAACAAAGAGGAATACTGGGGAGGTTTCCATCAAGTTTGAGGCAGCTTACTCCAGTCAACATCAGGTTCTAAGGAACCTGGTCAGATACAAAAAAATATACAGCTTTTTTAAAAAATAAAATATGTATATCTGTGCACTTTTTGTGCAGCACCATTTTTATATGCCCTACTGCACGTTTTACCGCCTTTCAAAGAAAAATGTCCACTGAGTGGTGTTAAACACAGGTTTAATATGTGCCACCTGGCACATTTTTATTATGTTGATATACAGGTATGTATTGCTACAGTTTTACAGAATTAATATATCCCTGGACTGTTGCTAAAAGCTAATGCTCGATTATGTTAGAAATATGCCCTACTCCAAATCCAACTCTAAACCTACCCAATAGTGTTAATAAACGCAAAACGGATTTAAAAGCAACCGTGCCATTTCAACTTACTTTTACACAGATTTTAACTGTTTTGTCAAACCGTAGTTACACTGTATTTGAACCGGAGCTCCTCTCCTCTCAAGTACATGTTTGTACTCAGTGAGCTACCAAACAAATCTACTGTCTATGAAAACACATAAATATGAAGCTGGATATGTGTGACGCAAACGTTCAAAAGGATCAGTTTTCAAATCTCCCAGCATATTAATATTGTTTAAAGTCATAGCATGATATTCTTCAAGTAATTGTGCGAAAATTACACTTTATTAACCAAAACGCTCTTCAATTCAAACAAATTGTGTGAAAAGGAATAGGTTTTACTGCCTCTACTGTTAATTTCTTTTGTAAACTGCAGTGATATGTACTTGTTGGTACATATATTGTGTTTCACCAAAATGTGCACTAAGGTACAATTATGCTATGATAGGTAGGTTCTAACATATATTGAAATCAACTTAAATTCACTATAGCCTGAAGTTAAGGTGCTTTAAACAACTGCCATTAGTGAGTCCATGCCACTTGATAGTGCAGCTGCAAATGCCGCAGGGAGCAGCTCTGCCTTAGCATGTGTGCATATTTCACACATGTATCGATTTCTCTTTACTGACACGCACAATGTGTGCCATGCAATAGCATTCCCTGAAGATTGCTGCATTGAAAAATTGTCCTCTATGAATCACACGCATGGGTGGGGGGTGGGGCCCTCTTAGAACAGCAGCTAGTTCATCTATATTATAGTTTACTGTTACTGTTTACTGTTAGTTTACAGTAACACACACACGCTACAATATGTAATTAAAAATGTGGATAAACCACCTAAAATCAATGCATTCAGAACACAGTACATTGATAGATACATACCAATAAAACTTAATCAGTGGAAAATATCACCTCAAGATAATTACCATTTTTCTTAGTTAAGCATGCAGGTTAAGAGTTGTGTGAGACACAATGTCTAAAGCATTTCATAACATTTAAAGAAAAAAATGCATTACAGTAAGCCAGTCTCGATACATGCTAAATTGCCCTTCCGTGGCACTATTTGCTGTGCTCATGTGTGTTGAAGCTCTGACGCAAGTCATGTGAAAGGGACTTAACACTTCCCTAATTGTGTTTATGCCTCCAGAGCGAAGCTTTAAACTGCTATGTTTGAACGCTGCACTACAAAACAGAACAAATGAGAGCTGAGAGGTGACTATGAGCTTTCTAAAGCATTTAAAATGAGTTCAAATGTCTTGCAATCCTCCCATTTTAGAAATCCTATCTCAGAAAACATTTTCCCTCTATCATTTGAACTGCCTATATATCACTTCTGGGTCAGTTTATTGTTCTAAACTCTTACCTTAGTGTGGGCAAATCTTCCTTTTCTTTGTCTCTGAGAAATCTGATCTGGAAAGATAATTAAATTCCAAGAGATGCATTGTCTTCGCACAGTTTCCTTTAAAACTGTCATTGTACAATCCTTTTAGAAGGTGTAGTTTGTACATGGACACTGGGTAAGAAAATATAACGGTCAACCTGAAGATAATCAATACAAAAATGTCTTAATTGCATCTTAAAGGTGCCATAGAATGCATTGAGAGAATATTTTAAATTGTTCTCTGATATGTACATAGAAGGTGTGTAGCTCAGGTAAGGGGAAAAATGCCTAGAAACGGTTTTACAGGTCCATTTACAACCCTAGAATTTGACCCTAGAATGAAACAGTCTGTTTTTGCCTTATTTGGAAGGTTTATGAATAGTACTATTCAGTAGTAACTATTACGTCTCTAGACTGTTTCGAAACAGTCTGTGTTGTGTTGGAATTTGACCTTTTTTCAGTCGTCTTTTGCAAACACTTGATTTATATAAGAAGTACACGATGGTGTTTGAGACTCACGGTATGTTATGTCCATGTACTGAACTGTTATTATTCAACCATGCCAAGGTAAATTCAGTTTTCCATTCTTTGGCACCTTTAAAGCTGAAGTGTGCTATTTTTGCATTAGTAGCATTCTAAAACCGAAATGTAAAAAAATATGTATTCAGTTGGTTGGACAAACAGAGTTCAAACTAGCATCACTGGTTGAGGGATGAAGTGTTTACATGATGCAGGAAATCAACCTACTAATAATTTACAGTTATCTCTACATAATAAACTGAGACAGGAGAAAGGGTTTGAACATTACGAATTGTGTGAATTACACACTTTTCCTTCATAGGTGTTGGATAAATGGGTAAAATGATTATGTCCTGAAACAAACAGCACAAATTGACCATTATCATCATCCAAAGCCATTTTCTCAGATTATACCTCTGATTAGGTCTCGTCAGGAAGAAAAAAAGAGCCTTTGTATCAGAGTCACCTTTTAAAGGTCTCACTCTCTGCCTCTATTCTGACAGGCTATAATTAGAGAAATTTTCCACGGAAGGATGTTTAGAGGTACAGTTCAACAGTTCACAGATGGATGTGACCTGAGTCAGACTCTGTGTAGGAATAATTGACAACGGGCCGCTGAATTATTGAAACATGAAAACACGTTCTAAAACGTGAAATGTGTGGCTGTTACAACTTGGGTGTACATTATTTTTCAATAATCCAACATCACCGAGTCAATTATTCCGTTTATACCAGTGGTTCTCAACCCTGGTCCTCGCTCTGCGTATTTTGCATGTCTCTCTTTGTTATCACACCTGATTCTGATAATCAGCTCATTAGAAGAGAGCTCCGTGCATGAGCTGTGTTCCAAATCGATATGGTCCCTACACAGTGTCCGTTAAAGTTTACTTGCACACTTAAATGCACTTTAAATGGAACGTATAAATTCACTTCGAACTAGAATCATGGTGGAATATTCATTGATGTCCACTTTGCAGTGCGCATACGTTCGGACAGAACAAATGACAAGAGAAACTTGAACTTAAACACATTTTCAACTTTGCACTTTGTTTACAATTCTGTAAAACACTTATTGCGAAACACTACACACGTTTTCTTACATTAGACACTTTGCTTCTTTGATTCTGTATCATATTACAGTATTATTGTACTAACTGTACTATACAAAAATGTGTAGTGCTGTGAAGTATACAGTATGTAAAACAATACCATTGTGATGTTACAGTACTG
>JAUMHI010000052.1:6709703-6726135 GCA_032359435.1 Enteromius unitaeniatus
ATTTCCTTATAATTTGCCTTATTTTTTACCTTATTCGTTCAACGCTTGTTCATTGTTTCCAAACCCCTCCGGCGATTTCATTTAAAGCAATGTTCGTGAGATTTTAAGGCTCCCAAAGCGGCACCTAGTGGCAAAGAATTGATTAGATTATCATTGTCAAAGCGGGAAAAAAGTGGGAGGGCAATGCGCTAATGTTTCATTTTTAAGTCAACATGAATCACTCTTGGAATCGTTTTAAAAACGAATCGTTTCAAATGACTCAGTCGACTCTTTCTTTCAAAAAGCCGTAGATCACTGAGAAGCTGCGCGTTAAGTTTCGCGGGTGATTCAGTGGCGCAGCTTCTCAGTGATCTACGGCTCTGTTTATAAGCTGGCGTTCCTTTTAAAAACAGCTGACGGAGTTTTTAAATGAATGATTTAAAGAATGTTTACATTCATTTAGTGCTGTGTTACACTGCATAAAAGGACATTTTCAAAAACCCATAAAACTTTTTTTAAGAGTAACATACCACTCAGTAATTTCAAAGCCAAATGGGAACATCCTTAGAACAAAAGATAATTAAGACTTATGATAAACAAGTAAGATAAAAAGAGACAATATCATTTTAAAATCCACCTTATTAGCAGGCATTGGGCAGTGCTAAAAACTTTAATTCCAAAAAAATAACAATAATAATAACAAATGTAAAAAAAAAAAAATAAAAAAAAAAAAATAAAAAGACAGCAAGATTTTATCAGTCTTTAATGCTGCCTTTTTGGAACAGAGCTGAAGTGTGCAATTTGTATGTTGGTATCTCAGTAATTGAGTCTGTGTGTGTGTTAAGAGCGTGCAGATCTAAATCTGAGCTGTTAGAACATGATGAAAGGGTTCAAGGCTGCAGGTTGTGACTATGCGGCGAGAGCAGCCTGTGTCTACACCTCACTATTCATCTCTGCTCACCCAGTAGGAAATTCTCTTTCTCCCTTCTTCGTTCACACTCACTCTCTCTCTCTCACACACACACACACACTTTTGACACTGGTGCAGATATGAGCTCACAATCAAAGGCTGCATCTTCTGGGAATTTACTTTTGTTCTTTTATCTTGTAACAGAGGAAGTGAGCGAGAGACATGGGAAGGAAAACAACGTTATGATGTTTGTTTCCTCCCGTTTTATTTGTATTGGTTTCTGTTGCTGGAATAAGACTTTCAACCTCTGAATTTAGAGTTCTTCGTGGCTTTTGTTGACTTGGCTTTCTTTTTCTTTTTCTGCACGTCTCTGTCAGACAGTTATTGTCAGCCAACGACTTTTGTAATTGCATAGAGTCGTTTTAGAATTGCAGGGTTTATAGTCGAAATATTCAGAATATAATGCATTGTGACTAGGAGATATTTATTAAAATTGTCAGACAGTAATCAGACATGATCACTACTATACTGAAATTTACACTGCATAATTACATAAAGGAATCTTTTTTTCTTTTTGCATCAAACAAAAGAAAACACGTCTCCTTTAATATTTGCTCAATTATGAAAGGGCTTTTACTGACCCCTAGTGTTCAACTACAGCTCAAGCTCAGCGGTATAGTTTGTGTTTTTGTGATGTTAAAATACTTATTTCTACCCAAGTTTAATATTCAGGGACACATATAATGTCTGTCATGAAAGATTTATATTTTACTCAAAATTGTTATATTTCAATGAAATATTAATATATAGACCTGCCATTATTACATTAGAACAAAAACTGATTTCATTATTTTAATTTTAAAAAGTCCACCAAATACTAAAAAATAAAGAAATTTTGTTACATAATACATGAAAATTACACACCCATGTGAATAAATGATTTCATTGCTTGCAACTAAATAGTCTTTGAGATTGATTTTGCAGATTATAATATGTTCCATTAATGCATTCATGTATTATTCAGTTTGACAAGCTACATTAGTCATATTGCTGGTTGGTGGAATTACCCAAGAATATTCAAGCACACAGTGAAACTGGCACCTTTGGCAAAATCTGATTTTATTTAGGGATGTGCACCACAGATATCAAATTCTCACTCATTTCTACAGGCTCTATAACTGCAGTACAGTGATATATTCAGCTCAACACCTTTCAGCGCTGACTCATCCCAAACATTGTGCACTCAATCCCTTTTCTGTAAAAGCATCTGATATAATCACAAAACCAAGTATAGGCTCACTGATTACAAATACCTTCAAGTGGTGCAGACCAGGACTTTTCTGTATTTGATAATATGCATATAAAAAAATACAGAAAATTATTCACACAATTGTTTTTTTGTCATAAATAAAATATACAACCTCTACAACTGAAATGTATTCTAATGAGGGCAGTGCTTAAATGTGAAACATTTCAGTGCTGTCACCTTTGACTTTATGTCCAAGCACAGATATCTCAAAAACTGAAAACTTAACGAACAGTAGATTTGTACTTTGAGATTAATCCTTTGTGTTGGAAAATACTGCACATACAGTACAAGGCCAGAAGTATAGTAACTAAAAGCACAACCATGAGTACAGTGCAGTTGTGACTTCTATGCCAAGTATTGTGTTGTTATATGCAATACATTAAACGTCATATGAACTGCGTATAAATAACTCAGTTCAAAAGCTGTTACATTTTTATGAACAATGAACTATGGACTTTACAATAGATTCATTGTTGACCCTTTGAAAATGTGCTTACCCTTATGACATCCAATGAGTTTGTTTCTGGAAAAACTTAGCATCACTTGCTCACCTCTGCAGTGAATGGGTGCCATCAGAATCCAAACTGCTGATAAAAACATCACAAGTAATCCACATCACTTCATGCTAACATCTTGTAATGTGAAAAGCTGTATGTTTTTAAGAAATCCACCACTAAAGTGTTTGTACAGTAGATTACTGTGATGCTTTTACTAGCTATTTACTAGCTAGTCTCATCTAAAACAGATAAAATAATCTCATCCTCATCTTAAATGGCCTAAGAGTGAGTAAAGTGTGAACTTTTCTATCCGATTCTGGCATTTCAAGCCTAGTCACTGTCGTGTCAACAAGGCCCTGCTTTATTAAATATCGTTATGGTCGGTCAATCAGCTCGAGACTGAGCCTTCATCATCAGCAGCATCTGACGAATCATTTTCATCGGCAGAGTCTGTTAGGGCGGGGTAGGGGCGGGGCTGGTCCAGATTGACATATGTGACCTTCAGGCTGATGTAGTGCTCCCCCTCCAGGCTGGACAGAATACTCATCACAGCAGACACTAGTGTGGAAAAAGTTGGTCTTCTCTCAGGGTCAGGGTCCCAACACTGTAACATAATGGCAAATCTGGAAATACAGAGGTAATGGACGGGTCAGTCATCTCCCAGTTGGGTAATCTCTATTGAAAAGGGACTGGCAGTATCAAACTGTGTTTACAAATCAGAGATTAATCAGGCATATGAACTTGAGTCACACATATTTACAGTTTCCATTGCTGAACCTCATCACCAGTCATTTTTCCACATCCTGTAGCTACACTCTGAGTCACTATGCAGTTTTTTTTCTTCTCGCTTTTATTGTATTCCAGAGTTTCTAAATCTTTACAAAGAAGACATGTGGAGGTGTCATGATTTATGTTCTAAACAACAACCTGTGATATCCCCTGATACACCATAGTATGAGTTACTGCATTATTATTTTTTTTTATATGACACCTGTCTTTACGCTACTCCGGTATATATTAAGTTAAAAAACTGCAGGGTTGTGTTTCAGCGTAAATGGGTCAAAATGAAGACTTTTGAAAAGATGCCGCTTCCCCACATTTAATGTTTAAGAAACTTAACAGTATTTATATTGTTTTTTTTACCTCTGATCCACTGCAATGTCCAGCTGTCTGAGCGTGTTCACAACAGTCGGTGTGTGATGGTGTTAACAATGAGTGACGTATACACACAACAGATCGTTTCTGCGCAGGTATCTACTATGTTTATGTGTGATTCATTCAAATTAATTTTTGGTTAAACTATGCCTTTAATTTTTAACCGTCATACTTTTTTTTTCAGGATTCTTTAAAAAACAAAAGAAAAAAAGTTCAAAAGAACAGCATGTTTTAAATAGAAATGTTGTAACATTATTAAAATCTTTACTGTCCACATTGATCCATTCAATGCAGTCTTATTGAATAAAACCAAAAAACTATAGAAATAACAATCTCTTTTAAAACATTCCACAAAATCAATACCAACTTTGGATAAAAGCTAAAGGCTAGGTTAGTGATTGCTGGAAGTTTCTCAAGGTTTACAAAGTTTTGCAGTGTCACTATGGTGGTTTTTAAATATTTCTGTCTGTCTGAAAGTGAACGATGATTAACTCTCTGGGCAATGCTTGAGGTGTTGGATAATTGAAGGGACTTTCACAATAACCTTTAAGTTGACCTTTTCCGCTGCTCTGAATACTGAGTAAGCTCTAAACTCTCTGAACCTCAAATGGTGGAAAAACACTAAACTTACTGACAGCTACTTAAAACCATTGCGTTTTCAAAAGGCCATTGTCATTCTCTCTGTTCTGCTGTGGAACAATTTCCAAAAACAAATGAAAGGGAAACCTTCTAAAGAGCCGAACCATCATCTGTAATCTAACCAAACTTTCAACTTTATGCCAACCATTTTGATTAATTGAGAAGATTAATTGCAAAAATAAATAAATAAATACTTACAATGGATCTGGACAATACTGTGGCTGAGGCAGCCGTCGACCCTTCAGAAGATAATGTGTGACGTCATATGGGTCAACTTCAGGATACGGACTGGCTCCTCGTGTGAGCATCTCCCACATTAAAACCCCGAAAGACCACTACAGTAAAAGACAAAATAAAAGACTGTTGAGAGGATCCTAAATTGAAACCATGGGTTGAAGTAAACATGTTGCTCACCACGTCTGACTTGGTTGTGAACTTCTGTGTCTGCAGGCTCTCAATGGCCATCCATTTGACAGGTAACTTGGCTTTCCTGTGGTCCTGGACACTGTAGTACTCCTTTTCCAGCACATCTCGAGCCATTCCAAAGTCTGCCACCTTTACGGTGTAGGACTCATCAAGCCTGAGGGAATTTTGGTTCAGTTAGTCCCATATTAATTCAGAATTGTCTGTTGAGCTTCAGTGTGCATGTACATACATTAGCAAAGAACAGTTGGTAGGACAGTTTAAATGATTAAATGCTCTGACATTCTAGTTTGGAGCCCTAAAGGCCTCCAATATACTGTCAGCTAACATGTAAATGCATTCTGCATGTTTTCTTCTCAATGACAAATATACTTACTAAACAAATGACATGGGGGGAGAAAACAGCAGTTAAGAAAGCATCTGATTCATAGCCATGTGTGTTGGCATAAGCTCTGCAATTCAGCACTCCAGACAAATCAAGTCACCTCTCATTTATTTATACAACAGATTGCTTTAAAGGTGACATCATGAAAATCAACATTTTCCAGGTTTTTTTCCAAGTGCTTAAATCACGTACCCGGTGAATCTACCAACCAAGGAAACATGAAAAAGATTAACACAGTAACTTTGTTTTATTAAGCTTTTTTTAATTAGAATAGCAACTTTCTAATTTCTACTATTAACAGCTCTCCAGTGTGTTCACATGTATACTTACATCTGACCTCAATGAGCTAAACAGAGAAAAGCATCAGAGAAGGTTTCTACGTCAATGAAGGTTAAATTACAAAAATGTAATCGGCACAGACCAATGGTAGTTCGAAGGTGTTTACCAGCTGAACTTTTCTGGAAAGCTTGCTTTGGCAAGCTATTTTGGACTGTCGAAATTAACTCCTAACAAACTTAATTTGACTTGATTTTGTTTGAAATTATGTCACTCTAGTTCACTTATACAAGTATATCAGGGCCTTAAAGCCAAATCTTTGTGCATGCAACACTCACATGCAATTACGTGCGGCCAGGTCCCGGTGTACAAACTTCTTTTGTGCTAGATACTCCATTCCTTTAGCAACCTGGAGCCCGAAGCCAATCAAATCCTTCACTGTGGGATTCTAGAGTACGACGACAAAACTACATAAGACTTATATAACAGGCACACACTGAGTTTGTGTAATTATTGGATACATCATACTGGAGCTTCTGCAAAGGTCATGAAATTAATTCTGAGCTGTGAAGGAGGTTATATTGTGAAATCCATCCACAAATACAAACCTATTGTATAAGGCATAAAACATAATACATAACATTTTTGATGTGTTAAAGAGTTAAAGTTCTAGCAACTGACCCTCTTCTCACAGCGAATGAAGTGACGCAAGTCTCCATGCTTCATGTAAGGTAAGACCACCAAGGGAAGTCCCTCTTCAGGAAGCAGGATACCCAGCAGAGAGAGAACATTACTGTGATGAAATCCCTTCATCAGAATGCCCTCTTTCAGAAACTGCTCCACCTCTTCCACATCTGTTATTCCTACCAGAGAGACAGAATTTGTGAACATACAGCAGCAAGTACACATTATTTTATTTATAGTCTTTTTAAAAAATAGCCTAGGTTTCAAAATATTGTTTAAAGCTTTTGCATAAACCACCGCTACATTTATGCATTTGACATTATTACTCTTTTATCTGCAGAAACCTATATAAGGTACAATACATATTTAATCAGTTCATTTATTTCCTGAGAATTCAACCCATGATCTATTGTTGCTAAAACCACAATCTAATGTTTAAGCAACAGGAACTACTACTGCTGCTACAGTTAACAGTTACGATGAGTTACTGTAACTGTTAACTGTAGCAGCAGTAGCGTTCTTGCTCATTATAACAGTTTTTTTTAATCAGGCAGGTAATCCTGAGAGGGTGGTTTGATTCTTCTTTAGTGCCTTTATGAGATATTTTCATTAAGGAATTTCTTACTGTTAAGAGACTTCACAGCGCAATGGATTTCTCTGTCGTTGTGGTCAGTGAGGTAACCATGGTAAACAGTTCCAAAATGTCCTACAAAAAAATCATAATTATTAATAGTGCCAATAATCTTTGTTCATAATATGACCTTATTCCCTTTTCCAATAACTGGAGAGAGCGTTGGTTATTCACTAACCCCACCCACAATCCCTGCCGGACCTGGGACTCGAACCCACAACCTTTGGGTTACAAGCCCAACTCCCTATCCATTAGGCCACAACTGCCCCCTATGTATATGTAATATCTAAAATATATCTAAATATATGTATAAATATATATATTTTTTTACAATATAACTTTTTTTTTTAACTGTATTTTAATCAAATAGATACAGCAAAGGTGAGAGGATACTTTAAAAAATCCTACAGACCTCAAAACTTTTAACAGGTAGTGTATTAAACTTATTTTCAGCATACGGTGATATTCAGCATATGCTTTATTTATGAGCATACCTTTTCCTATGATCTGGTGGTGGTGAACCTTGAGCATGGAGGCTGGGATCAGCACGTCCTTCACCTCCTCCAGCAGCTCAGGACGGAAATTGGTGATGGATATCTTCTCTGGGGGCATGAGGGGGGTCAGGGTTGTGTCCAGGGTGCCTGTGTAGGCCAGGCCAGGGAACGCCACGGCCCCAGCAGGGGCAGTGATGGTTGTGAGGGGCAGTTCTGCAAGCACCAAACAACATAATGTCTCAAAAGTATCTTTAGACTTCAACTTCAAAGTTTCATTAAAAAAAAAAAAAAAAAAAATACATAAATTTAAACGTGTTGCCGATTGTGAAGATGTTGTCTCACCACGTCTGTAGTCTCCTAAGGGACATAAATCCACACTATTATTACGTGAATGATTATGGGAAAAGTAAGACAGGCGATTTTCTGCCAGTGAAGCTGTAGGTAAAGAAGGATAAACCTGAATAAATTTTTTCATGAGATAAACTTGTTAAAGAGTTAGTTAACCCCAAAAGGAAAATTCTGTCATTAATTACTCAGCCTCATGTTGTTCCAAACCTGTCAAATACGTTCCTAAGTAATCTCCAAAATGACGGAAAAACATAACTCAGGTAAATTATGTTATTTTTGTTTTCTTTGCACAAAAAAAGTATTCTCATAGTGTCACAAAACTCAAGTTAAGCCACTGATGTCATGTTTTACATTTTATCACTGTATTTACTAACGCAAAGTTTCTGGACTTGGGTACATCTCAGTTGTGTTGCTGCCTATGGAGGGTCAGATATCTCTCAGATTTTATCAAAAGTATCTTAATTTGTGTTTTGAAGATAAACAAAGCTCTTATGTGTTTGTAATGACATGAGGGTGAGTAAATTTTTTAAATTTTTTTATTTTGGGGGGGGGGTAAACTAACCCTTTAAGATGTAAAAAAAAAAATTTAAGAATGACTACAAAAGATTTGCATTAGTAAGACACAGCATAATTTGTGCTCACCTTTTTTCTGTTTCCTCAGGTGTTTCAGCACGATAAAGGCCATAACCGCACCCGTGACCAGAGCTGCCAGTATGCCAAGAACAATACCCACCATATAGTGGTTACTGACCAAGATTACAGTGCCAACATTATGTGTGTACCCATTAACTGTTACCTGGTATAGGAAAATACTGACATCAGTGAGACGCTTTATTATGCAACTAATTTGCTTTGGCTAAACACAAGATAATTGACTGCATTTTTTTCAGATCTACACACACTTTCAAACACTCACCTTCACAAGTAAACCCTCACTAGGAATGGTGAGATTATTTGGGATCCTGCATGTGATCTCATTATCTAAAACTTTAGCACCACAGTCAACATCTCCAACCGTCATTGTGATCGACATGCAAGAGCTCACAAGGTTCAACTTCTGGTGCTGCGTTATGAGAAAGAATCTTAGATTTTAAATGTTTACTCAGAAAGATGATCGAAAGCGAAAAGGTGCAGCAATGCAATAATGGGATTGTACTCTTGGATGTATCTACATACATGCAATGACACTTCATCAAAGCCAGGGTACAGTCTCAGTATGTGACCTTCAGTCTCAAACGGGATGGGTCTGCCATAGGGGTGGTAGGAGAAGTCTTGTTTCCACAAGCCGAGCACTCCATCCATATCAAACGAGAGCTCACCCTCTTCTGTTTCATCTCGGTGGAAGACAGGGGTGATGCACTCCATACGGGTGGATTTTGCTTTCCCTCTGCACTCCTTCAGGGAACAACAGCAAGAAGCAAATGTGAAAGAAAAAATATCACATGCTCACAAATCGGTTTTTG
The DNA here is from genome assembly GCA_032359435.1 of Enteromius unitaeniatus. Lineage (NCBI taxonomy): Eukaryota > Metazoa > Chordata > Actinopteri > Cypriniformes > Cyprinidae > Enteromius > Enteromius unitaeniatus. The sequence goes on from JAUMHI010000052.1 coordinate 6,718,897, forward strand.
ATGCTGCAGTCTGTAAATTCTAATGTTGTGCTGCCAACATATACATTTAAAACTTTAATCTTTTATTCATGATCGCAGCTCTCAGTGGAAGTACTGAAACAACTTTATGAAAGTCTCAGATGTTGTGAAATTATAAAAACCCATGTAGTGTTGTTGCGGTCATGAAATGAAATCACCCAACACTAAATATATTACATTAAACTAGGGATGTAACAGTACACAAATATGATGGGTCGGTACATACCTCGGTTTTAACAGATTTTGCACATAATGCAGTATTTAAATTAATTTATATATAATTACATTTCTGATATATTTGTTAAATTACACACTGATTGCCATAGCATGTTTTAGAACAGATTCATTCAGATAGAAACAGTGGGTAGGGAAAGTATTCAGACCCCGTTAAATGTTCTCTCTTTGTTATATTGCAGCCATTTGCTAAATTCATTTGTTTTTTTCCTCATTAATGCATACAGCACCCCATATTGACAGAAAAACAAAGAATTGTTGACATTTTTGCAAATTTATTAAAAAAGAAAAACTGTAATATCACATGGTCTTAAGTATTCAGACCGTTTGCTCAGTATTTAGTAGACGCACCCCTTTGATCGAATACAGCCATGAGTCTTTGTGGGAAAGATGCAACAAGTTTTTCACACCTGGATTTGGAGATCCTCTGCCATTCCTCCTTGCAGATCCTCTCTAGTTCTGTCAGGTTGGATGGTAAACATTGGTGGACAGCCATTTTTAGGTCTCTCCAGAGATGCTCAATTGGGTTTAAGTCGGAGCTCTGGCTGGGCCATTCAAGAACAGACACAGAGTTGTTGTGAAGCCACTCCTTCGTTATTTTAGCTGTGTGCTTAAACATTCGGCCCAGTCTGAGGTCCTGAGCACTCTGGAGAAGGTTTTGGTCCAGGATATCCCTGTACTTGGACCTATATTCATCTTTCCCTCGATTGCAACCAGTCGTCCTGTCCCTGAAGCTGAAAAACACCCACAAAGCATAATGCTGCCACCACCATGCTTCACTGTTGGGACTGTATTGGACAGGTGATGAGCAGTGCCTGGTTTTCTCCACAGATACCGCTTAGAATTAAAGCCAATACGTTCTATCTTGGTCTCATCAGACCAGAGAATCTTATTTCTCACCATCATTTGTCATGTTTTTTTTTAGCAAACTCCATGAAGGCTTTCATGTGTCTTGTACTCAGGAGAGGCTTCCGTCGGGCCACTCTGCCATAAAGCCCCAACTGGTGGAGGGCTTTCTCCCATCTCCCGACTGCATCTTTGGAGCTCAGTCACAGTAATCTTTGGGTTCTTCTTTACCTCTCTCACCAAGGCTCTTCCCTCCCGAAAGGTCAGTTTGGCCGGACCGCCAGCTCTAGGAAGGGTTCTGGTCGTCCCAAACATCTTTTATTTAAGGATTATGGAGGCCACTGTGCCCTTGGGAACCTTAAGTGCAGCAGAAATGTTTTTGTAACCATGGCCAGATCTGTGCCTTGCCACAATTCTGTCTCTGAGCTCTTCAGGCAGTTCCTCACAGAAAAGGGTCTGAAAACTTAGGACCATGTGACATTTTAGTTTTTCTTTTTTAATAAATCTGCAAAAATGCCGTAAATTATGTGTTTTTACGTCAATATGGGGTGCTGTGTATACATTAATGAGGAAAAAAAAGAACTTAAATAATTTAAAAAAATGGCTGCAAAATAACAAAAAATTTAAAATGTAAGGGGGTCTGAATACTTTCCGTCCACTGTACATGTGTACCGATCCAAAAGACCCATACCGAAACACTTCGGTACGGATGTGTGTACCATTAAATCCCTTCCTTTTAGCAGAAAAAGTAAGATACAATGCTTTGAAAACATGTCGCTTAAACTGAGAACAGACTAATATGTAAAATATACTCTTTTCTAACATTTACTGGAGATAATATAGCATCTGCAGAGACCTATTATTCATATTCAATCAGATCTAGATTGAATATGAATAATATTTTCTATCCTGCATCCTGCTACTGACCTCTTTAAAGAAACAGATCAGACAATAGATGAGTATGGGAGTAAACATTTGCAGTTCATACCGTGGAGACAGGTTTGAGGTGGCTTTCTTTGGGTTTAAAATAGACAACAGTTCTGTAGACAGAGTCCAGATTTCGGCCTTCAATGATGATTCTTGACCCACTGCAGTTTGACATAAAATATTAGACATTTTCTGATGAGCTGATTTCTAAACTGCCAAAAAATAAAGAAGAACCTCCTGAATCTACCTGTCAAAGCTGCAATCAGGGAGCACAGCAAGAATCTCAGGGGTCTTCTTGTAGCGGAAGACTTTCGTGGTCACCACACGGGACTTATCGATGTAGACGCGGAGCACCACATCTTTCACCTCCGTCACAGGCTGAGAGAGACATATGATGGAGGACAGGTTTCCTCTTACCACGGATACACTGTAGGTGGAACAACATTCCTTTAGCACATGAACACTACATATAATCTCAAATAGAGAAAATTAATAGACAAACATAAAAAGGGGTAACTTCATACATTTATTTTACATTTATTTTCCCACAAATAAATGCAGCCTGAGTAAACATAAGAACTTCTTTAAAAAACATAAATAATAAAACCGACCACAAACATTTAAACAATAACATACAGAATTTTAATACAATTACATTAAAATGTTTTGATACAATTAGCACTTTGATACATTTGAAGGGCCCTGATATAATGACTGCACACACACCTTTGGATGTGACATGCTTCTCCATCAAGTGTAACTTTCCTGTTTTTCCCAGAGTCCAGATAAGGGCCTGTGATAGTGATGAGGGTTCCTCCGTTCACAGGCCCATAGTCAGGCTGGACCTCAGTGATGTTTGGAACCTAGTGTAAAAAAACAAATGTTATCTAGTTGATTCAACAAGTAGATCAATGGCTATTGTTAAAAATCAGGTGGAGGATTGTTTATGGATGTTTTGTTTGTGTAACGAATAAGCTAATTACCACAAAAGTGAATCCAGGCATCTCTGCACTTCCTTCAATGGAATATCGTCCCTCCACTTGGCCCTCATGCACCTTAGCTGTGACGTTCACCATTTTAAAAAGTGGCTCTGTTGCCCCAGAACGGATCTTACACAACAAGCTGAGCATAAAAATGTCTTTTTAAAAAAATTTTGTTTGTACAAACATATAAAAAGTGACAAAAACTTATATTCTGTTAGAGGTCTGTTATGTATCTATTATGGATGATTGTTTAATGAATATAAAGTCCAAAAGAACAGCAATTATTTAAAGCAATTGTTTTTTTACTTTTACTATTGATATATATTGATCTACTTTTACTATTTAATGCATCCTTGCTGAATAAAGTTTTTTTATATCTTAGTACTCTTAGTAATATCTTAGAAATTTGTAGCTTTAATCATTATAATATGTCAAGTTAATCCAAATTAAAATGATTAAAGAACTAACTTGCTTTGGCAAGTAGTACTTTACATGTCATGTTACAATTTTATATTCATTTATTTTTATTTCAGATTTAGTTTTAGTCAGCGAATAACCCTGCATGAAATCGGTAATACTTACTGTGTGCTGTTGCTTTTGTGAGGTTGAACCACACAGACGGTTTCCCCCAGCTTCACCTCATGGGTTCTGGTCGTGATGGCGGGTCGCAGGGGCGACTGAAACTCCCATCCACACAGAGTCATCTCACTCTGACCATCAGGGGGTGCTGTTTTTGGGAAAAACTAAACAGAACATTTCCATATGCATTTGCTATATGCCTGCTCACACTGTGGGTAGACATAAATTACATATATATATATATATATATATATATATATATATTGGATATGATTAATTGTGATTAATCGTTTGACAGCACTGTTCAAATAGTAATGCATAATACCCCACCTCTGTAATGCCCGGTGGACAGGACTCATTTCCCCAGTGTTTCCTGCACTCAGAAGCCCAGGTGCACTGACCTGAGCACCAGCCACATCCCATGAACTTTGGTGCGATCAGGCACATGGCGCATGTGAGGAAATGCCGACAACCTGGACCCCTCTGAGGCACCTGAATCATCTGCCAGTTTTAAATATTATTATATAACCATCATTATTCCAAAACAAGAATTCTGCAATCATAACCATATTTAATATTCAACTAGTATACTACCTACTATTTAAAAACATGGAAGAGGAATCATGGCTGGAATTTCATCTGATTTATTTCTATTATTCTTTTATGCCACACACCTTATCTCCAACCACAAATAGTAGATGGTCCGGGGAGAGAACCGCTGCGGTAGATGACACTTTCTGGTTCTCAACAAGGGAGTAATTAGCAAAGATGATGGGGCTGGACCTTCTCAGTACAAGCTGTGGCATAAAACAACATGTTACTGTTAATGTTATGATTAATGAAACTGGCATAGCTTTCTTTATGTTCCATCAACACTTCCATACCTGCAAGAGTCTCCCTTCTGAAGTGCCTATATGAGCCACTGTCTTGTTCTCGATGCTTGTGACCAGCAGTGAGGTGAGCAGAACACCTCTCATCTGTCTGTTGAAGAGGTCAACTCTGTAGTATGGCTGAGACACCAGGGTGGGCTGATCTCTGCAGGTCATATTGTGCTCCATGCTCTGATCATACATATGCAATAAAATAATCAACAATGCAGAGAGAGAGAGACAGACAGACAGAGAGACAGATATTGTCTTTGAAAAAAATATATGGTTAGAAGAAGAAAATTAATTTTTGTGTATGTGGAAAACGTTTGATATATTTTGGATATTCCAGTAATCTAGGGCCTAGGCCACCACTTTAGATTCTCTCCACAAGAATTAAAAACATAAAACAAAACTTTTTCAGTCTATACTGATCTGTTGTAAACACATTGCTCTCTCCAATTTCTGTATTGTCTGGGAGTCTGATATTTCAAACAAAAAACTAAAACTCCCAACATCAGAAAAATACACCACACAATCCTTAACTGACCAATTCATGGCCCTAGAGACAACTGTGTGCTTTTTTTTCTTTTTAGATTTCATAAATGTCACAAATGTATTTCCAGTGCGGAAGTAATATTCGATTAATAATAATCAAATAATCTAATTTAGCTCTGCATGTACAGTAGACCGATTTAACGCAAATTGGAGAAGTTCTATATTTGCATATTATGTTTTTTATATACTAGTAAAAATAGTAAAGACAGCAGCACTTCTGCACTCTCAGAAATAAAACTACTAAAGCTGTCACTGTGGTAGGTACCTATTCTAAAAGGAAAGGAAAGAAAAGGAAAGGAAAGGAAAGGAAAGGACAAGTTTCCAGGTATTGTTTCCCATACTAGGAATTTGTGCTCTGCATTTAACCCATCCAAGTGCACACACACACAGCAGTGAGAAGTGATCAACCACACACACACACACACACACACACACACACCATGAACACACACCCAGAGTGTCCATTTTGGTACCTTAAAGGTACATATTAGTACTTTAAGTGTACACATTTGAGCCTATTAAGTACAAAAGGTAGGGTTAAGTACAAAAGGTATATTTTTCATATCGTCATATCGTCATATCGCCAGCCTGTGAGCTCGCTGATACACGATATTATCATGTATGGGTGGGTGGGGGCAAGAGAGACACTCTCTGTTTATATCACAGGCTATTTGATGATTTTAAACCGCGTGAGAGAGAGAGAGAGAAAGAGAGCGCGCCTGGAAGCACCAGTAACTGAAATACTATACCTTCAAACATATTGAAATATTATATATTCGGATACAGCAGTCATACATTGTTATTATAGGACCGCGCGTCCTACAAGTTTGCTGCATTCTCGCAGAAGTTATCAGTTTAAAAATCAGACACGGTGAAAATCAAGAGTAGATCTATATATAAAGACCAGCAGTTTTACACTAAATATTGGACTTAACCTTTAATTATGGCAGTGAATGTCTGTTCGAATGTGTGTAAATTCTACATTTTAATGAGTGCACCCAAAATGAGTGATCTGGTGAGTGTATCTCATTGGAATCTCAAAAATGACAGTCATTTTCTTCTTTTTCCACACATTTCCCATAAACATTGACCTCAGTGGAAAACCTTAATCATTTAACTGCACAAACACACACATACCATCTGTAAACTCTGCTTTTATGGCAGCAAACACGCAATCACACTCCGAGACATTCTCCCACACATTGTTTAGATTGCGAAAGTGGCTAATTCTCATCTGAACACTAAAATGATGGACATTGCAGCTTTTAAGAAACCTGAACCACATTTGTACAGCTGTCACTCATTTCAGTCATATTTTAGCATTATAGGCAAACAAAACATTTACTGATATGACACAAATTGGTTCTTTTTTTCTGATGAAGGTTTTTAAAATAGTATTTTGTAAGTAGGCAGTGGCCATAAAAAAATTAATCACTGCATTATATCAAAATTGCAAACAGCTACTACAAGCATGAGCTCAGTGTTCTGCTGTCAAGTTTCTTTTACTTCCTCAGCAGAGTCAAAAAATTATAGCTGCTGCATGCTAGAAAATGTTTCTCAAGGCCACTTTGCTTCACAAATGCATAATTTTTCCATTATCTTTTTTCAATGTTGAAATACCCTCCTGTATATTAACAAAACTCAAAATTAGACTTCTAATGCTTGCGGTAATGGAAAAAAAACTCCTTTAAGAGGATAAAATTGTTTTCTGAGAATCCCGCTGTAGAACAGAACAAGGGAACATTAGATTCAAGCTGTTTATATAATCTCACAGAACTACTGTGAGCTTCAATAAGAAATTCATAACAGAGATTGTACAGAAAAACCTTTAAAGCTGTTAAATACACACAAATAGAACAAAAGCACAGGTTACTTAAGCAAATTTTTCGAACTTCATGTTTAAACTTAAAATGATGGAAGCACCAAAAACTTTGAAAAGTTGGTATGTCGGGGTCAAACAAGGGTCAATCATTTGCAAGTCTGAGTCAAGTTTTAAATCATTTCCTAATCATGAGTAAAGTCTCAGACAATCAGACTCAGAACAAGAAAACACTTTCAACAGCGAGTATAAAGCAAAAGCAGCCACATATGGACCCTGGACAAAATTTACAAAACTGAGATGTATACATCATATGAAAGCTATAATAAGCTTATAAATAAGCTTTCTATTGATACATGGTTTGTTAGGATAGGACAATATTTGGCTGAGATACATCTATTTGAAAATC
>JAUMHI010000052.1:6753099-6773712 GCA_032359435.1 Enteromius unitaeniatus
TTGGAAGGTAAACCTTCAACCCAGTCTGAGGTCCTGAGCACTCTGGAGAAGGTTTTGGTCCAGGATATCCCTGTACTGTCGTCCTGTCCCTGCAGCTGAAAAACACCCCCACAGCATGATGCTGCCACCACCACGCTTTACTGTTGGGACTGTATTGGACAGCAGTGCTTTTCTCCACACAGACCGCTTAGAATTAAAGCCAAAAAGTTCAGGTGTTTCTTCATGTGTCTTGTACTCAGGAGAGGCTTTCCTAATCAAGTCCAATTAGTATAATCAAACACAGCTGAACTCAAATGAAGGTGTAGAACCATCTTAAATATATGTCACAGTATGTGATATTTCAGTTTTTCTTTTTTAATAAATCTACAATGTCAACAATTCTGTGCTTTTCTGTCAGTATGGGGTGCTGTGTGTACATTAATGAGAAAAGAAATTAACTTAATGATTTTAACAAATGGCTGCAATATAACAAAGAGTGAAACATTTAAGGGGGTCTAAATACTTACTGTACCCACTGTACATAATATTTGGGGAAAAAGATGTGTTTACTTAATGATTTTTCCAGTATTTTTAGAGGCAGCATAACCGCAGACCAACAACAGGCCTCAACTGTAAAATACACAACCATACTAAACAAACAACAAATTGATAACACATTTCATTAAAAAATATTTATTAAAAACACTACTAACAGAATGCATGGTGTATATTGTTAACTACAGTAACTACACTAATTTAAGCATAAAGGTCACAAACTATTTGTTTCATTCACAAAAATATGTCTCATGTATTAGAAATATTAGAAAGCACTGGTTGAATTGTAAGATTGTGATTCACTTAAAAGAACCGTTTGATAAGAGTCATTCATTTATGAATCAGACTACTGTAGGTGCAATATATGATTCTGATTCACTAAAAACTAACTTGTTTATAAGACTTATTTATTCTGGAAATTAATTACACTGGGTGTAATACATGTTGTACATCTTGTGTGTTCATTTAAATTAACTTGTTCATATAATTGATTTGTTCAGGAAGTGTATTACCTGAGGTGCTATGTCTGATTAAGAGTCAATCACAAAGGAATCACAATACACTGGTTGTGCTTTAAGCTATTGATTCACTAAAAAGAAATGGTTCACATGTGTCATAAATTATATAGAAATAAGAAATAAGAAATAAGTCTAACACTGGATGAAATGTATGTTTTTGTTGTTGTTTTTCATTTGTTCAGAATTCTGACAACAGTGCAGTGCATGCTTCTGATTCACTAAAACAAACCATAAAAATAATTAATTCTGGGAAAAATAAAGGCTTTCGAGTAAAGGGACAGTTCAACCAAAAATTAAAATTCTGTCAATAATTAATTACCATCATGTCATTCCAAACCCGTAAGACCTTCATTCATCTTCAGATATTTTTTGATTAAATACAAGAACTTTCTAAACCTGCATAGACAGGTTCAAGGCTTAGAAAATCATTCTTTTTTTTTCTTTGGCACAAAGAGTATTCTCATAACTTCATAAAATTACAGTTGAACCACTGATGTGACTATTGTAATGATGTCGTTACTACCTCTCTGTGCCTTAAACCCATCAGCTGCATTGCTGTCTATTGATTTGTGTTTTGAAGATTAATGAAAATCTTACAGATTTGGAACGACGTGAGGGTGAGTAATGACACAGTTTTCATTTTTGGGTAAACTATCCTTTTAACTGACAAGAACCCTTTGGGAATCCGACTACACTTAGTAATCTCAGCAGACCTCAAGTTTTCGAAGATCTCTCAGAGTCTGCAATCAGAAGTCAGAGTTTTCAAAATGACCATCGCATTCTCCCAAATAATCTCAAATAATCTGAGCTATATTGCACACCAGTCTATAAAGTTACATTTACAAAGTTCCTATTTAGTTGAAATGTCCAGAGCTACACTTTTTCCCTCTACACTTCTTTTCAGTTCAGCAAGTGCCTTAAAAACACAAGTTCAACTCCCTGCTGCAACCACACTAAACACTCACTGTTTTCTCTTCCACGCAGAAGTGAAAAACGAATGTGAGGTATCAACAGATATTCTGGCACACCGAAAAAAGCCCCGTTAAAATAATTACTGTGATTAATCAAAGAGTAAACACATGCAGGCGGCTCATTATCTCTCTCAGAGAGGGATTGTGACGACAGCCGCGCTCTGTTCCGCGGGACTCAGCTGGAAGGGTAATGAATAAAGCGGCTTCTATGGCTGTGCAGAGATGAATGGACGTCCATTTGTATTTGGTCATTATCTACATGTCCAAACTAGAGAAAGCAAAGAAAGACGGAGGATCTTGGTTAGACTTCAGTCTTTGGGTTACAGACGGATTGTGCATTGCTCATATAAATCTTCAAACCCTAGATCAAGAATGATTTTAGTTGGAAAGAGATTATAGTGAGGAGAACAAGCCAAGCAAATGTATGGTGAAGAGTGTGTGCGTAGCCTTACAGAGATGTCAGACAGTCTGTCAGCTCTGGGGTTTTGGCTCGTGGTCCTTATGGGGAGAGAACTGCGAATGTGTGTGTGTGTGTGTGTGTGAGAGAGAGAGAGTGTATAAGGTCCAGACCTTGTTTCCTGCATGTTTTAAAAGTGGCTTTCTGTTTCCGTTGTGTGATGGGTACCAGACCTCAAGGTCAGACAGACGGCCCAGTTCTGGAGAAACCCCAGAATTTACTATATAGTCCTAACTTCAACATTCATCCAAAGACCAAACCCAATCGTTTACTGATCTTTTCACAAACAGCCAAGCCAGGTGGAGGGAAGTCATAATCTATGTGTGTGTGCACGCTTGACCTAACTCCCTCTCACACTCCTCTGGCAGACATTTGAAGGCCGGGCTGTCCTCCAGTAAGAGCGTGCATAAACAGATTCAAGGCAAGACACACACTTGAACAAAGCATGTTGCTCCTTTCTACAGTTTCTATGGTTTTAGAACTGAACTGTTTTTATATGTTTTCTATTAATAATAATTAAATACCCCTTATAAGAAGTATCCATTATAGAACGAAGGTTAAACTGTTGGTTCAACAAAGGCTCCTTTTGTTGCTAACGAACAGAGCACTTTAACAAACCAGCAATGCTATAATAACCACCTAGAACATGGTAGCAACCATCCATGCCTTACTAACTCAGATTGTTTTCCAGCATTCTGCATGGGCAAAAATTCAAGGAAATGTAAAAATCTAGTTTGTTGTTTTTTTCTGACAGAACAGGGTTTTATTGTGACGGCACTGCTGCCATCATTACTGTCAAAAGTGATTTTCTTTTTCATTCTTCTATTTGTTCCTCATTCCTCATCACTAGTTTCTCTCCCTCATTCTCTCTTTCTCCACCATCTGGTTTCCACATGTCATTCTGCTCCAAAGCTCATTCATCAGAATGTTCATACCAGCCAAACACACTTTACATTCATCATACACACTAACTTTAACTTCACACACACTTCCAAGCAGAGGAACTAAATCCAAAAAGGTCCGCAAGGAACTTATTCAATTTGCATTTGTTTACTAGGGCCTTTCATGCAATTTAATTCACTTCTCTCCTTAGTTTTGCATTTTTATTGTTTTTATGTTTATTTATTAGCATTTTTTATTTTATTTTATTATGTTTATTTATTTGCACTTGTGTATTTACTCTTATTCAACAATAATGTTGTGAAAAAATATTACAATTACATATATATATTAATTATAGTCTTCAGTGTCACGTAATCCTTGAAAACATCCTTAGTAATGTGTCAATGCCCCTGCTGTCACTTTTCATCAGTTTATTTCATCCTTGCTGAATAAAAGTATGCATTTCTTTCTTAATAGAAAACTTACATGTTTCACTTTCTCCACAACAAGAGCACAACCTGACTTTAACACTACTGCATACATCCTCTGTTCACCCTACACACACTGACGGTAACCACACGCTGACATAATAGATTTTGTCAGAGGAGCGAGTCTGGGCTCAGAGCCACACTTGAGGGGCAAAGAGTTCCTCCAGGGCCTCTTATAAAAAGACACAATTTTTCTTAAATTCCAGAACTGTTTTGTAAGCTAAAGATCAAAACTCATGGTTCACGGTCTAGCTCAAGCAAGTGTGTTTGTTATTAAAATATCAGGCTAATACATGTAGATGGATTTGACAGGGCTAAAGGAATAGTTCACCCAAAAATGTTAATACTGTCGTCATTTATTATTGAGTGTATGTTAATTTCAGTCTCACACAAAGCTATTGTATGGCTTTTGGAGAATTGGAATACAGTGCATTTTTATGCTACCTTTATGGGACTTAAGTTGTTCCAAACCTGTACTCATACAGGTTTACTCTAATTAAACACAGCGCTCTTTCAGGGACAATGAATGACAAACGGTTAAAAGTAAAAGTGTGATTGAAGGTCTGATAAAAATGCTTTGATGAGGCTCAGATCTAGAATCAGACACAGGTGGTTATCGGCTAAACTTCTCAAAAAGCTCCTTGTCGAAATGATCATTGCACAGGGAGTAACCCAAGTGGCTTTGTCTTAGGGATGCCGTCACCTCTGGCCCCTTCAGGCAATTGTAACCCCTCTCTGTGACCCCTGGTGACCCCTGAACCAGCAGCAGTCGCCTCGACTGACACTCATCTGGGATGAATTATAGCATCTTCAAGCGGCACTCTGGACCTGTGATAATGAGAGAAGGCAAGCTGAGTCTAATATCTAAGATAGATTTACAGTACATAACAGATTTATGTGCAGGATACAGTGAGCTGGTGCTTCAACTAGCGCTTAGAATTATTAATACGGCTCTTATGGGGGTGCATGCGTGTTCTTGATAGGGAGGAGAGAGAGAGATTATATTAGCTTTCATGTGAAGGTTGTGCTGATAGCATTCTCCTCTCTATTGTGCTCTCATAAAGCAGTCCAGCTCCTTTGAAAAGCTGCTTCTATACAAAGATTTTAAGCAAAAAGACATGCAGTAAGGGATGGTTCAGAAAATCATTTTTAGATTTATGAAATATTTGAATGTTACATATAATATCAGCACTCCAACATTCTGGTCAACTTAAATTATATGACCAGGAATAACTCTTATATATGAAATACAGTAAAAACATCAATATTGTGAAATATGTGACCCTGGACTACAAAAGCAGTCATAAGTAGCATGGGTATATTTGTAGAAATAGCCAACAATACATAGTATAGGTGAAAAATATTGATTTTACTTTTATGACAAAAATCATTAAGATATTAAGTAAAGATCATGTCCCATGAAGATATTTTGTACATTTTCTATCCTACCATATAAAAAATATTTTTTTATTATTAATGAATTAATTTTATTTTATTATTATTATTTTATTTTAATTTCTTAATTTATTTTAATATTGATTTTCTCAGTATTTAAATTTTTAAATAATTCTTACCATGATGGTGTTTAGTGTTTGTATGATTGACACTGAGCTCCTTCTATAAATGGTACTATTTAAAAGTTTTTATGATGAGCTGTGGTTCATCATATGACTTTCTCATCACCACCTTCATTTGGTAGGTATCAGTGTATATCGAAGGTTCAAAATAGATTTCACTACTTTAATAGGTTAGTATCTTTACAATATATCAGTTATTACGGTTTATTATTGGAAATTACGGCATTTAACTGTAAATTTAACACAAAACCATAAAACTAAAATTATTGTTACTATATTTTTCACGTTTTCATTCTGGCAACCACAGCTGCCGTTTTTTACTGTAAATTTTACTTCTTTTTTTTTACAGTCTATTTTTGTGATTATGGGTCACATACTATTGCTAATAGAATTTTTTTCTATTTGAATTTATTCCTGTAATCTAATTTATTCATTAATGAATATAATTAATAACCAGGATTCATTAATGAATAGAAAGCACAAATAAAACCACTGAATTATCTAAAATAGAAAGTTTTTAATAATGTATTTACTGTCATTGTTCTTTCAGTATAATGTGTCCTTTCAGGAAAAAAAAACTTACCAAACCCAAATTTAATTTTAATTTGAATTGACATAGTTAGAAAAAGTTCAAACAAAATTTGAAATGCAATGCAGGGAATTCTGGGAATGTCAGTTAAAGTTCTCTTTGTAAATTTTACAGTAATGTACTATTATCATTTAACAGGTTTTTACAGTACAGTTAAAATCACAGTCATTTTTAACTGTGTACATAAACCATGCTTCCTTGCTTGTGCTACATTTTAAACCACATCTTAAATATAACACAATCATAAATAATATTCCAACGAAAGGATAAGAAAAGGAAAACACCGTGGCGAAAGGTCTCAGGTAAATTTAAGGGCCAGATGGGGTTTGGTCTGCCCCTGTATTTAGTTACCCTATAGCGCTAATTCACGGTCCTTCCTTTGTGCGAGTCTGGTGTACCTGAACTACTATACAGATGGCGGAAAGGGGGGGATAGGAAGTGAAAATACATTTAATTTAAAGCTACATAACCTCAAACCAAACTGGATTGTTTTCTGAGAGTTGATGTTTGTGCTTTGGCATTGAGTCTGATAATCCTGAATGCTGACATTGCAAGATGACACTGCTTTTTCCATCCAGAGTTCACAAAATGTTTACTGGCCTTAAAAAGAGTCTTCAGATGTTTTTGGCAACTTGTAAATGGTCATAGTGGTGTGTGTTAGCCTAATGAGGCAGAGAGAAACAGGGCATTTGGCACAGTACTGAAGCATACTAATTGGCTTCTCAGATTTCAAGTGAGGTACTACCTGATCTGCACTAGTGACCTTCAGTAACAGGCAAACACAAACTCATTCAAATCACCTACCCAAAAAGCCATTCAAATCAAATTAAAAAAAATTTTAATTCAAATTTTATTTGTCACATTCACATACATACACGGTACGACATGAAGCGAAATGTATTAACATTCATATCTACCCTAAAAAACCAACGAAAAGGGTTTTTCAATACACTTTCACACACACTAGCACAATTACACACAAGTAGCATCATGTACGTGCATATTTAATTGTACTAAAACACTGCAGCTACTATTTCAAATCACCAAACCCTTCAAGCACAGGGTGTGTTTTGAGATTACACAGACCTTGGCGTGATGTCCACTTTGTTCTGCCCAGTGTGAATGGGTCGCTTCATGCCTCATATACACATGCCGAAAAATCAGTGACGTGATGCATAATTTTGGCCAGACATGTAAAGTTATTAAAAAATATACAGCTCATAGAGATCTCAAAGACAGAGTCTGAAATGTGTTTCTAAATTAAAATTCAGGAAGAAAATGTAAAATAAATAAATAAATTACAAATATTTCAGTGTAATAAAAGTATTTAAATTTGTTTTAAAGAAGCTTAGTAAAAACAATATTCACATGTATTATATGCACATATTTATTTTAAGCATCTATAAGACAACACACACACACACACACATATACAGTACATGTGCGTATACAGTGCTTATATAATATGCAGTATATTTATATAAAAATAAAGGATTTAATATAGACTTTAAAAATGTCAAACATCTTTATTTGTACCTGACTCTACACTTCAAAAATATGCTGTTAATTTTTTTCATACAGCCCTTGAAAAATCTTTTTTTTTTACCATAGACAGTTTCTATTAAGACACTAATGGGCACCATGCTAGGAGAAAACACGTTGTCAGAATGTTTACAGGCATTTTAACAGTGTCAAACATACAAAGAGGTGTGACATCTTATTGTTCAGTAATGGAGGTCAGTCATTAGGTGCTTTGACCACAGGTTAATTATCTGGAGAAAAAGAGAGAGAGAGTGTTCATTAATATCACAAGCAGTGTAACAAATGAAATGCTGAGCAATGACAAAAAAGAACAGAACAATCCATTACTGCAATGATGCAGTTGTGATCTTGTGATGCTCATTGCTTAAAGACAGAAACAAGTTAAAGCAAATTTTGTCATTTGAACATGAGTACATGGTGTTCCTGTAACAAGCCCATATTCTTTTATAGACAATTAACTAAAGCTACAAGAAAAGAAAAGCACTGTGACATATGACAGAATTACAAATACAAGACATTGTGTAAATTAAATAAATACTTGCATGTTATTGGTAACTTTCTGGCTCAAATGCACAATTGCATTTTAATAACGTTACAACTGTAGTAAATAAAAAAAACATAAATAAATAAAATTACCTTTATCGGTCAAAACGTTTAGTTTAGGTTTTTAGTGTTAATTTTACACAATAAATTCATCATAGACATTAAATATTTGACATTTATCAGTTATTGGCCATAACGCTTAAATAACATCAGATTATCTGTCATTCTAATACCAGTCCTTCAACAATTTGTGCTTAGAGAAACAAAACTAAAGAGCAAAGAGCAAAAAACACAGAAAGTTGTGTATCAGTTAATAAAAATCATACTATTTTAAAAATAATAACATCAAACTGCAGTCAACATTTTGTTAGGCACAGGCCTATAATAAAAACTGAAAAGGCTGACAGAAAAAGCTAAATAAAATGACAAATAATCAAAACTACAAATCTCAAAACTGTTGGCAAAGAGGCAATAACTTTTGGAAATAACCCAAGATTGTGAAGATCTGTTTGCCTAAGCCGGAACAAAGAATTCATTCAACTTTGTCAACCTCTTATCTCATGGCTCCTCAAGGAGTAGTCAGTGCCATCAAACACATCTGCTTTTCCAATCACAATCCTCCCTGCATATTTATTAAATGTAGATCTGGAGTGAATGTGGAAACCCAAAACTCATGCGCAAATATTTGGCTGTTAATTTCTGAAACCTCCTTCTCAGAAAGGTGTGGAGCCCAGACCTAAAACGCCACATATTTATGTCTGAGAAAATATCATTATCACATTGAGTTTGGTGTCAGGTCAGCTCCACATGTTGCTGACGGGCGTCAGATTTTTTCAGGTGACTCTGGTGACCTTTGAAGTCAGGCGGGTACGGCTTCACCCCAGGCCTCAGCAGCTCTAATGTGGCTTCCTGTAGGGAAACTGACCTTAGGAACGCAGGAGAAGCAGTTTTCAGAGCTCGTGCTGCAGACAGGGAGGCTTTGTTGGGGCTTTTGAGAGTGAAGGGCCATTTCCTGCCTTCACAGGAAGAAGTCATATTGGAAACAGATTTGCTCTCCCGTCAGTGCCTGTGATCTGGACCTAATTGCTAAAGAGAGAGAGAGAGAGAGAGAATGTAACGTGGAGGAAAGGAAGTTTTGAAACTCATCCACTTTGTCTTTCCATTTCCTTCTCCTTTCACTTTTTATCTGTTAGAAAGATCAACTCTGTATCTTTCTACCTCCGCCCGCTCCTGTTTCAGCGCAAGATTTTCAAATATAAACACAAAGGAGAGCCAAATATGGGAAACACCCAACTAGAGGAGCCACGGGCCGCCCACACAGGCTGAGTCTCATCAGCTCTGCGAACGTAAATAATACAGCCAGTTAAGATTCAGAAAAAGCCATACCGGTGGGAGTGAAGATATGAAACCTTCCAATGAACGCAGCCAGCCATCTATTGGGTATATATAAAACTGTCAAAGCAGAGCCAACTGACCCTGGCGTCAACCCAAACATCCCCGTCCTGCTGCGCTGGAGAACGCTCGAAACTTCAAGCACACACACACACGCCATAAAAATACAGCTGATTATGTTCAAATGAAGTGTGTGTATGTGTGTTTGTCAGAGTGGTTATATTAGCAGAGGATTGTTATAGTTATATAACCTGCAGATCAGCAGGATCTATTGCTGGATTGTATAACTCATGAATCCAGCGCTGAGAGTATAACTCTGGTTCCGTTGTCCTATGTTTTTAATGGGATATTTGCTTGTGGAGCATGATATTCAATTGGATTTATGAATGCACATAATATGACCAAAGTGTGACATTGTCATGACTGTTTTACTATCAAAGCATCAATAAAAAAATAAAAATAATAATAATTAAAAATCAATAAATAGTAATAATAATATATTGATTAAAAAAACATTGAGCTACTAAATTAATATGCAGGAAGAAAGCTTTGCATTAGTGAATAACAATAAAACTATGAAATCGATAAATCAATTCCACCAGTCAGCACCACAGTTGTTTTTGTTTTTTAGCATTTCACAAAAAATACTTACTAAAAAAATAAAACTGTGACAGGAAACCAAGATGCTACAAACTAAATTAACGCTATTAATTGAGCTTTAAGCTTAGGTCTAACCTAACCCTAATCAAATAAGCCAGAAAAATCAATGTGCTACTAAAAATGAGTAAAATTGCTTTAATTAAGATTAAATTTATTACACTAAAACCACCACACAGTGCCACATTCTACCTATGCATCTGAATGCAATCCAGTAGCGTTCCCTAAGGGAGCTGTAGATGTGGATTGCCATGGAGATGACCCTTAGGGTCAAAGGAAGTGTGTCAGTCTAAGGACCCCCCACACTGAGGCAGGAGCCCTAGACTGTCCTGTGTACATTACTGTAGCGCTAACGATGCCTTGTTGATCTTTTCTCTTTTGTAAGAATGTGGCGAGTCTACATGGGAGGCTAATAGATGTTTCAAAACGAATTTCACTCCCAAAAGAGAAGTCATTGGGAAAAATATAAGGTCATTCCTGCATGGAGCCTTGTGGGTATTTATAACATCATGATCATGAGAGCATTAAATTTGAAAATGTTCTGGATTTAAACTTTGATTGTGTTAAATAATGTATGTTAAAAGGCAGACTTTAATCATGCATGAAATGGCTAGAGAACATTACAGTTATTTCTGAAATTCTTAAGTTTAATGCAAGAATAGATGAAAATCACTGTCTTTCTTCGTATAAAAAAAGGACAAAAATGCCACTGCCACTGTATTAGATAACAAAATATCTATAAAACATTAATAAAATATTATGTGTTAAAGGCTACCTATTATGCCACTTTTCACAAGATTTAATACAAGTCTCAGGTGTCCCTAAAATGTGTCTGTGGCATTTTAGCTCAAAATATCCCACAGATCATTTATTATACAATTTTGAAAAAGCCTATTTTGAGTGGAAGCATTAAAGAGACATATAATGAGCTGCTGTTACTCGCCTGTTTTCCAGAATAGGGCTGTGCCTTTACATCTCGTACCTCAGATACTCTGCCAAAAAACATCTGTTTGGATGATTATCATATCTTATGCTGAAATCTTGTATTTTAAACTATATTAAACTCTCACATCTAAAGCACATACACAGAAAGTGGCTGTCACATGGCATGAGGCTCCTCTTTTATGTCTTATTGCACTGTGGGTGAAAACCTGCAGTAATATTATAATAATATGCTCTTTTTAGTCATGGGGGGAGCAAAATCTGATGGGCTCATTTTCACAAGCTTGCAGGGAAATGCTTATACCAAAAAAAAGAAAACTGGGTTATTCTTTTTCGCTTTTTATTTAATTTCTAATTTTCTGGGTTGCTATGCACAAGCATATAACACAAAGACCGTAAGATTTTCCCCAGTTGGAAAGGTAAATGTTAGTGTTGAAAAAATGGCTAGCATGATTAGATTCAGCCTGATCTCACAACCTGTACAAATTCATAAGATTTTTGCTAAATCGTATGTATTTTATGAGTTTGTATGAATGTGAGTGTGAACGAGTGAGGTCGTACGAATTTGTACAAATTAGCACGAATTAGCCACCTCGTAAAATACATCTGAATTGGTCGTTTGATTTTATATTTTTTATTTAATGCAAAGGGCCAAAAAAAATACATTTTAAACACAGCCTCTGTCCATAACTGTTTGGAGGTCCTTATAAATCTACAAAATGATTTTACAGATGATATTCTTAGTAAAACAAGGCACAAAGCAACAAATTTAGAAACTTTAACAAATGATCCAGCTCTTGTTTTTACTTTCAGCTATTCCATACACTTATTTGTGTAATTCTTGGCTTTTATTGAACAAATGTTGAACAGTGTTAAGACATCTGGAAAAAGCCCATGGAAAGATTTGTCATTCCAGAACAATGCTGTTAACTGTGGGCTCTGCTTGAAAAAAGCTCCCTGTAGTAACTTGTGAAGGTGCAATTAGTTTAAAATGGACAAAGGAGCCAAAATGACACAAGATTAAAGTTTCCTTTCCGAATCATTCTGACACAGCCTACATGACTGTAAGTCTGAAAACATCTAGACACATCACACACCCAATCATTAAAACCATTGAACTGTTATTTGACTATTGGTCCCCTCGGCCAGTACATTTTGCCGTTCAATCCTAATCTTCATTTCTTTGTTTATCTAAGCAAGTTAACTCCAGCCTATTTTGCCTTTCTTGCCGTATTTTGTTTCACTTCCTCGAATTTCCATCTTACTCTGAGTCTTTTATTTTCTTTGAGTAGATTCTTCTGCGCCAGTGCATGTCACAGCCGGCCGTCTTCAAAGCTTTTTGTTTTCTTGGACGATGAGGTAAGCTCTTAACTCTACCTGGGCAGGTGCTGGCAGCCAGGCGGTTCCATAGCAACCCAGCAGGTGGGCTGAGGTTAGCAGAGCCGGGCAGATGTGAATCTATGGGGAGCTGCTTCTTAAATTAGCAGGTTCCACACAAATAAAAGAGACTGACATCGCCGCCAACATGTCTCACATAGAAACATGAGGCCTGTGATTGACCGTGCACACCATGTCATTTCAAACCGACGACAATCAATAGATTAGATTAAATATATAAGAAGACAGACAGAAAGATAGATAGATATAGGTAGACAGCTATTTTTAGTGGTGTGTATATATATATATATATATATATATATATATATATATTACTGTATGTTACATTTTTACATTTTAACACTCTTAAACAGATTATAAATGTCTGTTGCAATCTCACCGGTAATGATTTATTACCAAAACACTGAATGAGTTTATGGTGTGGCAAAAGATGCAGTATGACTAAGACTGAAACCCACTGTGGTCTGTTGTGCAGTCAATCAAGGACCGCACCTATCTTGGTCCGACACTTGGAAACGCCCATGAAATCAGGAAAAGAAAGATCTATTTGAGTGTCACGCACGCACAGCAGATCCAGGGTTGAAATTACGGGGTTGAGTCCTCTTGCATTCAATCTGGATCTCCTCAGCGGAGCCGCACAGCGCCGGGATGCACTGAAGTTTTGGCAGCAGCAGCAGGGATGTTTCTG
This sequence comes from Enteromius unitaeniatus, assembly GCA_032359435.1. Lineage (NCBI taxonomy): Eukaryota > Metazoa > Chordata > Actinopteri > Cypriniformes > Cyprinidae > Enteromius > Enteromius unitaeniatus. Next base: position 6,766,278 of record JAUMHI010000052.1, read on the forward strand.
TAACAGGCTGCTGGAAGCACAGACGACAGTATATCATTCTGCTTCTCAGATTTTGCCTATATTTGTTCACCAAGTGATCCAGAGAATAAACAGGCACTTTGACAGAGTTCAAAGAGGCAGTTTCTCTTGGAATGGCTTGTGACAAAGTGTTAAAACGGGAGGGCGAACGGCTCACAGTTGACCTTATTAACTGATACACACTGGGAAACTTTCCATGAGGAAAACTGGTAGTAATGGTTTCCAATCCACAGTTTTTGAACTAGAATAAAACAGTTGTTTTTAAGCATTGTAGATAGATAAAAAATATAGATAGAATGAAAGACAGATAGACAGATCTATACACCCCCCACACACTATCTCAGCATGTAGATTGAGCGGTGTGTGGTCAGGTGTGAGAACTGCACAGTTTAGTTGTAACTGGATATGAGGACAGCAGTGGAGGCAGAACACACGAGGGATTTGGGGTAAATTGGTGCGTTGATTGCACTTCACCCAGCAGGGAATGGCCAAGGTTAGCTGGCCAGCTCAGATTTACAGCCCTTCTCTTAATCAAGGTGAACCACACATAAGGACTAGAAACAATATTGTAGAGAAACACAGAGCCATTAATCACCTAATGACCATATAAAAAATATTCCATTTATTTGCATTAATGTACTTCCAGATTATGTATATGCTTATTTATTGTGTATAAATATTCTGGCATTTGGGGATTTGAGAAAACCTGACAATTATTCAGCCATTTTTTATTTTCATGTTAAATTTATTTTTAACCTTGACTATTAAACTATTAGAAAACTTCTGAGACAGAATAGTAATAAACAAACAGTAACATGGTGAATAACACAACCCATAAAAGTCTGTGATAGATATTATGGTCGTCCGTTTTTTAATCTATTACAACTCTCGTATTCCAGATCCAAAAAGCAACACAAGGCTGTAAAACCAACTCCCACTCAACTTTCTTATTGAAATACATACACCCTGTAATTACAATGCTTTCTGCACAGCCTACACTGACCATCAGAGCCAAGATTCAAAACAGCTGGTCCCTTTCAGTTCAGCCTGACCCAGCAGACAAAGCTAAAGTTGGCATCTGCTGTGTCCCAAAGGAGAGCATCATTATTCAAAGTCAGTTTCTCTGTCTGTCAGTGGGTCACTGCTGAATCCAGTAGAGTTTGACATTAACAAGATGCACATAATAGTCTCTAACAAACCAAAAAAAAAAACATAGTCAAAGAAAATTGTTAGTTTTTGTCAGTTAAATTTATAATAAGGAATTATTATCAATGTAATAATTATCACTGTTTAATTATTTTGATCAATTTCCATTTCCATCTCTTCTAATTTCCATCTCATAATTTTGGGATTATTGTCATGAAAGATTTGAGCAATGTTAAAAAACATAGTCAAAATAATACATCCTTAAAGAAAGCATAACCACCACAATTGCTAATTTTTCTTTTCCTTTTTAATCTTTTTTTGATGATTGAAGGTGGTTCACTAAATTATACAGATAACATCTTGCAACATTATTTTCACCCAGACACAAGCACACATTTACACACGCCAAAACCAGACCATGTGCTACACACAGGGTCACAGGTCAAAAGTGAGCCCCATTTCCTGTGGCCTGTAACATCAAAATGTCTTTATTATTCAGGATCTGTCATCAAAGCTCCTAAAAACGATCCAAATCCAGAGACTGTTACAGACCACCGTCTACCAGATGTTCATAAAAACAGAAATAAACAGAAAAAAACCCCTCAAAAGTGAATTCATCAAGGAAACTCAAAGCAGACAGAGCTGATAGTTTTGGCCTAATGCTGGAATAAATAAAGCACAATGTGACATACATTAAAGTTGAAATTGACAAAGAATGTTTTAGTTTTGCTCATCAAAGCCCTTCTGTTTTCTAGGGGGCATGAAAAGAAAAGAAAAGAATGGAAAATGCAATCCGCATGACTGCTGTTTAAATGTTAATGTGTTTAGTAGGAGAAGAGAGTGGCTATTTGTGTACAACATCCTTCATCCAGTACTTTTAAAGAGTGGTAACGTGGACGGATGCCTCCAGGGCCTGGTCTGTGTAATACGACTTTGTGTGACTTCTCAGCATGCCACATTAAAGAGTCATTCCTTTTCTTTTAAACAGACTCTTTAATCAGGGCCACTGGCTGCCCAGATGCTTAATAAAATGTGTGTTAGGAAGTGAATTAAAACACAAACGATCTGGCACTTATATGATCACACTGATAAGTTACTCTCACAACCGTTTTGCTCTGAACTCATGTCTAAATAGCTCTATGTCTCACTTGCTTTAAAAGGGTTGCATATCAACACAAAAACAAATAAAGTCTGAAAAGTCTGATTCTCTAGAAAACCTCAATTTATAGTTTCCTAAAAATAAACTGTGCTTTTGAAGAGTTAGATCAAGCAAAACTGTAAAACGAGCCAGTATTTATGCACCAGAATGTTGCTCCAAACACACAATAAGAGGTTTAGCAAAAATGTTGACACAGCTCTTCCATATACCAAAAGCACACAGTAAGCTTTTTTTTTAAAAAGAAAAAAAAGTGACTCATTCTTTCCTTTTTTCAGATCTACTTTGATGACTTATTAAATTTAGAGTTTTTATATTGAAGTGAATTATGCTGTTGTGTTGTGTTGTATAAAATAATCTACGAAAATTAACTCATCCAACCTTAATTTATGCACTAATGTGACTTTATTAATATATTCATAGATAAATTGCTCCAACATAAGCAACAATGAAATGTGCTGGACTGACAATGATTAGTAAAATCAAAAACTAATAAATTAATAATAATGATAAAAAAAATAGAGCGCATGTTTTAAGAAAGCATATCTGATTATAAAAGCTTTTTATTTAACAGCTACATTATGAAATAACACTTGTCCCATCTTGTTTAAGACCCTGAGGAACAAGCATAAACTGGTATGGCCAAATCCAATCAACACCTGTAATTGATCGGCACTGAACAGCCTACAGGTGTCAGCAAATAAATTGGCTGATAATAAATCACGTGAGTCCTCCCAGTCCCTGTTTGACAATTTATCAAAATACTAATTTCAGACAATCTAGTCTGTAGATATGGCTCAGGTCCAATTTTTTCCAAATTTCTGTTGCACAAACAGTGCAGAAGGAGTTAGACATCAAAGTTTGACTATTAAGTTAAAGGTTTTGGAAATAATTATTTCTTTCTTAGCCTATGTGAGTGAGTAACACAATAATCAACAGGGAAGAGCGACATATTTCCCGAAATACAAGCCAAGAAACTCTCAATCAATTAAATCAGTGTTTACTCACCACAGGTGTCTGGCTGAGATCTATATCTCAAGTCATGCAGTGGTTGACCTGAATACCAATTCCCAGGAAAGAGAAAGTTTCCATACAACATACTATTTAATGAATGAGCTTGATAAAGTTAATTAAGAGTAACTGAACAAAATGTCATGTTTGTATTGCTGTTAAAGTGCCCCTGTTATGGGTAATTAAAGGTTTATATTTTGGTTTTAGAAATCCCCAACAACAGGTTAACATGCATGTAAGGTCAAAATACACTTTCATTGTCTTATAATATGCGTTTATTTTTACCTTATTTGCTCAACGACTCCCAAACGATTCGCTCAGATTTATTTTGATTTATTCAGTAATCTGTAGGGATTAGTCCGATCGGTCCCATTTTAATTGCATCATGCCTGTAATGCTTGATAAAGCAGTGCTACCTGGAAAACGGGTATTTTAACCCATAGATAAACTATGTTTTAACCTAGTGGCACAGAATGAATTGGCATTTTCATTCAGACCAACGCGAAAACGGCTTGGGATTCGTTTTAAAAACATTTCTATGATTCAGAGTCAACTCTTTCTTTTAAAGGCAATAACTTTATACACGGTGCACGTTAAGGTTTTCATTCAATTAGAGCTGTGTTACACACTGCATGAAAGGTCATTTTCATACTAGCACTTTAAACACTATAAGATCATTATTTTATTAGATGTATGATTGTTAAGTTGTGGAAAGAGTTCTTGGCATGTGCTCTGATAAGGTAAAAAAATAACATCCACAAAGTCCACATAAAAACATGTCAGAGGTCAGCTAACTGCGATTGACGATTTTGTAAATCTATATTTTATATGTATGTACCAGCCATAAAACAATCTTTTGTCCATTGTGTTAATTTGCCTATTTGTATATGTGAGGATGTAGTATGTTGCAAAATAAAATGGATGTGTGTGTGGTTGTTTTCATGCAGTAATGGCTGATGGGCCCTCAGCAGGGGCAGTGCAGGGTCAGATCACTGGTCAAGCTAATTAGGCAGACAGTGGTCTGGCTGTGCTGTCAGATGTTTGGAGCTATTGATGTCGTCTGACCTACGGCTGCCCACGAGCCCAGTGAAAAGAAGAGAAGGCCAGCATGGTCATCACTGACATGACCCCATATCACATGCTGCTAGCACACATGAAAAAAACCTTCATATTAGTTTATAACATATACAGCAAATATATATATATATATATATATATATATATATAGTCAGTGTATCATATTATCTTGCTTCTCTGTGGTCACATAATGTTTTTCAGTGCACCCTTATTCTCAATATAACTGTTTTCACTGATATTTTTAATGATTTCTGTTGACAGAAAAACGGAATGAATATGAAATAGTGACTGAAATGCATGCCATTATAAGGCCTACTGAACCAGCTCTACCTTACAAGATGATAATCTAGATTAAAATCTTTAGTTATAATCAAGCATTGTCTGATGAAACCAAGTATACATAAGATATAGGCAATGGCTATGCTTTAATTTTGGCTATTTTTGCATGTAAAATAGAGTTAGAAGCAACATAACATCTATTTTAACTGAAAGCCCTGCTCCTCTCAGCCTCTCTCTGAACAAACAGACACAGAGAGAGGTGTTCACGCGCTGTAAAAAAACAAGAACTCGCGCTCACACTGCAGTACCGGAAACTCGCTGAGGTTTGTCCAAGAAGTCTTTAGATTTGTCGCTAGTCACTTTTAGGGAAAAATGTCGCCAAGGGGCTCTCAAACGTTGCTAAATATAGCGACAAAGTTGGCAACACTGATCTATATTGACAACAGACCGCAAATAATGATGGTCACGCCTGTCTTTTATGTCTTTTATTTATATTTACATTTTCCAGATATTTTCCATAAAAATAAATACACAAAATTGTTTAATTAAACATTAAAAATATGAATTAAAAAACACACTATAGGTAAAAACACTCATTTCAGCTCTTTTCCTTTCAGCCAAGCAATCTGCTAACAACAACTAAGCCACTACTACTAAGAAATAGTCAAGAAATCATTAGCAATTGCATGGAAAATACTGAGAAAGTCAAGCTAACATGACAGACACCACTCACATTTTCTTAAGAAAATATATAAATGTAATTCTTATCACAACTAGGCTATATAGTTATTAATGGGAATTTCTGTGTGCTATTTTTGTTTTCCTCCTCCTTTGCATGAGTAGCTGGTTTTGCAGGTATATCCACAACATACGATTCCCACGATCCATTGTGCCCTGTAGCGGCACTGTCACTGTCACTGACTTGCTGACTCATCTCATTTCACACATGCACCGTTAAAAAACACAAATATCATAAAGTGACTGTACTCCCTCAGGTGTGACAGTGTCCTTGTAGACTGGTTTGCGATAATTGGGTTTACATGCTAATATTAGGTCTAAAATGTCACCTACCTTAGGCCTACCCATCAGGAATACACCCGAAAAGGGTCGAGCCGTAAGAATGATTAATGAGGGTAAAACAGAGGACACTGTGTGGTATATACAGGACAAATTTATTCTAACACAGACTGGATTAGCTAATATCTCTTTTTTATGTAATTTAATCAAATGATGCTCTGTTAAGAGTAATTCAGGGACACAAGACATTCCCCCACATGACTGCTTAGATTGTAAATTTGTGATTCTATTTTTTTTTCATCAGTTTTAACTGCCTTATTGCATTAAGAGACTCTAAAAGAGAAATGAAGAAAGGGAGCTGAATCACAAGGGATTATTTAAGTTTTTCCAGAAAGAGTTCGTTATGGGTTACATTTTTTGGCAAGTTTATAGCCTACTGCTGATTTGTGCGGTGTTTATTTGCATTATTAACAAGAAAGCCTATGTGGTAGCAGGAAAGTGAAAATGATTGCAAAGGATTTACACTCATCAGTAATTTACTCCTACCAAACCTGTTGTGTTAACTGTTTGATTGTCCGTTTGTTCTGGCAGTACTTGAAATACTGGCCAAAACTGACAGAATTTTCAAAGAAGACACATTGTGCAATTAGACTGAAATTATATTTAAAAAGATAGTGAACCTTATTAGTAACTTCAAATCAAAACTGAGACTTTAGACTCCAAAATCTAATGAGGCTGTTCCTCCTAAAATACCTAAAAATACCTCAAATCTATTGATGCAATCCCAGAATGCATTGCAAACAGCTCTGTGAAACGAAATCACCTGAGAGAGCTTCAGCTTCAGCTATACGCACGCATACACATGACTGTGTGTGTGTGTGTGTGTGTAAGTGTGTTTGGCAGTGTGGCTTGAGTGCACAGTTTAATGTTTAACTCAACTGGCAGGTCAGTTTTTCATGTGTGTGTATTTTGGTTTGACAGGCGAGTTTGAGGTTGTAGATGTCCAGGTGTAGGAAAACGGCCGCTCACACTCACCATCTATCCCTCTCACCTCTCAACTCACCAAGAATAAACACCACAGAGCAAATTATTACTCAACGTGGTTTTCAAACTTTTATAATAAAGTGTATGTGTTGATAACAGTATTAAAGGGTTAGTTCACCTGATAATGAAAATGAGCCCGTGTTTTATTCACTCTCAAAGCATTCTTTGTGTATATGACTTTCTTCTTTCAGTTGAATCCACTCGGAGTTATTTTTGTAACAGTCCAAAAGAAGTCAAATAAAGTGCATGCATCCATAATGCGAATTGATGCATTTTAGTAAGAAAAATATCCATATTTAGAATATTCTAAACACTTTTCTCTTGCAGTCAGAAGAAGTGAGAGAAAAGTGTTTATAATGTTTTAAATATTGATATTTTTCTTAGAAAAATGCATGGATTCACTACAGGAGGCCTTTATTCACCCACTGGTGCCGTGTGAAGAACATTTTATTATGGATGGACTTTTGAAGTGTTAAAACACACTTACTTATTTGCCATCCTAAAGCAGAGCAAGGATCATTTTTAACATAACTAGATAAAAAGAGGGTCATATACACCAAGGATGCCTTGAGGGTTAGTAAAACATGAGCTAATTAAAATTTTGGGGTGAACTACATTTACATTTACATTTACATTTATTCATTTAGCAGACGCTTTTATCCAAAGCGACTTACAGGTGGGGAAAAC
>JAUMHI010000052.1:6773812-6797136 GCA_032359435.1 Enteromius unitaeniatus
TACGATTCAAACCAGCGAAGTGGAATCCCTGTGATACCAAGTGATGAGAGTGTGGACAGAAGGATTTGGTGATTTACCGTGTCAAAAGCAGCAGAATGAGTACTGATGATCTGGAGTTGGTTTTTGCGGCCCGCAAGGCTTCGGTTACTGACAGTAATGCAGTTTCCGTTGAGTGGCCACTCCTGAAACCTGATTGGTTAGTAAGAACTAACAAGTCAACATTGTCTAATTAAGTGTTCTTATGTCTTGAACTTAAAATCCATATAAATGTAAAAAACATAAATCAATAAAATTGTAAATAATAATAATGATATTAAATTAAAAATAATGTTTTTTAATATATAATGAACTATTTAAAGATGTAAGGGTGCATGAGGGCAAGAATGTGAATGCTTTGGTTGTGAAAAAGAGCATTATCCACACCGAGGTCATCCAGTTAGCATGGGTGCCATGTGACCCTTCACAAGACCTGTTTCTCCCTCTCTTTTCCCCTTTTCTCCATCTCTCTCTATTCCTTCTCTCTCTTGGGCACAAGACTGCCCGCTGACTTCCTCTTCAGCCACTGCCGCCCATCCAGACAGCTTTTATACAAGAGCTATTGAGCTTAACCCAAAGAGAGCATCAATACTGTATTACATCATCCCTCAAGCTTAGCAATGATCTCCATGCATTCAGCTTAATGAGAATGCTATTGCCGCAACAATGTTGTCTGAGGGCTAAACTCAAACCTTCATGTCTGGTTTGGTCGTACAGTATAACACTCTAAGGATTTGTGCCGCTAAGGTGGCGGCAGGCAAAGGAAAAGCAGCTCTTGTTTGCATAAATAAGGGGATAATGCAGATGCAATAAAGAGATTCCTAAAGGTATATTGCAGACATTAACATGTACATCCAAAATTAGTTACATCCAAAATGAACATATACAACTAATAACAAATTAGTCAAATGTTAAGATTAACATTAACTAAGATTAGTAAATGCTTTAGAAATATTCTGTAAATAGTAATATGATATAATGATGATACAATTAATAGTTTATATTAATGAAATATCAAGAGTTGAAAATAATGTATAAACATTTGCACTGATAATGCTAGCATAAGTGGTGACTATACATTCAATTATATTGATTATATTAATAACTTTTTTATTAATTACAGTCCATTGCTTTGTCCATCATTTATGACACCTGCTTCTTATAGCTTTGAAAAATAAAAAAAAGAGAAACAGCCTTATAAAATTGTTAAAATTTGAATGGAATATTTAAAGACACACATACAGGAAGTCCAAGAAGACACAAACACACACCCACAAACTTCCTCTCTCTAATTTGTGCTGTAACCTTCTGAGTCAGTCTCTTCTGCAGTGGGACACCACTTGACATGACTATTCTACTGTCTGACACAGCGTCAATCCACATCAGGGTCGGGGCTCTGACCTCAGCTTCCTGTCTCCCAATGCCAGTCTTTATGTGACCACACAGGGTGACATCATGGACGCCACCGGCGGTCGCTCACTGTTCATCTGCACTTTACACCCCTGCAGCCAGCCACAGCACTCAACAGAACCGGCTTTGTGTGTGTGTGTGTGTGTGTGTGAGAGAAACAGAAATGAATGTGTATGTGTCTTTATAACTATGAGTCCCAATCCAACTGTAGCAAAGCCAGAAGAACAACAACGAAACCCAGTTAAAGAAATACGGTAGCTGTACTGTAAATGTGTCCAGAGGTGAACGTGTTTTTCTATTCTCTCTGTACATCTGTAGGCCAAAGTTGTCTCTTTTCTCCCCCTTTTTCCACAAGTCCTTTATTCACACAGCAAATTCAGATCACGTCTGATTCTGATGCAGTGAACGTGACTCCACAGAATCTGGATTTGTAATGGAGAACAGCCTGAAGGCTTCTGCTACTCACACATACACGCATAAGCTACTTTTCCACAGAGCATCCGCTCTCTTGCACAATGGTTAATATAGCAGAGTCATACTGTTAGCGATCACACATGATTGTTCAGCAACTGCTCTCTGTACTAAGATTAATTTATGGTTTGACAGAGACCTGCGTGATGTACGCATGAGTAGGAAAGCGCACATGACCCCCGTCATCTTAGTTAGTCAAGTTTGACGACTACAACAATCTCCGGAACTATTACCGCAGTCACAGCAGCAAAAGCAAACGTTTAAAAGGCCAACCACACAGTAATTCAATATCCCACTAACAGTAAGCAACACTTCAGTCATTTAGACAGAACGCTACATTTGAAGCGTGCAAACTTGTGACGTTCTCTGAAAGGTGTAATTTAATTATTTGTGCAATCACGACCATCAGGCACCTGCCAAACGAAGTGGAACGTTTGCATTTGAGCGTCTAATGTTACAGTTCTTAAAGAAAACGAAAACACGTTTTACTGTAGAAACATCGCTCACAGTCTGCAGGAGAAACACCAATTTCACTAATTTCCACTGCTTAAAGGGTTAGTTCACCGAAAAATGAAAACTTTGTCATTAATTACCCACCCTCATGTTGTTCATATCCATAAGACCTTCATTTATCTTCGGAACATAAATTAAGATATTTTTTGATGATACCAGAGAGCTATCTGACCCTCCATAGACAGCAATACAACTCAAATGATCCCAGATCCAGAAACGGAGCATTGGTAAAACAGTCCATGTGACATCATTGGATCAACCTCACTTTTTTGAGCAAATAAAACTAAAATAACATAATTTACTCTTCTCCCATGACTTACGACTTCCACTATTTTTATGCACCGTATACGCAAGCTTTGACGTAGTTGACGTTATCAGCCTTGTTTACTTCTGAGTGAAAGCACACGCATGTGCGTATTTTGTTAGCGCCAAGAGGAAAGCGGACGCTTACGCAATAATGTTCTCTAAAATGGCGAAAGATGTAAGCCATAGGACATAGGATTTAATTGTTGTGGCTTTGCAATAAAATAAAATAAAAACAGTGTCTTTTTACGGAAAAACTGAAATAGCTACATCTTACTATCCATTCATGCGATCAATGTAATTGGATACAATAAAAAAAAAAAAAAAAAAAAAACTGTTAAAGATTTGCAAATTAACCCTGCTGAAAATAACAATATAACCCTGTACAAAACACAACAGAAAATGTAATGATTTAATGCTTATAAATGGAATTGCATTGGCTTTAATAGAAAGTATAATGGAATCTATTGGTGGGATGTTATGACATAAAACACCCAAAACATAGTAAAAAAAGGAATTTAGTAATGGTTTTACTGGCAAAATAAATAGTTCGTAATGGTATTTTAATGTAAACTATTTGAATTTCTCTGATGATTTCTATTGGGGTTTATTTTTTAGCAGGGAATTTTTTAACATTCATATAATGTGATACATTCACAAATATATGATATTTGTATACTCCAGCAGCATGGTGAGACTGATCTAAAACAGCACACCAAACTCCTCTCTGAATGTGAATTAAAACAAAGCAACATTCACACAGTTAACCCTGCAGATCAACCCTAACCCAGATTTACATTCTCAAAGGTAAGAAAAATAAACCACGGTTCGTGAGCATTACAACTTCATTGCAGAGTCTGTCGTTGTGTTTAACAATTTATTATTGGCCTGTGAAAGATCATGTTTGGCCAGCAAAGGGAAATGGCCTGTGACCCTGAAGGCCATGTTTGGCCTTCCTCATGACCATGAGAACTCATGAGCAGCGCTGCAAAGCCTCGTGGGATATGCTGTCAGTTCTGCCTTTGGGCCTGCTTCTTTCTCATGAACATCTGCATTGGGTTCCAGATGAGAAGAGGCTTTGAATCTACCTACAATGGATACGGAGTCAGACGCGTTGCTTTGACATCAAACAGGGCATATTATTATGATGACTGTTATTGTGGTTAAATGTGATCAATAAAAGAGTCATACTTAATTAGAATGTCTAAGAAACACAGTTTTGCTCACAGTATAGTTCAAATATGTTCAAATCATGTCATGTGCAAATAAATGTTCTTTTCTCAGCAGAAGATAGATCTCTATTAAGGGGAGGGATTGACCTCCGAGTGACAGCTTGGTCTTCATCCTGAATGATTCTTGTTTACCCAGAATCCACTCTGTTTACCCAGAGGTCCAGCAGAGAGATGGGCATTCATCACATTCAGATTTGACGTGTGTGTGCAAGAGAGAGACAGAAAGAACATTTCAAGAAATACCATAAATACCTAGCACCTTTATTTAGAAAAAGTAAATATATTGCTATGCACTGGTAGTAAAAATAATGTTTCAGCATTTTAAATTCATAATTCAGCATTTGCTAAATTAATGATTGTAAGCAATTAGATTTTTTACCAATAATAGCCATCTCTTTGTTGTTCTTGTTATTTATTCTAAAAAAACATTATAATAATCAAACTCACTTAGAATTCTTTGCCAACAGATTCTGTTCGGTATCTTCACATTATACATCCAGTCACATTCCTGCTCATTTATTTTCCACAGTGCAATGAAATGTAACAATTTAGCACTCTATCAATTAAACTGTATTTTCTCTATTTTATTACATTTCATAAAGTAAAATGTATAAATGTGCATGTAGCATGTAAATGTCTATGACAGCCTGCCTGTGCACATTTCAGTTCACCTCCGAGATGCATTACTGCTCTCAATATAATGACATAATTGCAGTGTATTAGTATAGTGCTTTCTCTTTTCAAAATGTAGCTCACATCTTGTTAATACGAACATACAGATGTGTGTGTGTGTGTGTGTGTGTGTGTTTTAAGGCTTTTATATAGGGAATACAATTTGAGAGAGCCCAAAAAGAACTGATGTCCAATTAGGCATTGAAGAACATGTAAAAGCACTAACGTACACATCTGCACATTCACACACACACACACACACACAAAGTGCTAATGTGCGCATTAACATTTTCCTGACATGCCAGGCCATTAGCGACTGGATGACTGGCTAGTATAATAGACCGGGGGACTAATTCAAGAGGCGAACTCCGCTTCTGATGAGGGGGATGACTGGAGGTGTATGCGCAGAAAAGGCACACACACAAAAAAAAGAGTTTTCTTTTGAAGAACAGCAGCCGGCGTATACACAGACAACAAGCATTAGCGGATGAGTCTGAACACGTTCTCTTCCTTGCTTTTAATTCACCCTGTTTCATCAGTCACGTTCTTTGGAAATGTCTCAGCCTTCCAAATAGTTTGATGAAATTTCCTGGGCGCATCACTACAGTCTTCAGGCTTTCCAGTTTCAAGGGAATTGTGGAAAAACGCCCACAAATTCCTTTTTTACTGAAATGGGTAACAAAATCATAACCTTTAGACTAGAACAGGGATTTTCCCTCACTTTTTAAGCCACCCTTCCTTTTATGTTTCAGCTTCCTTGATTCTGTTCATCTATTAAATGTTTCATAAACCAATTAATTTACTAAACAGACAAGCAGACTCTTATGCAGGGATTTGCTATTTAAGGTCAACTGCCCCCTTGACAGAGGCGTTGACACTTGGACGTCAGTCTAAAGTGGCACCAGTGCGTCATTGGAGGTTGTAAATATGCTGATTGGGGGCTGTTGGCATGTGGCACATCCCTTGTCCATTTCTCCATTCCACTTCAGACTCTATTGTAAATGTATATGGCCACCAGAGCCTACGTTTCTATTGTAGATGCTTACAGTGTGTCCAATTAGAACAGCGTCTCTCAACCTGCAAAGCATGTTTACAAAATGGAAAAGGAGCAGATGTTGCCCCCCAAATGTTTTATTATAAAGTCATACTGTGGTTAGCACACAGTGATAGTGGCAGTCATGTGCAGTTGTTAATTTAAGACGTGTTTGAGAAGGCACTGGGAGCTTCTCAACGGTGTTTGCAAACACAGACAGAGGTGATGATTGTGTTTCTGTGCATCTGGTCTGGGATGACTTGTTGAATGGCTGACCCCGCAGCACACAGTCTGAAAGCACTGACATCTGGCACCCTCACACACTTACACCTTTACTTCAATTACACACTCCACACACACTTACATGTTGTAAAACTGGCACACATTCAGCGCTTGCTTTTGTACTAAAGCTTTCAAATACAAACACCACCGCCAGTGGATAGAGCTTTCATGCATGTGAGGAATCTTACAATACCAACATTTCACATTTCAGTCTTTACAGCTAAATAAATGTGGTGACATCTTTAAGACTCTGGTAAACAAGCAGTAGACAAGTGTACAAATGCTGGTGAATACAGCTGTATATGAAAGACATGCATAGTTTAAGTACAGATATTAGGGCTTATTTGCCCCTGTTGCAAAAGGACTAGATGATTGTCTGTTACATTATAAAAACGTTCCCGTAACATTCCCATTAAGTTATAGTATTAGTATTAGATAATGTTTCTAATACTAACGTTTTTAGAACGTTCTGCCAACAATAAAATGACAACGTTTTTATCCAAACGTTTTTAAACGTTCCACTAACAACTCAATGGTAATGTTTCTAATACTAACATTTTTAAAACGTTCCACCAACAACACAATGATAACGTTTTTATCCTAACGTTCTGGTTGCAATGAATATTATATAAACACTGCTGATTTTGAAGATTTTGATGAAGTTGTCAAGCTGTCCTGGCACTATTATGAGTTTTTTGTTTTTCTCTTTAAGTTATTTGAATCATTTCGGGTGTATTTTGAAGCCACGCTGCCAAGATTCTCCCTAAGGAGTGAGACACGAGGCTCCTGGATATTTTAAAAAATCTGACAAGGCACACGTTGACCGTTATGTATTCCTCTCTAAGTGCAATCCCCTGTTTCCACTTGTACAACAACAACTCAGTCCATCTGTTCCGTGTAACCTAAATGGGGAAAAAAGCCTTAAATATAAAGTGTTTTTTATAAGCACGGTAACTTAAGACTGTTTAGGGATAAGGCCTGATTTTACTGGCGCAATAATTCACTTTTTTCCACACGAAGGCGAAGATAAACAACATACTTTGGCTTTCTCTTTCCTCTAACAGTATGTCTGTTTGGCTGATCTGAGGTCAGTACAGAAGGCCGTTATGCATCTGTCATTAATTCCTGTTATTATCTTGGTTCATTAACGCTGACGTCACACGCTAAGAACAGCTTTCACTGTGTGAAAACGACCACTCTGTGGTCACAATCAATGACTGCAAAACAATCTGAAAATGATTAATAAGTCCAAACCATATGAGTTTACACAAGTTGCGGTGTTGCAGGATGCACTGGTCTGATAACCGAGGCACTCTAATGAAGCTAAAGTCAACGTCCTCACCCTCTATCCAGCTGCTGCAAATATTTCCCCATGCGGTCGTAAAGGGACACAAGCAGGGTTACCTCATTTAACACATACTGCCAGGGCCACCTGAGATATCTGAGTTGATACAGCCTCTTGGCCATCACTAAAAAGCTTTCTGCACAACCTCATTTTCCCCTCCAGAGACACCAAAAAGCAAGAACTTGTATTCCAAGGAACACCGCGTTCCTGTCCAGAGCTGTAAGCTTCTAAAAATAATTTCAGCTGTTTATAACATGAACTGTTTAAGTACAGACACAGCACATTCAAAAACATGCTTATAATATACATTTTTAATGCTTGCGATAATATACATCCCGTTCAAAAGTGTTCAAAAGAACATCATTTATTTAAAATAGAAACCATTTGTAACTTTAGAAATGTCTTTATTATTACACACACCAGTAGTGTGTTTGTGTGTTATAACAGCTTGACAAATTACATTAACCTGTCATTATCACAAAATAAACCCTTTAATGGTGATAAAAAACCCTTTCTCCTCATGTCTGGGCCCTGTTCACCCTGGCTGAGTTTATTTTGTGATAATGACACCCTGAGCAAACATAATCTCTTCCATTTTTTTAGTTGCCTGAATTTTATTTTGAGAGTTCCGCTCATTCACTGAGATCAGTTAGGCTGCCACCAAAAGCAATGCAATGACCAAAATGAATGTTTTATGTTTTTATTTGCATTTTACACAGGACTACGAACAGAGTTTTCTTAAAAAAAATAATTAGTCTCTCCCGGAGATATTGTCCACTCAGTCAGAGTTAATATTTGTCACAAACATAATCAAATGTACCCAATAATTTCATTGCAGACAATGGGCATTCTGCTTCCAGATTTCATTAATGCAGTAAACTGGTAGAAATCTGTGTCCAGTTCGTTCAGACCCGTGTGGGATTTATAGAAGAATGGTGTTTTGTGCTGTACGTCAACTTGGCAAGAAAATCGTTTGGGAGCCACAATTGATTTGCAGAGTTTTGTAACATCTGACGACTTTCTTCTCCCATCAGTGCTCCGTGAAATCCCAGCTATCCTCCGTTTGACGTTTACCAAGAAGTCTTTGGCAAAACTGCGTCCAGAACTGTGCTTTTGTTCCGTCTGTTCCGGGCATTCCGGTAAGTCCATCCAGTTCTGAATGAGATCAGCAAAACTGTTGTCTCCCAGCACCAGCGGCTGCCGGTTACGTCCTCGTGTCAGAAGTGAATTAGTCCAGTCGTCAGGGTCACTTGTGGTCTCAAACGATGTCCAGCTTTCTAGGCAAGCATCAGAGGTGGACTTGGGACGCATTCGGTTGTTAGGAGGCTGGTTGGTGCGAAGACACGCGGACGAAGATACTCTGATGTTTTTGGTGCGCCGTAACACCACACCTTCATCCTGCCAGGAGGCCTCAGAGTATCCCGAATCAAACTCCAGACTCCGCTCACTGCTCTGTGAGCTGACAGCAGAGGGGCTGCCCGCAGAGTCCTCTTCTTCCAAAGAGCTGGACAGACAACAGGCAGAATCGTAGCTGCTTGCTTCACTGGCGTCGCTGATCCTTAACCGTGCTCGCCGTTCCCGTTGGGCTATCAGCTGCTTACAAGCACGCAACCTCACTGGGGGACCGATGGGGGGCGCTGCGCAGCTCCGCCGCAAATGCTTGAGATCCTGCAGGGATCGCATCATATAACGCATCTGTTCCCGCAGACAGTCACCTGATTCCTGCAGACACAACTGCAAAAGGACAGAAAGACAGGTAAGACTGGGTGCAAAATATCAGATAAAACACATTGGTACTACACTTGAAAAATGCTCATCAATTCTGATTAAAAAAATGTTTGTAATACATTTATTTTAATAATAAAAAAATGTATTTGTAATAAAATAGCATTCAATTATTTTTTACTAAATTTGAAAAATTGTTTTATAAATGAAAAATATATTATTACAAATTTCATAAAACTATATATATATATAAATAATTACATTTACATTTATTCATTTAGCAGACGCTTTTATCCAAAGCGACTTACAGGTGGGGAAAACATCATAATTACTTTATACAATTTCATAATATAAACAAATTAATACTACATTTGGAAGAATACATTATCTGCATTTAATTTTAATGTATATATATTGATTTAAGCTTAATACATTCAAAAAATGTTTTTTCGTGTTATACATAATAATATTAATTACGATTAAGCAATAATTACAAAATACAAAAAACATCTACAGTAAATTAAATTTGCAATACATATATTTTCAATAATAATAAATAGAATTTGTAATAAACTACCATTAAAAATTGTACTACATTTTAAAATTTATTATTTTATAAATGACAAATTATTATATATATTATATTAACTATTATATACTATTATAATAACTATTATATATAATTATTATAAAAATTTCGTAATAAGTAGCTAATTAATTTGCAATACATCTGAAAAAAAAATACATAGCTGCATTTACTTTTAGAATATATGTGAATATAACAAATTAAAAAATATGTATGTTTTGGAAAATATATATATGAATATAAGCCTAAAAATAAAAATATATTTTTTTCTTGTTATACATATAAATATGAATTACGATTAAACAATAATTACCAAATACAAAAAAACATCTAGAGTAAATAAGATTTGGGTCACCCTCCCTTTGATTTTGTTTTCCTTATGTTGAACTAATCGTGCTCCTTAGACAGGCTTGGACCTGCATGAGCTCTGTTAGAGAGGGCATGGCTCTATTTGTCTGGAGGAGCTGAAAAACCACTGTACTCTAGGTAGAGGGCAACCGAACAACCGATGAATGCACATCATGTGGACAAACTCACGCCCTGCTATCAAAAGGATGGATGACTACTACCTTCACATCAAAATCAGTTAAAATAAACCTGTTACTAGCCACACCTGGAACACGCTCTTTTCAAAAGAGTAATTACCACACCTATTATCCATGCTATCCTGATGCATGCACACAAACATAAACACGAATCATAATCAAAAAAACAGAAGACCAACAGAAGACTCATTTGAAATAGGCAAAGTGAGTCAATAGCAATTTCGATACAAACTACTTTTTGCATTTAAGAGTGAAGCTTGTTCACAAGCATTCAAATCTAGAAAAATCAAACACTTGGTTACTTTAAAGAAAATCAGATGGCATGAGTCTTCGTGTTCAACAGTAGCATGCACACAGAGTTGAGTGACTGCCATTATTTCTACGCACAGATTGGCATGGGCTACAGATGTCATCCCATATGCTGAAATTTCAGCAACGGACATTTCTTCACAGTAACTAATCCTTTGCAGCACATGCAATGGAAAGTGATGTCTTTACTCAGTAAACAATCTATGGTCATTAAAAATACAAAGCCCTAATGAGTGTGGCAAGATGATGATTTGGAGGCATGCTCACCATGATTCTGGAACAATGACAGTCAATTCCAGTAATTTAGATACTCCTGAAATAGAAATAAACTCTTTATGAAAAAGTACAATATAAGTGAGTTGCTTTTTTTTTGCATTTGAGTAAAAATGAAGCATGGTAAAATGTAGAATCAGGACTTGCACTTACATTTGTTTTGCGGTGGGAAAAGCCTTCAGTGCAATCCAGGATGTGCAGATGTGGCTCTTGTGACTCAAACTCCAGATCCTGAGAATCCTGAGCCCCTCACTGCAGCCGAGCGCATATGTGCGTCTGTGTCGTTCCAGCGTGCGCGTCTCAACCAATCACAGCGCAGCATCGCGGCGCCATCCAATCAAATCATCTCCGCAGCAGCCAATCACAGCTTGAATGAAATCTGAGCGCTCATTTCCCAAATGATGAGGATTATTCAAAACCATCACAGATAATATCCAGTTCAACATGATAATCACGTTTAAACTGTCTGCAACCTGTCTATCTATTTATCAAGTCACTTTTATCACTAGTGCTTTATACAGTGCAGGTTATTCAAGCAGCTTCACAGTAATAAAATGGAAATACATATCAATTTTAAAGAATAAAATATTATGAATGGTAACGTTAGCTATATTCTATACTTATGTCGTTTCATTTTCGAAGTTCTTTTAATTGCTGTTCTTTGTGATGTTAGTGATAAAGGTAAAGAGACATCTGTAAAATGTTACAACAGCCACAAGTAAATGTTCATTTGTCAATAATAGTTATGTATGCTTAAAACTGAATTTATGTATTTTTTTTTTTACCAACTTTAATCTACGGACACATTGACGACGTCTTCGTCCAAATTTGCTCATGTGAGGTTTCCCATCTTTATTTTAAATTGTAATATAGTAAAGATGCACCGCTGTTCGAAAATTACATTATCAACATAAAATGTTACCTGATAAAGTGACCATAATGAGACGCTCTCTGGCGGTCAGAGAAAACATTGATTTGCATGATTAAAAAACATTAAAAAAAAAAATTTTAATTCAAGAGCCATTGAACATAGCAGAGTTATTTCAGAAATTAACTGAACTCAAAAAAAGACTATGTTCTTAACTATTGAAATTCACATGAGGCCTTCACATGGGTTTGATGGCGCTGTCCAGGTGTTAATTGTAATCAGAGTAAAATCTTCCCATTTCCATTCAGTCTGCATTCTTTGCTTTTCTTTAATCCTAATCTGTGACACATTACATTATATTAGAGGTGTGTGGACTGAGGCTCACACAAAAACATGACTGAACAATAACGCTGATCCTTTTGTAATACAAAGCTGAAATGTGGCAATCCAATTTACATGTAGGAAAAAGTGTGAGCTGTTAACTAAACATGCCATCCCACCCATTGTGATTAACGATGGCCACTTCACCCAGGCTGTTCAGGTGATTTTCCTGAAGTGTTAATATACTTTAATGCACGAGGTTACTGTGCTAAGCGCATGTTCTGTCAGTGACCTGGGCATGTTTTCGACATTCATTGCTTTATTTGCCTTCACCAAACCGAACCAACAAACACAGCTTCAATTTATAGTGTTGATGCTAACAGTAACCTGCAAGTCTACAATCAGTTTCCAAAGTTTGGCTCTTGAACTGCTTCACATTCACACATTTGCAGTGCTAGTAATTCACACTTTCAAGCAATCAAAGCAGCATAAAACACATATTTGTCAATCTCCAAGTTCACCAAGAGAAAATGAATTTCAATTTTAGCTGCACTTTCTAAACAGAAATATATGGGCTGCCAATGTTTGTTGTGTCTTCCTCTTATCCCTTTCTATACTCTTTATCCAGCTAAAGGTTTTATCAGTATATCAACCAATGAATATTATATTTGTATTTAATATGGATGTATAGTCCAATATTAAAAAAATGTACAGTAGTGTGATATTTCTTATATAGGTCTGAACATTTTGTAAAGGTGTCCATATCTGTGGTAGTAAAGGTATATGGTAGGCTATGAAGGTTGTGAGGGTATTTCTTTGACTTTGCATAAAATGTATATTAATTGCAATATCTTATCTAATAAACTTTCTATTGGACGCCTAATGCAAATGGATTTAGATAACAGTAGCATATCATACTTTCAGACAGTTTTTTCCCCCATCCTGAATGTATCTATCTTTGAGAATACATGTTTTGTTTTTATGGCAACCCAAACATGTCTATCACATCCCTCACACAACAGGACAAGGTAAGGTGAAGATCTGTCTCCCTCTTGTGACTGAAATGTCAAACACATCTAAAGACACTTGTGACGTGCTTTTTGAATGAAAATGAGTAGTTAATTCAAAAATTAAAATTGTGTTATCATTTATTTAACCTGCACCAGACCTGTAGGAGTTTCTTCTGTTGAACACAAAACAAAACAAACATTTTCAGCAGAGCAGCCAGTCTGCTGCTGGTACCCATTGACCTCCAATCCACAGTCATTCTGAGTACATTCTTCATTAAAATATCAATATTTAAGATTATTTATATTTTGTAAAATGTAAAAATCATTAATTTTGTTAGTTCCCCTCAGATTCCATATACAAATATCTCCTTTGCACAACTTCATGTACGTTTTTGTACAGTCTCAGTTTGTGTATGTATTTATGTGTGCAGTCAGATGGTTAACTGTTGTGTAGCTCGATTGTTTTTCTTGTACTTGTATTGTTGTAAGTTAAATTTATGTTTAACTGGTTTGTAGCACAGTGGTCTTGAGAAACACGACATTTCATTCCACTATAAGTCCACACATGTAGCAGAAGGACAGAAAAGCTCGCTTTGAATTAACTTGAGAGGCCCATCGTGAAACATCGTTGAAGCAGTGGACTGAGACTGGCCCTTTAAATCCCAGCTGCCCATCTCAGGCGTCTCCTGAGGAGACTCAGGTTTCACCATTGATCCGAGGTGAGATCATATGAATCATTCCAACTTAAATGCTCATAAATGGTCCATTATACTTAAAACAATTTTAAACGATCATTTCAATTGCCCACCGCAATAATTACATTTTCCAGTTGCATCATTTCTGTTTTCTCAGAAGCCAGAATTAGATTTGAAGAAAAAAGCAGGACCAGGATGTGGACAGTACTAACCAACAGACTGGAGCTCATGATGTCACCGTACGAGTTAAGGTCAGGCAACGTTATGCTGCTAAATTAAGATAAGCATTCAGATAAAACTAACTTCTTATAATGCTTGAGGCTTTAAAGTGTAAACCACTGTTTAACAACTCGGGTCCAGATTTTACTACAGATATAAAGTTAATATAGTAAAAAAGTTAATAAAAGTGCCCATAAAACTAAACTAAAATACATCACATATGTATTTCAAATTGCTATTGTACTGAAGTAAACGAAGAAAGTATCAATTTATTCAAATATTATATTGTAAACATCCTCTAAATATTTTTGCATTTATTAAAACAAACTCTTTTGCAGTAGAATAGAAATGATAAAGCTCCGATGTGTGACCCACCCTTAAATACATCCATCATTTTCCCCACCCTTGTGTCTGGAGATCCCCCTCATCTGCACAGACCCTGATAGAGACCACCTCCTGCCACCATCACCAATGGTAACATCATAATCTCTATTATAAACCCAACAGCTGAACATCACCATTATGTTCTTGTAGTGTGTGGACCCCATAGTCAGCCTCTCCTATCACTCTAGTCTAATTAATATATATTCTTTAGCAATAACTTGTATTTATAATCTCTTATAGTACAGATGCATGTACCGGAGTTGATGTGTCTGTCCTCTCCAGACAAGGACCTCACAGGTATAATGGTATTGAATGAGGGTATTCTGGGATCCAAAGCCCTGGTTTGGTTGAGTTCAGCTCTTCTGCTGCTGCTCCTGCTCATTTGGGCTGTATTTTCATTATCGCGTGTTTTCAATATTGCTTTAGCAGCCATATACACAGAACACGTTTTAGAGTTTAAACAAGACACTAAATCATCTAGCGCACTTTTGCATAGAAAAATGATGCAAAGCAGCACAGTGGAACGCAAAAATGCAGTTATGTGTGAACAACCTTTTTGGACAGGGGTCATTAGAGCCAGTGTCCTGCAGAGATCAGCTCTGACCCTAATTAAACACACCTGATCCAGCGATACAAGCTCTTGATATAAAGCAAACTGTATTTTATGTAGCAAGCCGGGTTTTTTTTAAGTTACATTTTAGACAGGGTAGTTTGGAATCTGTAACCTATTACATTTCCAAAACTGGTTATTTTTTAAAATTGTTTAATATATATATATAAAAAGGAAAAACAACAGATGTTATGTTCATATACAGTAAACAGCCATAGAGCTCACCAGTGCTACATTCATTATTTTATATATATATATATATATATATATATACACACACAGACTTTTTTTAAACCACATAAACATTATATTTTGGAACTTATGTAGGACATGTTTTAGTAGGGTAATTAGTTTGTCATTTAAACGGATTCTTTGGAGTATGCAGAGCTCTACTTATTATCATAAGATTATGTAGCCTAGAGTTCGTTTAAAACTACATTTCTAAGCTGAAGTGTAATGTATCATTGCACAAAGCAGTCACTAGATGGTGGTGTCAGTCTTTCGAAAGACAGCATACTAAAGAACATATCTTTGACTCTCCCAAACCTAAATTAATTCAGAACTAAAACAAAAAAAGATACTATTTCTGTTCATTCCAGGGGTTTAATAGAAAAGCTCAAGACCTAGGTTAGATTACAGTGTCCGTGAGATGTTTCCAAATGAATGTAATTATAATTTTGAGAAGCATACTGTATGTTCTGAGCGTGATGATTAATTGACCAGAGATGATTTTCTGATGTCTTTGAGCTGGAATTGTTTAATCCAGCAACAGGGAAACATCGTTGGTTGGAACCTAGTCTTCCTGCGATTTGATCTCAGAAAAGAAATTAATCTTGATGTTCTTAAATAATTGAGTTAGTTAATGTTCTTACAGACCTCGGCAGGTAATGGATAGCCGAAATCAGCCAAGTACAATATGCTAAAATTAGAAAATGTTCCAGTTGATACCCTACAGCAAGGCCTTAAATGTGTATTTAAATACTGCAATTGGATATTAAATTAATTATTCAGCCATTGATGTGAACTTATTAACCTACAAAAAAGTACACTTGAAAAAAAAAGAAAAAAAAAAAAAAAAAACAGCTGGCAGAGCGTTATCTAGTGAATGAACTTTTATTTAAATTAAATCATTATATAGGACTTTCAAAAGAATTTAATCTTTACCAAAAGAAAACAAAAAAACACTACCCTTTTTATCAATTAAACTTCCATTAATTACTATTTATTCTTACATGTGAAAATTCTGGCAAAGAAATGTTTACGTACAGTAGGACAACTTGGGGGAAAATAAAGTCCATTGTAAACGGAAGTCAAGGCACAAACAGAATGCTAGAAAGAGCAACGGGAAGATAGAAGAGAAGAAAAAAGATTGTTAGATACTGTTACATACATACTTTAAATATCAGTTACATTTTAGCAGTTCGTTTCCCCATTTGTGAAGCTTTTTTTGTGCTTTTTGTTTTTTTTATTCTTTTTTGTACTTTTAAAATTTTATCTTAAAAAGGAATGTTACGCTGATGTGAACTGATTACTTGTATTGATATATTTGCTATGTTCTATCATGCAGGACACCTTTCCAATTTGCTATCAACAAGGACATCATGTAAACATCGTAAAAAAAAAAAAAAAAAATGCTTTTCCTTTTTCAATCATTCTCTATTTCCAATGCCTGCTGGTTGTTTAAAAAAATAAGCATTACGCAATTAAGTTTAATAAAATCTGCACATCAGATTGCCTACATTAAAATAAAAGCATCATGTAAAAAATTGCCTCTGTTTGTTCTCAAAAAAAAAAAAAAAAAAAAAAAAAAAAAGAGAGACAATAAAAATGGACAATTGGTGATTTGTGGTCATAGCCCGAAGAGTTAATACAGGTATTAAATGGCAAACACAACACTTGGACAGGGACGGGAGGCAGAACAGAGGCTAAGGTCGTTGGCAATCATTGAAATTGTGTCGGGCCCCGTCATGTGGAAGCAGGAGTATTGGTTGGCCAGTACGTATTCCACCCCTACTTCCTCTGGTCATCAAAACAGTTCAAGTAATCTGAAAGAAGAGGAAGAGAAATCAGTTGCAAGCAGTGCAGAAACCAAACGAGTCCAGTTAGTTTCAGTAATCAGTTTGCCCGTACCTCGACTCATCTTCCTGTTTTTGTGCTCTAGAAGAGCCCGCAGTCCTTCAGGTTGTTTTTGATGATGACGTCGGTGACAGCGTCGAAAACGAACTGCACGTTCTTCGTGTCTGTGGCACAGGTGAAGTGAGGATAAATTTCCTTCGTTTCTTTTTTCTTGTTCAGGTCTTCAAACTTGGTGCGGATGTACTCGGCCGCCTCATCGTAGTTGTTGGCACCTTGTTGAGAGGGGATATACAAAGCTCAATGAGAAAACAGCTGGAGAGGATAAACACAGTAAGACTGAAAATAAGTGACAGACGCAATATCTGTGAAAAAGCGAGAACAGTACATTTAAAATGATCATCAAAATGACCTCTTCCAGTCGATTGGTATCAGTAACCTGACTCGGGCTGAAAGTCGGGCTGTATTACTTGGTGGAACAGTTCGTTTTTTTGTCTTTAATGAAAAGGTGAAGCAAAAGGCTTGCAATTTCTTAAACCTGGAGCACTCAAAAGAAAAAAAACGGTTTCATAGTACCTGCATACTCAGGGAAGCAGATGGTCAAAGGACTGCGTGTGATCTTCTGCTCAAACAGATCCTTCTTGTTGAGGAAGAGGATGATGGAGGTCTCGGTGAACCACTTGTTGTTGCAAATGCTGTCGAAGAGCTTCATGCTCTCATGCATTCGATTCTGTGATAGAATTAAGAGACTGGTCAGTATTTTGGCCTGTCTTGATAAATGTCAGCATGAACTACATGGACAATCTCTGAGGTCGAAGGGTCTCACCATTTCTTCATCTTCAGCCAGCACCAGGTCATACGCACTCATGGCCACACAGAAGATAATGGCCGTCACCCCTTCGAAACAGTGGATCCACTTCTTTCTCTCTGAACGCTGACCGCCGACATCAAACATCCTATATGGAGAGAGCAGACCCATGTAAATGGTCAACCGTATAACCAGGCAAAACTTTTACACGAATGCAATAGAAATGTAAGAACAGTCAGCTTAACATAGCATACTGCCTTAAATGAAAAGTTTTGCCATAAGCGTTTGTCATGTCAATCCAAATACACATAGATTTCAATCAAAAGAATCCTTAAAAAGGTCCTCCCAACATATATTAATAGCAGCACAGCAAGTTGGAACATGTGCAGTCATGATTGAGATTTGAAAGCTATTGGAGAGAGGAAGATTATAGCACACAATAATCTGACCAGTATTGCTCAGATTTTACTAAATCATACAGTACTGACATAAAACACATGGAAAATGATTGAAAAATGCTTTATATTTGGGGATTTATATATATATATATATATATATATATATATAGGCCCATATGTAATTGAATACATGTTTTGTCTGGATAAAAGCAGCCTGGGAAATCTTCACATGTGTCTTCACATTTCTAAATATCTAGAAAATCTTACTCCTCATTTTACATAATTTATAGTTCACTAGTTCTCCCCAGAAGTTTTGTTGTTGTTGTTTTTTCAGTACCCTGGATATTTGTGGGAAATTTCGAATGCGTAATAGTGATGTTGCTGACTCAATATTAGTGAGAGGTTTGCTATGTCCATTCTTCGTCATTCTTCCTTAGGTCTGAACGTTTATGTGTGTCAGTGACATTTGTTGACATTTGAGTCTGGGCTTTGTTTCTATGGTAATGGAGGGGTTGAAAGTAGGGTGGATGAGATGGGACTTCCAGGCATCATTCATTTCTGTCTGTCAAACACTTGTCTCTATAACTCGTCTCGTGTGGACCTGCATAAGACGTCATTGGAATTTCTAGGAAATTCCATAATCATCTTTTCTCATGTGTGGCATTTGGTTATTTATACATGATACATAATATGATTTACACAACATTAAATAAAGTAATAGCATCTTGGACAGCTGGCTTGTGTTTGATCTTTCTAAAGGTTGAGCTGACATTTCTTCTGCAGATTAAAGCAGACACATTCAAAGAGAATCATTCCAGCCCTGTTAAATCCCATAAACTCTCTAAATCAAATGCCCTCAACAGGTTTCAGGAAAATTAATCCCAAAACCTGAACACATGGATGGGACTGAATTAATTCCTTGATTCCAGTGAAGGTTAAAGTGGGTGTTGCTAGCTAACAGAAATTCTGGAGGCTGTTAGATTGTGCAGATGAGTGTTGATGTGTGCCAACGCAAAATTTAGCCTACCAAAAAAAACCAACAACCTCAAAATAAAGACATCCAGAGGTTTCTCACTTGAAATGCAGGTCTTTGAAGGTGAAATGTGTCTCTACGATGCCAGTGGTCTTCACTCTGGTCCTCAGAACATCCTGCTGGGTTGGGATGTAGTCTGCTTTGGCTATCCTCTCCATGTCATTCAGATAACTGCAAAAGGGCGGTAGAAAACATTTTTAAAATACATTTCTTGACAACACTTTCGTATTGGAATCAATTCTCACTATTAACTAGCTGCTTATTAGCATGCCTATTTTTAACATATTAGTTTATTAGTACTTATGAAGCTGCATGACCATATTCTACCCAATACCTTAACTTGACAAATACCTTACTATTAATAAAAGCAAATTAGAAGTTTGTATATATCATTAATATATTATGTATATTAGGGTTGGGCGATGTTGACCAATTTGGCATCGTACGATGTCTAATGTGAAACGTCGCGATGGACGATGATATCGTCGTCGTAGGTGGCGGTTGGGTGGGAGTTTAGATGTAACTAAAACACCAAGTCCCACCCCACGATTGACAAAAATAACAGTGTTCGTGAGAGAGGTGAGAGAGAGAGACGATGGTATCGTCTATCGACCCAACCCTAATGTATATTAGAACTATTACATAATAATAATAATTATTATAATAATATATATATAATTTTTTTTATTAGCATTTACTTTTATATTAAGCATAATGTTAGAACTGAAACTATATCATCAAAAAAATATATAGTATTTTATACTTTATGTATTGCAGATTAAAAAGTCAGATGGCTTATTTATTATATATTAATAAAATAATAAAATCAATGTTTTTTGGTAAACTGTATATAATGCGAACCATTGTACTCTTCTGTCTTCGTATCAGCTTTGGAGTGAACAAGCCTTGTAGATGATGTTCTTATGCAAAAGACTTGTGTGTGCAATCGGCTAATCAGATTTCCAAACCGCCTCAGTCTAGGAGGCTGCGACAGTGACTATGCACATCTCCATTCAGCTGCCAATCAACAGATGATGAAGCCTCGCAGAAACAGCTTTGAATAAGCTGTGTAGGCAAGAACTCCTGCCAGCAACACTGAATGCTTCACAGTCCCACTATGACTGTACAGTTCCACAACTAACCAAGGGTTCAGGTTTTCAATACTGAATTACAAGAGAACAATGTGGCATGATAAGTTCCTCATAGTTGAATCCTTTTTTCTTAGTTCTTGTATGTTTATCGGTTCTCTGTGCAGACATTTGCACTCCGCTGGAGTCCACCAGAACAACCAAGCGAAACCCAAATCAAATTGAAAAGTGCTGATAATCCCTCTTCACAAAGACTGGTTTAGAGCCGCTTTTGTAGTCTTACATAACACAAAACCAAGACATTTAAAAACATTTTCAACTTTTGGCTTTTTTGAAGACTTATTAAACACTTCCAACATGTGGTGTGCTCTGATTTACATATGCATTGAAGGATGTGGCCTGTAGGGGGCAGGTATATAGGATTGTGGCGAGAGAGATTAATGACTTCCTGCTGTCATTAAGGTTCAGTGAATTAAAGTCATGTCTCTGATAAACGTTACTAGAGTTTATGAGAGCCTAGAGTACAGTCTGACACTGTAGCTGAGCTGTAATGAGAACACTACGCCAAGGCTAGACACTTAATACAGTGGCTGTTTAAAATAATACACTATCATACCACTCCTTCTGACGCTTGACAATAACATATAACAAGATGTCGGCAAACAGATAAAGATGCTATTTTCTGAGATAAACAGAAAGAATGTCTTGTTTTTTTCTCTGGAACAGGAGATGTGCTTGACGTATTGCTGTGGTCAAGAGTTACGGGAGATGTTCCAGTTAGTTAAACTTATCTTAATGCTATAACCCAATTTAGCTTGGGGAGGGCTTTTGTGAGAAATGAGCTGTTTTAGAAGTTGTAAGTGTGGGAATTTTGACTGGGCTTCATAAAGCACCAACATAAACTCAGCAGACATCAAAAACCCAATTTTGAGCCAATGTCATCCAATTCACAGTCTGGTAGTCACTCTCTCTCTATCTTTTAAAAAATGGTAGTCTATGCTTTTATTGTTTGTTTACATTTTATTTTAAGCTGTCTTTGTTATAATGTCAGAGTAGTGTTAATTACCTACATGTACTTACTATATAGTTAAGGTTAGGATTAGGGTTTGGCTTATGGATACTTCCATGAAATTTTGCATCTTTTGTTTATTTTTATAATAGTAAGGACATGTAACTTGTGTAACAAGGACACCTTAAAAAAGGGGTTACCCTTTGTTTTTATTATGAGGCAGTTATAATTTCTATATCCTTCAACTGTTTTTATGAAGGTTTTGCTATTTTTGTCAATGTAGCCATCTTGAGCCTCTGATTTCGAGGGTGGGGAAGGAGTGGCTGCCTCTGTAAAACCACACTTCTCTCCACCCACCCACCCACAGGCTATAAACCCTCTCACATAAACATCTGCTCAACCTAGCAAACACAACTAAATATTATGAAAACTAAGATTAGCACTCCCTCCGTCCTTCCACAACCTCTTTTCCCACCGACAAATTACATCATTTCCTAATTCAAGGCCAAATCAACCGTGAGGGAATGCTCCTCCTACTCCTCATTGAGTGTATCAAGCATGGGAAAATTCATGGAAGTCCTGACCCAGGCCAACCCTCCGTTTAATAGCAATTGGTTTCTCAACGGAGCGTTAACTTTTAGTGCCAGAGTTTCTGCTCACTTTGACGTATCGATCTGATCCTGTCCACTCTCATCACTTATTTTCATCTTTCTATTTCTTTTAAATTATAAGGCGCTCGTTAGGCGCTTTTTGACTCATTTAGCAAGGCACTGATAACATTTTGAACTATAGCAGAGTGGTTTTAGTATCTATAAAAAACACACGTCTTAGGATGTTGTGATTTTTCGAGCCTTTTTGCACACAATATATAACATAGCCCACATTTACATATTCACTACATTTGTTTTCATAGCTTTTAATATAAACATTGTTTCATTGGACAACAACTGGGCAAGATATATATATATATATATATATATATATATAAAATAAAAAAAATTAAATACAATTCTAATAATGCTGTTGTGCACCACCCTGTTCTGTCTGAAAATGCATGATTTATCATCTGACTGAGAGTGTGCATTATGAGTTATATTTGCTTTCCATGAATATTGACGAATGGCCATTGGTCAATATCCTTCTGACTCATAACAGAGAGAGAACTCACTATGCAGCAGAGTCGTTGAGCTGGTACTCTCTGGCACGGGTGAAGCAGTTCTGTACCCCTCCATCGGCCCACAGTCTGGTGATCACATTGGACAGGTCGTCTGGCAGAATACCCTGTTCCTCTGCCTCCCCGGAAAGGGAAAACAACTGACGTGCATCATCCTATAAAACAAACAAACAAACAGATACAATCTAAAAAATAGTGCACTTTAACACACAGACTACAGAAACATATTTATATACATCATATGCAAAAGAATTAGGAGTCTGAGGCAGGTTTATAAAATCTAACCAAATTCACAAACTGGACAATCTGCAATGTGAACATATTACCTCACAGCAGAGGGAACCTGACTCGGCAGAATTTACTGCACATTAATCACAACAACATTTTTACATTTTTTACCCATGTGTCCACTAACTCAAGAATCTGTTTACATTCATTTCATATTTTTTTGACAGCATTAACTGTAAAGGTAATCAAGATTTAATACATTTATTTATTTTCATTTTTAATTTAGTGCAATTAACTTCTTTTCTTTTTAGATTGTAATGTTACAATGTTCGGATGTCGTGATTGTAACCTTTTTATTGCACATAATATTATTATATAACATAGCCTGCATAGTTCACTATAATTCACTATATTTGATTTCATAGCCTTTAAATAGTGCTGTCAAATGATTAGCTGCAATTAATTGCATCCAAAATAAAGGTTTATCTTTACATAACATATGTAAAGTATATATTTTGAAAGTATTTACATTTATTTTCTTATATTTGATATATATAAATATACATAAATAAATAAATTATATATATATATATATATATATATATATATATATATATATAAAATAATTTAAACACTGTATACACAATATATTATTTAAAGAAAAACTTAAT
>JAUMHI010000052.1:6799583-6814084 GCA_032359435.1 Enteromius unitaeniatus
TAATTAAACACTGTATACACAATATATTATGTAAAGAAAAACTTAATGACTTAACGATTAATTTTTTACAGCACTACATTTGAACATTGTTTCATTGGACAACACTGATGTATATTTTAAAATAAATGTACCTTTTTACAAATCCAAAGGAAGAAAAGCAAGATGCATATATCAAAATTAAAAAAGAAAAAAGCATATCAAAAGAATAATACTGTAATGTCAGCTCCTGTTAAACATACTTTTTAACCCCCAGCACGTTAGTAGACCTGATATTGCTTATTGATCAAATATCGGTCATCCATTTGCATCATCTGCACACCTATTATCTTGAAGACAGACTGGTTGCATGTTGCTATTCTGGGACAAGGGACATTTTTACAGTTGCTTCTGTGTGTGCACGTGCGAATGTGTACTTTGTGGGGGTAACTTCATGTTACTCCAGAGATTTACTTGCCAGGCAGGTCAAAAGTGCAGTACACAAATGTGAGCTATGCATCCCTTGAGAGAAAAAACCGAGGGGGAGAGGAGTGTATGACTAGCTCTCACCTCCAGATTCTACTATCGCATCTCAGACTCGAGTCTCGAACAGTTTGACTAGCTGTCTGTCTCCCACACGCTTCTCTCAGAGCTACAAAAATAACCTTCTACCTACATATCCATCTCTCTCCTCCTGGAGTACATTTTGCAGGAATGGACACCAATACCCCTCCCACCACAGAGCTGAACTAGGTCACAGGAAGTCAACCCTGGGGTGGAACTTGGGAGCCATGAGCAGAAGCGATGGGCTGAGAGACGTGCGACACGACCATCCCCGTGCTTCTCAGGGACGTGATGAAGTCTTAAACTGTGAGCTACTGTACAAAGCAGACACAGTAAATGTGAAACGACAGCGTGTTTCGCAATACAGCAGTTAAATAGCTTGTAGATTCAAGATAGAAACAAATTTTACTATGCGGTGGGAAAAAAGCTATAGATATGAATAGAAAGAGGACAGGATGGTTACAGGGCTTTTAAAAGATTTACGGCCTCAAGAGAAGAGAGAGAGAGAGAAAATGAGGAGATGCAGCAATCAGCCCCATGGGATGCGGTTTTCCACGTGTCTAAAGCACACTGCTCAAACGGTGACATATGGTTAACACATGCACTCAGCTCAGACTATTTAAAAGGTACACTAGCTGATGTTTCACTTACTGACTTACGCACAGCACTGTGTGTTCTGATGAAGTTAACGAGTAACAGAATCAAACATAGGAATGATCAACTTAACGGTGTGATAAATGGTGAAGTAACTGAAAACATCTTTTATATTCTAGTTTCTTCAAAATAGCCACCCTTTGCTCTGATTACTGCTTTGCACACTCTTGGCGTTCTCTCGATGAGCTTCAACAGGTAGTGACCTGAAATGGTTTTCACGTCACAGGTGTGTCTTACAGCTTATTTTTATTTTGCAACGCTTTAGTTGTTTTGACTATACAGACAATACAGTGACATTTCATATAATATCATAAAAAATGCATTGAAAGTTTAAATGTATTAGGTCTAATTTTGTTCTGAAGACTAAAGTTGTCCAGTCAGTGACGCGTCTAAAACTTTGCGCGGCGCCGGCAGCATCACCTGATTTATTTATTTATTTTCCCCCTTATAAAAGTAGAAACGACTTACAATACTTCTTCAATAATAAGAAATTATTCAAATCTATTTAAAATATTTATGTTGTGTACATTAACAATAAAAACTGTTGTGTATTTGTACATAAAGGAAACGAATTGGACGCCGCTTTCTGAAGAGCTCATCACAATTGAACAAACTCAGCAGAGAAGCTGATTTTTTTAATTTTATTTCATTCGTTTTGTTAATTTATTATTTCGATAGAAAAATATGTTTGGAATATGGGCCTATGTATTTCATTAAGGATATATGTAGCTAGGTTTTTCTCTGTTGGCACAAAGAGTCAAAAGAGAGAATCAAAGAAATAATAGTTCACTTTTTGCATTTTTTCTTTAGTTTTGTTAATTTATTATTTGTTTATAAATACATATTTCGCATATGGGCGTATTAAGGCTATTGTTTTTATTGTTTGCATAAGCTCTGCGCGTGAGTGATGTGAATTCCCACGTTATGATGTTTTTGCTTGTAAAAACTTAATTTGACAATTCTCTTTTTTAAGAATGATGTCATCACCCACAATGTGTTATTTCACCTTTTATAAATTAAATTTCTAAAAATTAGTCTATATTATTTTTAAGGGTGTTATATTATAATGTTGTTATTGTTTTATTTGGTTATTTTATATCTCTAATTAACAAAACAAAATGTTGAATATGATCACCCCATATCGACAGAAAAACAGAATTTTTGCAGATTTATTAAAAAAGAAAAACAGAAATATTACATGGTCATGGTATTCATAAAAGATATTTGTTTTTCCCAATCCAGTCCTTGACCTGAAATGAGTCTGACACCCTTAATAAATAACTACATTACCCTGAACTAGTTTAATTATGCAGTTTTCTCAGCGTTTCTTTAGACTGTTTACTGACATGACTCACTGACTTACCAGCTTTGTACATCCTTCATTAAAAACATGAGAAATAAAATAGATAGACACTTGAGGAATGTCTGAAACGGATCTCGCTCTCACTAATTAAACGTGATGGAGAGATGTTGTTAGCCTCTCTAACAGCACTTTGCAGCTCTATTCCCAGAGCAGAGACACAGTCATCCATCTCTCCCTTCACCCTTCTAATTAAACTATACACTGCAGCTGCACAGGGAAAATAAAGGGCCTGTGTTGCTTTAAAGGAGACATATTCTTCATTCTATGAGTGCTGCTTTTTTTAAGACAATGTCACAAGTTAAAAGAAGTTCGACTTTTAATAACACGTCTCAAGACTCCTGCGTCCTACTTCCTTCCATTCAGTCAGAGTTAACCCATTCACTGTAAATCTGGTCAAATATCGTGGATTCGGCTATATAGTGAAGATAAATCTAAGCTGATAGAGATCAGTGTTTCTCCAGAGCCTCAGGTGGATCAGATGCGCTGAACATACTGCTGCCCTTAGGCTGTTCTCTAACACTCTGAGTGTAAAAGGAGGAGAGGAAAAAAGTCAGTCTTTCCATCTCTTGCAGGTTTTGAGGATTTGTGCATTGACAGCAGGTTTATTGTACTTTGTGTGATCTGAAGTCTATTAACAGGACTAAAAGGACAAATTAAATTGATAAAAATCATGAGGACAAAATGTAAAAAAAAAAATTTATTTCCACAAAAGAAGAAATAAGAAACAGTTCTTGAGCAGCAAGACCAGACGTCTGGCTTTGTGACGAGGGAAGGATCATCTGAGCCGGTGGATGCTTGTGTATGTGTAAATGCTTTGCAGAGGATGTGTGCGATTTATTTGCGGTGGGAATGCTGTGTGTACTCACCGCTCTGCCATTGTCCTCATATTCGATTTTGAGGTTGCTCATGGCTTTAATGATGGCCATGATGGACTGGATGGTGTTACTGTAGACCACAGCTCGATACTGCTTGCACTCGTCCTCCGAGTAGCCGTCCTCATGAATAATCCTTCACAACAGACATACAATCAATCAATCAGTGGGGTATAGGATATTTAGCCCTCATTAAAATGTAATTCTGAATTGTTCTAATGTGATTTAAATATATAAAGTGCAAGATAATGTGTGAGTATATATATATTAGGGCTGTCAAATGATTAAAATTTGTAGTCAAATTAATCAGGATTTTCAGTGGATTGATCATGATTAATCACTAATTGCAACTACACCTGAAATCCTAACCATTTTTTCCCTGAAATGCCTACCAAAAGATAAATAACAGGACACAGATACAACTGTAGAACTGTTCTTTACAAGCCTTCGCAAAATGTCAGCAGTTTTTAATACAGCCAGCATAAAGGATTTTAGTACCCACGTGTCACTGATGCAAAGTGCAGTTACTCCGAGGTAATTGTTGCCCCACTTTCCTGACACTTCATATATATATATATATATAAAAAAACCTGCATTGTTTATCCTTTTGATATTTTATTAAAAAATTCACAAAATTCTTCTTTGAAATAAAACAATTGAAAATGGGTGAAAAAATATTTAGCGCTTTACATTTTTTACCAATATAGCTTTATTATGGAAATGTTAATTATCAATAGAATTTTGTAAATGTTAACACAGTATTTTTCGGACTAACTTTAGCCCATGAATTCTACATCGATACTTCTAATGTCACAAATTGTTTAATCGAGAAAAAGGGCTTTAACGCAAATAAATGCAGAGTCACATGACAGAATTAGCCTATTGGCAGCGTCTGTTTTCGTGGTGTTGCTCGTGTTAAAGCACCTTAGCCTAGTTCAAAAGCGCGTTAAATCCTATTCATATCGCTGCTACTTCAGTTTTTTTTTTTCTTTCATTTTGTTAACTTAACTTACAAAAATATATATTTGGCATATGGGCCTTTTTTCTTTTATAGCTTTTTCTGTTCACACAAGCCCTGCGCGTGATTTGATGTTAATCCTCATATTCTGTTTATGCTGCTTTTTTCATGTATAAAATTAATCCCTGGAAACAAATTAACCAAAAAAATAAAATAACCTAAATTAACTAAAATAACCTAATTTAACATTCTAACAGTCTAATAAAATTTAATCAGGAAAACAACAACAAAAAACATACAACTGCACCTGCATATGAAACTTTAATGAAAACTCAAACTATTTTTATGTAGGCCTATATAATTTAATAATGGGATTTTTTTTTCTCGTTCCCCCCCTCCCCAAATGGATTAAGAACAAACTATTTGCATTTCATTTGCACAATAGGTGAAATTATGTATGGAAACAGCTTAAGAGCATCTTTTGTTTGTTTTTTGCGATGCACTAAAACTTAGGCGACAATTAGTTTTTTTAAGGATGACGTCATCACGAACACCATTTTATTAGTAAAAGGCATGTTTGATGGAAGCAGGATGGATACAGCAAATTTCGCAAAAAAACAAACAAACAAACAAACAAAAAAAATCTGCAAACTCTCTTTGTCGATAACAAAACAGCGGAAAAACTGGATGGAAACATGGCTAATGAGATTTTCTACCCATTTCAATTGTTTTACTTCAATGATAGGAATGCATTTTTTGAACGAAAGATCAAAAGGATAAAGAACGCAGATTTATTTTCACAACCACCTTTGCTAAGATTTATCAAGGGTGCCAATATTAGTGGAGGGCACTGTATATGTGCATAAGGGTCAAAGACATCAAAAACGCATTTTCACAAACGTGATTTTATGTCCATAGAAAGCACATGAAATGTAAACAAAATGTCTTACTTTCAAGGTTCCAAATAAAGGTTTAAAGAATAAAATATCGAAATTAGGCTGAAATAATGTTACATTGTTATTCAGTTTAACAATATTTACGTAAAAAAAACAACAACAACATGCTTATTCTGACTTGTACATATTAAAATATATAAAATAAGGAAGCATATTAAATTTAATTGTGTTTTAAATTAGGAAAAAGGATTGTGGCAAATTGAAAAAAAAATATAATTAAAACTAATTAGTATTTAGGGTGAAAGTATTTAATCTTTTAATGTATCAAATTGATTTTTGTTGTAAATATGTCTGACAGGATTGTTACACAGAATAAAATTTTAGTGGGTAAATTTGGTAAATCATGTAAAAATGTGTGATTTATTTTTTGCTGAGAAAACAAAACAAAAATTGCAGTTAATTGAAATGAAAAGTGTTTTGGGGGGAAATAACACCAATTTAAAGCAGTATTACACTAATTGTTTTTTTTTTTTAAACAGTGGCAGTAAAACCTTTACATTATTAAATTATTTCAAATAAATAAAATTAAGCTTTTTATTCATTTAAAAATTGTAAAACATTATATTGAATAAATAAAACATAAAATATAAAATAAATAAAACTGAATAAATGGCAAAAGGTAAGAAGATTAGGTTTTAACCCGAAGCCTGGCTTTAGTGTCCAGATGTAATATAAAATGTATTAATATAAACAGGCTTTTGCAGTGGACAGAACTTAGCCACTAAATTGATTTTAAGTGCTGGTGGGAATTGTCCTGTGGATCTTGTCAGACTTCAAATCTATGGAGATTTTTTTAATATAGTCAGCTTTGGCTCAGTAGTTCAGAGAAAAATCTCTGAGGATAGAACCAGAAAGCCAGTTCACTGCGGATTACTCAAATGACACACAGATTGCATTTAAAACACCTTTAAAATGAAAATAAAAGTAAACTTCTCTGATACAGCTAAAAACAGCTAGAGTCAATTTATTATAATGTAATTCAAATATTTATGAATATATGCTGTGAATACAGCCCAGGTCAATGTGTGTGTGTGTGTGTGTGTCAGGATGCATTCAGTGAGGAGACATTTTCCATCAGAGTGATTAGATTGTAAAACTGCTTTGTGAAACAGAGGCGTAAAAAGATCAGCAGGGGTCAAGGTCAGGTAAACAGTATTAACTGCTGCCAGAGGCCCAACTACATATACACGCACATCAACAGCTGTTTATGTGAACCAAGGAGACACACAGGCTACATACCTAGACAGGACTTTTAGCCATCAGCGTAACGCTTGTAACATTTGTGCTAAAAATGCTGTCTAGGTAGACAACCCTCTCAGTCTTGAGACGACTTCTGGCCCCCCCAAAAAAATGGGAGAGGAGCGGGAAATGATAGTGGGTTGGTGCATCAGGACACAGATCGGATAACATTCAGATCACAAACGTGTTTACACTTGTCTTATCAATGTGTATGTGGACAACATCTGGATACAAGTCGCAATGCCAGGTATTAAAACGCAGCCTTAAAACACACCTGACGCCGATTTGAAATGTTTGTTGAGTGGCGCTATCTAATGCTCTGTGACAAAATAAAATAATGTACCATGGGCATTACACCTAAACCCTGCCCTATAGTTTGAACAAAAGAAAATGTGATGTAAAAACGCAATCGCTAGCAAGCTCTTTCATCACGAGTCACAATTTGTACCCAAGGGTTCAGCATCTTAAGTCTGTGTCAGCTGAGCTACAGAGAAAGTTTATTACCTCTGGAAAGTGAATCATAACTGTGCAGGAATCTTTTTTTGTTTTTACACCTCTAGATAATTTCTGTTGGAAACTGCAATAATATGTACTTATTGGTACACATTTCACGTCTTATTCAATCATTTTGGCAGCATAAACCTAGTCCCTTTCTTACAAATTGATCTCAAGCTTGAATTCAGATCTGCTTCCATTCAATCAACGGCTGCAAGATTGAACTATGACCCTGTGTTACCTTTTTTTTGTTCCTCTCCAATAATCTATTTCATTCGGATATGCGTCACAATGTGAAAGCA
Organism: Enteromius unitaeniatus; assembly: GCA_032359435.1. Taxonomy (NCBI): domain Eukaryota; kingdom Metazoa; phylum Chordata; class Actinopteri; order Cypriniformes; family Cyprinidae; genus Enteromius; species Enteromius unitaeniatus. Next base: position 6,806,963 of record JAUMHI010000052.1, read on the forward strand.
AATATTTGAATCTACTTCTGTTTTAACAGTCTAGCTGCCTGAATCAAGTTGACAATCTAGCCTTCGAAATGCCTCACTAAATCTGACTCACTGAAATGAATTATTCTAAACATTTAGACTTGGTACTCTGTGGTTTGTGTATGAGTACGTGCAATTTTATGAAGTGGCACAACTGTGGAAAACCTTCAAATGTTTCATAAGAACGAATATGTGTATGTTTGTGAGTAAGAAAATGTCTTTATTAAAAATTTTTCACTTTAGAGTTGAAGCTGTTCCCTCTCATATTATCCGCACCAGCGTCAACAGCTGGCATTCAAAGATGTGTCTGAAAGAGTAAGAGATTTTGAGTAGAGAAAACATTGTTCACTCACTTCATCTGTTTTACGATGGTGCTCTTCCCCGATTCTCCAGCACCTGTGACCAAAACACAAAGGAAAAACAAGGTTATAAAAACAACACTTGTGCACACTTCATCTTTAAACAGGAAATCAAGCTCACAGTTACTGTTGTTTCCTCTGTCTAGTCAGAGTATTAGCGTTAATGCCCACCCTGTATTGCGTGTGTGTGTGTGTGTGTGTGTAGCCTATACTTCCAGTAACTCAAATCTTGCTGACTTAGCTGCCGATCTTCAGCGTTCCATTCTCTCCCCGACCTGGTGTTTATCAAGTTTGGCCTTTAATGGAGATGTCTGAGTGCTTCACAAACAGGAAACGGGGCCTTATCAGGGTAATTTTCACAGGCCTGCGGGGGCACGCTACTCATTTGACATCCAACTCCCTTATTTGAACATTATATAAACACACAAAACATAACGGCCATACGCTAGAATCAACAAGCTCCCACAAGCACCTTCTAACATCTCAAAAACAAATATCTACGCATCACAACGGCGTATCTGATACGGACTGGCACATGTTTGTTCTCTAGGGAGCGTGTTCGTGTCACATGACGTGCAGCTCTGAGATGTAGCACTGCCCCCGGCTGTCAGTCTGTGGCCCTCTTACACAACTCTAAACACACACGGATTATGCTGCAAACTGAGCGGAAAACTGCCCTCGAACTCCAATGAAATGGCATCCGTAGTCTAAAAAGCAAAAGAAAGTAAAGAAAGCTTATCTGTGTGTCAAATGATGGCTTACTGATGTAAAAATTTTAGCACACCTGTCAACGTGCCACACTCTCACACCCACTTACTCTACGTGAAGAGACGACTTCACACTTGAGCAGCTGCTGTCAACGCCTCAAACATGCAAAATCAGATCTCCCACATCTTACACAGACAGCAGCCGTTCCAACTTCAGCCATGCATCAGTTTCATCAGCGGTTTTCATTTGATAGATTTTTGCTGTTACTGCATGTTTAGAAAGTTGGTGTAAAGAGCTTTTCACACACTTGTGATTGTAACTATAATAGTGCCCTATCAAATTTCAGTTGTATTGTTTTTGGATACAGATTAAAGAGTTTCATTATTTTTTTCAGTAATCAAAAACAATGTCGACAATTGAGCTCATAAAACTCATCACATTGTTAATGATTATTGTAAATGTAATGATTGAATACTATACTATTATAAAAAAAATAGCCATCAAATGCAATACAGCAATTCATTTTTTAATTTTAACCTTTAAATTGAGATCAAATGAAAACTTTAACATTTATTTTTATTGTTTGGCAAACAATAAAACATCAACAATTTTATCCCTTGGTATGGACATTAATATAATTCTTGTTATACTTAGTTTGTGAACTTGCATTGTGCTCAATCCCTTAGAAGACAGACAGGAGACTGGATAGCCATCATGGGAAAATTAAAGCCTGTATGACTCAACATGTCTAGCGTTCATACACCTAGTAATGTGCACCTGTAGGATGTGACCATTTTTGTTATTGTCTATGAATGAAACTGGCAGCTCTTCCACGGAATACATTTTAAACCATAACAAAAGACAAAAAGGTAATCACACGAACAACGCTCAACCAAACACAGTAGTCGTGGATTACCAGAAAACCATTTTAAACAACCAGAAATGAGCTACACATAAAAGCATGCCAAATCTTTTCAATTTATCCAATTACGGTTATAGATTCTTCGCAGGTTTTCTGAACTGAAAGCTGTGTGCCATCTCCTACGAAACTAGTCTGAAACCTCACCAGAGATTCCACTGAGATGGGAGCTGGGTTCTTCCTGTATCCAAGAACATTTATTACACAATGGCCTGTATTTTCAGCGCACTACCAATTAAACCTGACCTGTTTTCATTTTATGAGCTCAATTCCAAAGCAATATGCACACGGATATTCACTTGCAGTTTTTTCAGTGTATACAGTAGTCAACATTTGAACATCTGAAGTGGATCAAAAAAGTGAATCTTGTTTTCCTTAGACAAGAGCGCATTTTGGTTTTAGGACAACTAGTGTATATGCATATGTAAATACCACATGCTTATTCTGATTTAAAGAATAAAGAAGAATATTAAATTTTTTTGTGTTTTAAATGAGTAAAAAATCTAGAGCTACAAATAGCTTGAGAGTGGTTTATCTTCAATGTTTGAGGTTTTATTTATTTTTTTCTGTCACATCATAGGACACACCGATACATCAACTACCCATATACACACACACACACACACACACACACACACACAATTAATCTAAATGTTAAACCCAGACAGACTCAAGACCTCCAAATGAGTGCAAAAGGCCTGGTGTCAGGTGTCTCATCACACAGTTGCGATGCCTCAGATCTGAGGGCAGACGTGGGTGTGTAAATGACAACATGGGCTACGCTAATGAGAGCTCACCGATACAGTACAGCGACGTGCCAGTGAGCTCAGGTGTGCACTCCTGATTCGGGGCCAGGTTGTCTGGCTGAGGTTGACTGAGTTTTTGTGGTCATTATGGTCTGAGGCACACCGGTTCACTGTGAAGACGAGAATAATTCTGTTTTGTTGCTGCAGCTGCGACCCAGGTTACCACAGTACACATCTGTCTCTGTCCACCCTGCCTGTCTTATTTTCTAGCTCAGCCATCACTTAACCAGTTTTATGGTCTCTCAACTGCATTATGAAATCAAAAGCAAGTAACTTACCTATTTAAAAGGCTGAGATCATGCATGTGATCCATCTACTCACGTTTAAACAGACTCAAGTTCTTGCTCTCGCTTTCTCACTTCACTCGTCCTCTGAGTTTTTGTATTCATTGCTCCAGCAGACAGACTTGACCACAGCTCTCCGCCCTTTGTGGTGCGGTTGCTAGGCATTAGCTCCTTTCTGCTCAAATTCTAGGAATCTCCAAGCCTTCACAAGCAGAGCGTGATCTCTCTGACCGTTCACTTAATAAATGCATCTCCGGCTTCTCCCTTATCTTCTGCTCTAGTGTTCGCAGGCTAGTCTTATAACAATGCTGGACTAATAATATTAGAACATAAAAAGAGCCTTTAAAATAAATTAATTCATTAAATCTGATAATGATAATTGAATTATAATATAATTTAAAAATGAAACGTAGGCAGTTAACAAAAACATTTTTTACAGGACAAATTATCCACTAAAAATATAAATAAAATTACATTAAATAACCTAAATTAAATTCAGGGGGAGTCAAATAAATAATTTTAGAGGTTTAAAATATGGTTATAGGGTTAACAATAAAATGAGCAGTGTAAGAGCTTTTTTTATTTTAATAAAACCAATAAAAAAGTATTAGATGAAAAAAACAAAGAACAAAATATATATATATATATATATTTTTTTTTTTTTTTGGTATATATATTATATATTTTTTTTCTCATATATATATATATATATATGTTTAAAATAGTTTTAAGGTAAGCTGTACAGTAGCGGCTTTCCCTAAATATATAAACATCAAATATGCAGATATAATTTTTCTCATCTTTCAGTCCTAATCTTGTAATATATTCTAAGCATCCCTTAAAACATATGCTAATGTCTATGTCCTGCTGGGTATAGCTACAAGTCAAAAAGCTGAAACAAAGGTAGAGAAATTTCTATTAGGATTCTAGTAGAGTTGGGCGATGTCGATCAATTTGGCATCGAACAATATTGTGGTGAACCTGGGTTGTGGCAACACAACTGTAAAAAAATTTAAAATAAATAAATAAATATAAAAATGAATAAATAAAAAGGAACACGAACAAGCAATTTATTAATCATGCACTTTTTGACACAATACATACAACCACACACTTACAGACTAAATACTTTGGATTAATGAAGTGGTGGTTTAATAAGCACGGAGCATCCTTGCAATGCCCCTAGGGTCATTTCTAATGTCATTGGCTGCTCAAACCACCGCTTGATAATGAATCAGTAATGAGAGATGTTGTGAAAAACTCTTTTGATGCGGCTCACCCTGATCAATGCAGACTGATGATGCCCCGCAGATGGGCGAGTGCGATTGTTTTTATGTCCCCGTTTATATTCAGTAAATGGATAAAACGGTCAGCCTTTTATTGGGCTGTCTGATAAATTTATTTGTCTGCTTATTTACGACTTTCATTTTTGGTTGGATCATGGCCCTCCAGTCAGATCAATAGAGTCTAGAAATGTTGCTCTGAACATGAGTGAGACGAAAGTCTAAATGTCTTACACGTTTGTTTGGTGGTTTCACAAGACATTGCACACACTGGTAATACCTGAAGCACCAACACACACTGTGACGTAGGGAGAAGTTTGTGTGTTCAGTAAATAAGCTTTTATTGGTCTGTGGGTGAGACACCTTCAAAATCCTGACAATAAACAGAGACTGTGCACGTCTACAGCTTGGTTGCACCTGCTGGTCAACTGTAACACACAGGCTCTGTTCAAAATCCTGAAGAACTGCTTGGAAGACAGCAAAGGCTAAACATTAAAATAATTTGCCACTAAACAGTCAGCATCTTGAAAACAGAACAAATGATTTCAACAGACAATGACACTAAGCTAATTACATGCAGGCCGGATGAAATCAGTTTTATTTTTCCAAATTTTGCTTTCTTTTGTTGTTTTACATTTATTTTATGTTAAATGAAAAATAATTTAGTTGGGGTGTCAAAATTAATTTTTGCATTTATTAATCCAAAGTTTAACTAACACTCTACATTATACAGTACATTTTTATGACTGGATTTCATGATGTGGAAAATGTCGATGGAATCGCAGAATCATGGCCCTATAATATTCTAAGGATATTCTAAGGATTAAAATGTATAGCACCCAAATATTGGGTAAAATTATTAGTATGCATCTTTTTATTACTATTACTTGTATCTTGTGGAACAGCCACCACTTTGAGGGAGTGACTATGGTGCCTTAACTACTTGAACTACTTTTTGAACTACTAACTCAACTTAACTTTAAAACAACAACTCAAAAACAGCATGAATTGCAAAGTCCCATGCCAAGACATCAGTATGCATCCAAGAGGGTTTTAGAAAATTCATTGAAATTAAATACAACAAAATGCTAACAACTAGTCAACCATGTCTAGCTAAATACATGATAGATAAACACAGGAATGTCAAAAAGAAAAAGAAGAAATGTGTTAAAAATCTAGTCGATCCAGAAAGAATAAGTAAAGGCTTTCTGGAAAGCACATTAGCATGCATCTAAATCACAGCTTCCACAACATCTCACACGTGTGTATTAGTGGATGTGTGATGTAATACACTGGGAAACGCAGAATAGAAACAAAAGACCCTTTCCTCATCCGGCTCCTAAGATGCCAACGAGCGTCACGTGGCCATTGTCCCAGAGCCCACCAGTTTCCACCGAAGGAGGGAAATCCATGCCAGTCCCATCCGCCTGGGCCATCCTGCTCTCTATAGGCCCTTATGGGGCTACAAATGGTCCGTATGTATGTGAGTGTGTGTGTGTGTGTCAGAGGGGGTGGGAAGAGAAGGACAAAGAGGCCAGTGTGAGTGTGGCTCTGGTTGTGTGGACAGCAATGCCACTGTTTACCATCATTTAGGTCACAACAATTACAGCTAAACCAGCTACACACACACACAGAGTTAGAGCCTCTAACGCCTCGGGCCTCCATCAGCACCGCAAAACTCTTCATTCAAATAGGCAGCAAACACAGACAGAATATAATAGTGCTCACATGGGCCCAGCTGAACATGATTGGCATCAAACAGAGGCGTTAACAGCCTAGTCCACTTCCAGCTTCAATCATTTTGGCTCTTAAAATTACAGCTCTAAAAAAATTGGACAAGCAGTGTCAGATTTTAGAAGCTCAGCAGAAGCAGCAGTAATGAACTGCTAATCAGGCTGTTCAGTTCGTCTATAATTTAGGGTGGTTCGTTCTTTGTTCTAAGCCTGCGGTCTGTCTTGGCTAGCTTGGGCTGCACCCACCAGTCTGGTCTGGCCTGGTATGGCAGGCTGTTCAGATGGTGTTATGTTTAAATATTCTAACTGATTTTCCTACAGGCTTTTATGACAGCTGGCTTTCTCCACTTTTGTTTTGTCAGTATTTCCTTACATGATCACTGAGGAGGAAGTGATGTCAGAACTACAGGAATATAATGCGATGACCAACGACACTGATTAGTGGGTGAGAATCACAAAGCAGGTCACAATCAACTCCAAAACATTCAATTTCATTAACAAAATTAGTAAATCATATTAAATCTATTAACTCAAAGTAGTAAATAAATAGTAAATATACATTTATAACCCACCAAAAAAGCTAGAAAATTCCAAACAATTCCTAGAAAGAGAGGCAACAAACTGGATTAAGACCAAAAGACGACAGACATTAACTCTTTTGCAGTGAGGCAATATACCTTTGGTGTTTTATACTGTAACGGTTAAGGTTAGATGTGGGTGGGGAGGAAGCAGGTCTGAGATCAGGGAATAAGAGAACAAAAGGTCTGAGCAGGAAGCATTTCCTTCAAATCCCATAAGAACAGAGAGTGAGAGAGATATTGCCAACAGTTCCTACTGTCTCAGTCAGACCCAGGATGCAGGAGGTCAGAACAATGAAAACTCCCCACTTCCCATGTATGTGTGTATATATATATGTATGTATATGTATATGTGTATATATATATATATATATATACACACACACACACACACACATACATATATATATATACACATACATACATACATATAT
>JAUMHI010000052.1:6814606-6880334 GCA_032359435.1 Enteromius unitaeniatus
CATACATACATACATATATATATATATATATATATATGGTATAACAAGGAAAATGTTAACTGGATCTGGTATTAATTTATTTTCTATTTTCCAAGCAGAGGACCCACAAGAGAGAGGCAGAGATGAAAATACATTGCTGTCTCAAGACTTGTTTACTAAGAATACAGCTGGCACCGCTGGACGGAGACTGCAAACACTGAAAGAGAAAAGAGCCTGGCAAACGCAAGCGTGTTCATTAAATAAACATTAAAATTAATTTTGGTCTCTCGTTGGCTCATGTTCCTCCTTACATCAAAGTCATGTTCAATGAAATGGCCATTTTATCATCTACAAGATAAAAATGTAAGGTTTGATCACCTAGAAAAGAAACAGCACACCTTTTTTCAACAAAACACATGATTCGAGGCATCACATCCATAGCAATACAGCTGTTAATACAGCTAAGACAATAAATAAGACCGAGAAACCAATAAGACCTCTGACCTCCACAGACTTCAGGAGGCAAAGGAAAAAGTCTGAGCTACCATGTGTGAAAGTTAAATAACAACCTATTTATTTAGAAGCATGACGGTCATTCTCATGACCTGTGACCATGTGTCCACTCACCACACACACTTCTGAAACCCATATTGCACGTGCCCTTGGAAAATCAATCAAAACAAAGAGAGATAAACCCTACAAAGAAGTGAAAATTCAAATTATCTCCAGTTGCAACATCTGCATCCTCTGCCAGCTCATGAGATGTTTAATTAGGCAAGCACAGTGTTGTCTAATGACTCTAACAGGTCCATTGAGAGGGTTGTTGATATAAATAAAGTGCTTGGTAAGAAGGTTATGCACGGAGTAATTTCTATTAAACACCTGCCTTCAGGGCCCTTGTGAATAAGAGAGAGAGTTTGTGTATTTGGCTGGGCAAAATATGACTCTGGTCTCATTAATCTAGGCAGACAGCAGAAGGACGAAGCATTGTGTGTGTGTGTGTGTGTGTGTGTGCAAGCAGCAGCCCAGAGGCCTTGAAGTCTCCTGGCAGACGGCAGATCTCCCCTGAGCTTTCCAGTCTAACTCATCTAAAGAAACCCTCTCAACACGTACAAAAACACATCAGATGCATCAAAAAGCTTTATATCCCTCAGCGTGGAGCAAAACTCACAGACAACGGGTTTTATCACATATGAACCCATGCTGTTCTCCTCCTTTTGGTACCTTTAGGCTCATGCACACAACCAAATCATTCACAAGCCAGTTCAAGTTTGCTGCACTAAAAAAAAAAAAAAAAGCAAGTGTTTCCTCAACCTCTCAACTATGGCATGTGGCATGTATTAGCCTAACCAAACCCAACCTTTCCAACTTTCCAAAGTCTATGTATACAAGCAGCAAATATATATATATTAATCCACATTTATCCTGTCAAAATACCATAGTTGCACAGATAAGATGCACAGAGGAGCTCAAAATGTCACTCAAATCCACTGCTGCACATAAATTATTCACCAACCCACAATTAATTAGTGTGCATTTTTTTTTTTTATTAACCCAACTTGCGGATTATCTGCAGCGCCCACAGATATAACTGCCATCCACGCATCACCAGTATATTTCATGGAATTTGCCAAATTTTGAATAATTAAATAAAAGTAGGTCAGTGTACAACTCAAAATTTATTTAGTTATAAATAACTAATTTTAATAGCTTTAATAATAATTATAGTACTATTAATGAAATTAAATTATTATAAAAAAATATATTTAAGCAATATTTCACAGAAAATGTAAATGCACACCACAGTATTTCTAAAATAAAAAGATAATTTAAATAATAATAAATTAATTCTTTAGAATTAATTCTAGACTTTAAAATGAAATCCAGAAAACAAAGAAATTGGGCCATTCAACATGTCATAGGGCCTTAAAAATTACATTTTTGCTACAGTTTTAATAAATTGTTACATTTTGTTTGATTTGTATGTAATATATATATGTAAATGTGTTTAAAGTTTTTCTGTACTTTTTTTTACTAAATTATTCTGGCAATCACAGCTGCCATTTTTTTTTACTACAGATTTTTTTTGATGCATCTAAAAGAAAACAAACTAATCAAGTGTAGCATGAAAAAAAAAATGGACAAAACGGATTTCATAGGGTTTGGGGTATAATCTACTACAGATAAATCCATCCATAAATCACATGAATAAAAAGTAAATTATGTTCATTAATATGCTGGTTGATCAGCCGTCTGCTCCTCATAAAAGTCTGGCTACTCAACTAGCCTCAGTTTCAGCCCTCATCTGCTTTGGCAGCCGTGTTGTTTGTGCTGATCGATACGTAAATGACAATAAAAGGTTGGAGACTGCATCCCATGCATTGACTGAGGGGTCAGACAGAGTGGATGTGGATAGTTAAAGTGTCAGATCTGGGCAAAAAGAACAACTTCAGGTCTCTCTGTTGAGTATGCAGGTCTCAGTCAGTAATTTACAAAAGTCATTCTAAAAATCATGTGACTTTTCAAAACCAGTCCATCCAATTACCATCAAGGCTGTCTCTTCTCTCAGTTTTATAGTCCAGGGATGAATGAGTGGAGATAAATGCGGATGCATGAGGGGGGAGTGTATAAGCGTACAGCACAATCTTGCTGCAGATCTGACTAAAAAGAACCAGGCGGTTGTTCAGTTTTAGAGAGCGTGTGCATTAATTCAAAAGAGAAAGAGAGAGAACAGTATGTGCACGCCTGATGTTTTAAGCATCTAAAAATCAATTAGCCATGTGAACCCTCATCTGAGGTGAGGATTTCTTCTAACTGACGCACACATCAAAAGCTGCTCTGATTACCTCCACAAACAGGAAATCCTCTTTAATTCCACAGCTGCAAAAGAGGACAAACGAACAAAAGCATGTGACTGTCCGGAGACTTTACAATGAACTATACACACATATACAATAGAATAAACCACATACTGACATAAACATACACAACCAGACACTTGTATGAGTCAAGAAAGGTATAAATGTGAAAAGACACTTAAGATGCTTCCGGGTACTTAAGCTGCTATTGTTTTAGAGAAGGAAACCCGACATCCACTTCACAACAGAATGATGCTGACACAAAGCTTAATCTGAAAACCTGTACAGCTGGACTTCCGTTTGTAGGCAAGAGTATTCCTCTAAATAGTGGAAGTACACTGGACACTAAGGGTGTCGAGTGTAACAGATACATTACAGAAAAACTACACTGTAAAAAAAACATTTTCCAGTTTACAAAGCCTTTTGAGTCTCCAATATAAAAAAATGCTATTTTTTTGTAACTGCATAAAAATGTTTGTCAGACCAACAAAACTACCACAAATGTTGCCCTAACTGGTCAAACACAGTTGCTGAAATGTTCAGTTTTGTGAGTGCCGGGCATGCATTGCAGCATGAATAAATTATGCACTTACTGTTATAGGATTATTGTTTTGCTGTTCGCCAATTTATTTTGAACCATTTTTGTTGTAGTGTGATGTAAAGAGCTCATCTTTTTAACATTTGTTTATAGCCACCATTCTTTAGGTTAGTGTGTCTAGTTTTAAGACCTAGACTATGTTCAACCACTTATGTCCATTTTCTGGATATCTTAGTCATGTAAGTGGTCTTACAAACAAAGACAATGTTGTCTAATTATTAGACTAACTTATCCATTAACATTTGTCTTTTAAAAAATAAAATAAAAATCTTTCAAGAAACAACAACAAAAAATATATCACCATTCAAGATAATAAAATTTGTTATCTGAAAAAAAAAGACGGGACTTTACTCAGTGACTTGGGATGAGTGAACAACTTGGTCTAAAGTTGAGTAAATTAAAAAAAAAACCTGTGCATCGAGTTGCCTTAAAATGTTACGTTAAGTCAACTTTTCATTTTTTACAGTGTAAACAACATGCAGATGGCATGGACATATTTTTATTTATAAATATAGCACCAATGAAAATGAGTTAATGTGCTGTATTGTGGATTTCCAGACTTCAGTACGTCATGGAACAGACGCTGTATTCTGCTCAGTCTTGGATTGGGCCACCAGAGGATCCAATAAAAGCATGACGAATGTATTATGCATACCTCCATTAGTGAGCTGGCTTCCTGAACACACACAAATAAATTATGGATAATGTCGACAAAGCATAAGTTAAAAAAAAATAAATAAATAAAAAAAAAAGAAAGGTGAGAGAGAAGAGGAGAGAGAAAGAAAGAAAGAATGACGTCTTTTCCATCCTGCTTAATCCTGCAGGTACTCACAATCCTTCTGATTGCATGTCTAAGCTTAAGCAAAAGGAATATTGATGATAAAAAATAAAAAAAAATCTGGATTCACAAGATTAGGAAATTGATTTGGTCAGACTTAGCCCACTTTTTTATTATATCTATTTGTTTTTTATTATAAAAGAATAATTTAACAATACTTGTATTAATTCCAGCTTGTATTAGATTTTTCCACATTTGTGAAGTATGCAGCACTCTGAACTCTCTGACAGCCCTGTGTTTGATTCCTGCTCTAGGCACAGAGAAGAGCTTAATAAAGCCACGCCACTACCCCATGCCAGGCAATGCATTACTAAAATATCATTATCGCTTCGCAGGATGGGGGGGGTGTCACAGATATGCCCTTCAACAATGAACAGCAGACAGTTCAATCATTATATTCCCTAAAAGTGGTTCAGCTCAAATATTGGCAGAAGTGCTGGATTTTTAAATAAAGACACCACAGACGAAGACACTTAAGCCAAGAAGAGATGCAAGGACAATTCTACATTAAAAGTGTAGCACGCCAGACTCTGCTATTGTGCCGTTTTTGGCAGAGGTGCGAAAGAAAGCAACCAGTGTTGTGGCAGTGTGTTGACAGATGCAACGGATGGCACACACAAGCGTCGTGCTTGATAATTAATTTTGGCGGAAAGGGCTTCTATCAAAGGAAGAAGTCTGTCTGGCGCTCCAGGTTGCCTTGAAGCCCAAAGAGAAGAAAGAAGAGAAAGACTCCAGACATCCACACACAAACCAAACTGCCCTTAATGATCCGGATCAGAGCCAATTTCATTCTAAAGTGACATTCAACTGAACCTGTCCCAAAGCCAACCTGGGAGCTTTCATCATATCAAACTACACCCGACAAATGACCCCTGATCATCTTCTAACCGCGGCGGAGGAGAAATTAGTCACTGTAGCCTCTTACCTCTGGCCTTCCTATGATATCCATTACCAAACACCAACTCAACATGCTACTTTTTTGCACGGAGTGAATATGAGGTAGATGGTTGATTATATAGTAACCTATATTTCCTACTTGCCTCTAGAAATCAGCAGGATGAAAAATGTCCATTCTATTCAATTTTTTGATGCAGTGAGATACCAATTCTATCCAATACTAATAAGCAACTAATACTTATGTCGTTTACTTATGTCTTGGTTATGGTCAATAACTGATCATGTTTATATATTTTAGACATATGTTTATATATTTTTAATGACTTCACCTCCACTTAAAACTGAGAGAACTGAATCCAAATCTGCACAAAATTTGTAACGCTGCTCTTTTACATCTGAAACAGAGTGCAAGCAGAGGTGAAAATATCTGCTTTTCATCTCATCAAATGAAATCGGAGTTCAAAAGAAATCTGTGGCTCAGGGCTGACAATCTCCAGACCCTGAGCTCAGGCTGAGACTTGTCAGGGGTTAGATACAGATGGATGGTGGCCAGTCCTTTACAAGGCCTGGGCACTGTAGGGAAACGCATTCAATTCCCTAAAGACAAACCGTCTTGCAATTATAATAACCGAAAGGCCAAAACCTGGTAAACTTTTTTATAATTTCATCTTCTGAATATTCAGATAAAAAGAAAGCATCAAACTGAGTTAATACTGTTTCTGTGACACAGCGGTAACATTTTGATAACACATGCAAATTCAACGTCAATTAAAAAGGGTGCAAACAACACCTTTATCTATGGTCACCTGTCATTATTAACAACCTTTCCAAGCTTCCATTAAGGTTAGCAGCTTTAGAAACAGGTGGTATTTTAAACCGGGCAGCATTGTTGGAAACATGACACTGATGTGTGGAAGCAGGAAGATGGATTAAAGCCTAATAAAAGATAATGAGAGCAAGGTTAAGGCATGTTTCTGAGGAAACAGGTATTTTTTTCATTTCAAGGCGAGATTAGCTTTAAAGTCTCGTCTAGTCTACCTTTATCAGGAGCAGTGAGCAACACCAAGCAATTATGCAAGCCAAAAATTTACACTGCAGGGCAGAAAATGCTAACGTGTTGTATTAATATAAAAACAAAGAAGCTAAGGCTGTCATTCTGAAACAAAGAATAAGATTAATGTTTTGTTTTTTTACAGGTGCAGGTCAAATGTAAAGTGATAAATATCAGTAATTTGTAATTCCCCATGCAAACTAGACGATCTTGTGATTTTACTGCAACATTTTAAAGTGAGTCATGTGTGATGTAAAATACTGCAGCACACTGCATTTTATTTCATCAATGAAAGGATTGACTTTATGAAATCACTTTGCAGTAACATAAATTATATTAACTTTTCCTATGCAATACTGTGAAGTCCAACATTGAGCCACAGTCAAACTAAATATGAACGGATTAATTGCCTGTTTGTACCAAAAAGAATACAAAAATCTTTAAACGTTTAAATGTAATATAACTAAATTCAAATATTGATACTTGAAAAAGTGAAATATCACAACTGCATCAATTTCATATATATATATATATATATATATATATATATATAGCCTAAGTTAGTTGTAAATCGACCTAAAACTCATTAACCGAGGTCACCAAATGATTAATTCCTTCAGAGGCTTTTGTACTTATATTAGTAGGTTACTTCTCCCACACAGTGCCAGTTTATTACAAACATATAAATTACGGTTCATAGTGTCAAGTGTGGAGCTTAATTTGTATGCTACTGATGCTACTTCAAATCAGTCACTGCTTACGTAGACTATCACCCACTTATTAATTATCAGCGTCAGCCACTGAAACAACCATATGAGTCCACCACAAGTCATTCGCTACAATATGAGACATCCCTCTTTGCAATGCAACTATAAGCAATTTAAAAACTCCAGCACCTGTTATCTGCCTCAGGTTTATACAGCCAGCTCGAGTTATGCATTACCCAGTTCTCATTTCAATGATGCTTTTGAAAGCATTCTGCCTGGCAAGCCATGTTAATGGCTCCTACGTCACGCTGCAGACTGAAAAGCAATGATTTGAGAACAGGCCAGCCCTCTCTAAGGGGTCTATACTTGATGGGTACAGGGAACTGGTAGCTTTGAGAAGAAATGCTGGTTTCTTGAATAGCATCAAGCAAACTTCTCAAAACTGCCTAATTTGCCATCTCCCTTGAAGCCCAATCAGTCAATATTTCTTAATTGTTCCTGTGATTCAAGTTTTCATTTCCTTGGTGAGATTGACCAATAGGTATTGATGCATTGAAGACTTACAGTTTAAGATCAGAGCGAATTCTCAGAAAGAAAACATGTCACAGGAAGTTCAGTCCCATTTGCATTGCCATAGTAACCTCAACCAACCCGAGAGTGGGAAAAAGGTGTGGTCAGAGTAAAAATATTTATAGAAGGGCTAAAGGTCTTGCGCCAGACCGACAGTCTTCATTTATTACTTGCGGGACTGTTAAAGCATCATTTCATTTATTAACTTTGAAACACAGACTACGCTTTGGCTCAGATGCCATGTCACATGTTGTCTATTACACCACCTCCCGTCCTAAAACATTACAAGGATAGCTAAAAGGGCCGTGATATTTCATCTGGCTTGTAAGTTATGACCAGGAATAACCTGTGGGCAACCCTGCAGTGACAAGCCAACAGAAAGACCTAATCTCCTGCCAGCCCTGTTCAGAAGCCAAGAGCGCTGACAGATCAGGATCATTATCCATCAGTGGACCCCTCAGGTCATCAAGGGAGAGAGATAAGACCCTGAAGAACAGGTATAGTAGATCCATCTCAGATTAGAGCTGCTCTTGAGAAACCAGAGAGAGAGATGAGGGGGTTGGGTATTTGAAAAGCTACAAATAGGAACACAATTTTCTTCGTTGTCCTGAGAGCCAAAGCTGGGCTGCAGCATCACGTAGTCAACTGTGGGGTGCGACCGGAGGATTTATTTATTTATTGTTGCTTTTTTCAAAAGGCAGCCTCGCTAATGCTGAAGGAGGCACTATACGACTGATATTTTAACAGGATTCCCATTCGATTCGATACAAGGTACAGTACAGGGTACATTTTTCAAAGATAAAAATCTCTCATCCAGAATTGTAAAATTTACATATGCATACGCAAATCAGTTGGTACAACATTACTATAACACTGAAGGTTAACTGCTTTGTATTAATGTAAAAATGTATAGTTGCATACTAACTTTACAATTACATCATTATTTTCCTACTCCAGTTCATTAAAAAAAAAAATGGTGGCTGTCATAAAAATGTGAAGTATTTAAACATAAATTGATAATGAATCTGTTTTATGGTAAATAATATATTTAGCAAAATGCTCCTTTCTAGAGTTAGAATTATTATTTAAGTGGTAAATGTTATGTAACACATACATGACAAGGTTTACACTAGCCCTGCACAATAACAGAAAAAATGATTATCACGATTATTTTGCTCAAACTTTTTTAGCACGATTAATAATGACGATTATTCCTTTGATAAAAACTTTTATTCACTTGTGTATTCTTATTGCACTTCACAGCCACAAATAAAGAAAAATAAACAAACCAAACATGTTTACAATGGAGAGTTTTTCTTAGCTGTGAATAAATATAAATATAGCTAAATAAATAAAAGCATCAACTTGTAGCTAACGATCGCACTTCTGCACATTCCTCACGTTGCTCCGAGTAAAGCCGGTTCTGTAATCAGCGGTAAATTCCATCAGGTGCATGATCTCACTTTGAGCCGCATTTACTACGCAGAGCCCAAATTCAGGGTTCATTATCAGCGTGATTTTGCGCAGCTCGTCAGTGAACAACGGCTCTGCATAGTGAACGCGGCTCAATGTAAGATCACGCACCTGATGGAATTTACCGCTGATTACAGAACCGGCTTTACTGACAAGATGCGCAATACATATCACGCGATTGATTATCTTGCAGCCCTCTGCTATCAACTTCTACTGCTTCAGAAAGTGCTTGCAAACTAGACCCAGTAACATCATAGTGACGCAGTCCAATCCGTAAACTCTGTAAAAATCGCTGCGATATTTATTAACTGATCGTGGGTCATAAATATCGTTATCATGATAAACACACACTGATATCTTTCTGCGGGTTAATCTTTCCACCGAAATCTGAGACTTTTTTCATATCAAAAACTAAACTGCTGATTTGATGGCACAATGCAATAATGTCCCTGAAAACAGGCTCAATAAATCAATTCTTTTACAATTCTTGTAAAAACAAGCCCTTATATAACCCTATTATAGTCTACATATAGGCCTGTAGTTATTTAAAAATGTATACACTACTATCACTCTGTTCTACTACTTGATAATGTTCAGTGCTTTGCTACAATCTGCACTGCTAAAAGCAGCGCTATATAAATAAAATTGATGTCACTTTACCCATCCAAATTAACTCCCATCTGTGCCTGAGCATGTCGTGCATATAGTACTGCATTTATACATTTAATTATCATCTGTAATTATCATCCTGCGCAGTACATCACTGCTGTTAAACACTGCATAGTTTCCAAAATCCCCCCCCCCAAAAAAAACACAACTATAAAATATATATTTTGCAACACATGCACCCTGATCAAGAAAAAGCTTCCCTCACCAAAACACTGCTTTGAAACAACACAACTGACCCCAGTTCAGCAAGGGGAGCGTATAGCAGCACCTGCTGAATGGTTTATTGGAGAGGCCTGACAGTACGAACAAGGAATACGGAGCGACAGCTCCCCACCGAGCTAACAGAGATGGCACTGTTTGAGACAATCTTCCTGAACCTCACACAGCCCCTCAACCCCGCTACCGCTCTCTTTTCTCCACTCTTGTTTTGTTCATTCCATTTCCTTTAGCAGATTCTCCCATTGAGAGACCATTGAGAAATTAGTATGATGGCTGTACATTGGTTTGTGGAAACAACATTTTATCTCTCATACCATCTATGCATTATCCTTCACAAGTTCTGTCATGTTTCAAAACCTAAATCTGCCTTTGGTTGCAAGCAACTTCTATTAAAAAGAAGCACAGCTGTACATTACATCACAAATGGGCTATTAATAATGCAAAGAATGTGTCTGGGAGGGATTGTTTGGTCTTGTTTCTTGAGTTTCTGTTAAATAACAGCTTGCAAGAAGAAACTCCAAACACAACACTGCTTGAAGTCTGAAAGAGTTTCACCTCACTGAATGTGCAAACAGCTGGCCGCAGTCAACACTTTCATGAATGGCTGTATTATTGTGAACTCCCTTATTCCCAGCAGTCCATGCTTCGCACTTAAATGTTCTGCCTTTCTCCTGCTCCCTTTCACCCGCCTAAACAGGCCTGTTTGCTTTTTTAAAAACAAACGTCACAACGCTGCATCTAGGCAGTTCACGTGTGTACAAAAACAATTACGGTGCGTTTTAATATCTACATTAACAGTCATAATTATGCGTGATGCAATTTTATCTAAGCAAGTGAAACACTGGTCTGACTGTGGCCAAGTGGCATGATAAAAGTGGTGTAAAACTTTATGTAGCATAGACTGCGTTAAAAACAATGGAGTAGGGCTGTGCAATTAATCAAAAAACAGTTTCTAATTTAATTTCGGCCTCCCAAAAATTAAGAAACTACAATAATCAAAGATAAAAAGATTATAGCGCTCCCCATTCCACCCCCTTTCTGGTGGTGTGCTTTCACTCCACCATAATAGTCCATAATTTTCACATGCAAATCAGTAACAACGTGTAAACTGTGATGTGTTCAGAGATGGAGCAGAACATGTAAATTCATCTTTAGGTCAGGGTGCATGCCTAAACGGTCAAATACATGCACAACTGTGTCAAAATGTGACGCTTGGTGATTATTGATATAATAAATGAACAAACAGTTGAGAATGAAAATAAATGTGTAATGGTAAATTGGATCCATGTGGCTCTTAAAGTGACAGCAGGCTAATAATCTTGCTGCTGACTGTATGCTCAATATTAAACAAGTAAATAATGCGTAATATCGCGTTAAGTTTTGAGAGTGATTCATTTGCAAAATTACATAGCTTGTCAGTGATCTAGTAGGTGTCACAGCAACTTTATGTATATACTGTACATAATAATTATATAATATAATATAATTGTGATTATGATTATTAAGTCTTAGTTGTGGCATCCTATTTTCTAGAGAAAGGTGCCCTGCGTGTAAAAGTGGAAGTATGCAGCATGAGTCAAGATTCTCAGGGTCTTACAGTCTTTGGCGGTTACTGCAGCGAAAGATTGCTATCGCCCTCCTCTTTAGTTGTGAAAACACAGCTACGTGCTTTATACTGAGGGCACAACAAACAGAGGGACGGATATGGTCACTTACCACTGGTAAGGTAAATCTCTGACATGACAGAAATGTGAAGGAGGACACAGAACTTGTTGGGCAACAAACAAACTTGACTGACTTTGAATTAAAAGACATGGGTTGGTGGCTGTTCACATAGGAAGAGGATGGGGTGTGTTACAGTGCGCCTAACCTGCCACCCTGCTAAAAGGAGAAGAAGGGAAGTTGAGGTTTTAAGTCAAAGAACAGACAAGGCGTCAAAAAGCTTAAAATGATTGTGACTTGCAAGGAAGTGTCTTGTTTAGAGTTTTGTAAGGTTATCTTGAGGGTCAGGTTTCTGTGCCTTTTACAACTTCGTTGCAACTAAATATTTATTGCTTTTCTTTTTAACGGTAAAATCCAAGTAAAAAAGCACCACTAAAGTACTAAACCTTAAAATGTAAATAAAAACTTTTTACATTTTTACCTTTTTAAAAATAAAAAGGTAGGTTAATAGTACAATAATAGAAATAAAAATCTAAAAAACATAAAAGGCAGGTCAAAATATGATATATACACAATAGTAGTATATACATAAAACTAAAATAATACTAACACTGACTGATGTCTTTTTCGAACTCAAGGGTGAAAATGTAAATGACAGAATTTTCATATTTTTGTGAATTGTCAAGACGGCAAATCTTGTGCTGCTGCAATTATAAAATATTTAAAGAGGAAGTAGTATTTCAAATTTAAGGAAGAAAAGAAAGGGAAGGGTGCAATATGCAAATTTTCCTACTTGCTTCAAAAGCCTCTCTGACAGAGTCAGAAAATTGGCATAAACGACAAAAGACTCCTTTGCATTGTCTTCTCTCGTCACGAGGGTCAGCTACAGACATCGATAACCTTTAGAGAGTCACACACTGTGACCAGCAAAGCGCTTTTAAATGCCACCCACTCCGTCTCCACACAGCCCTTCAACACATTTATTCATTCATTTGGACGAAACAAGCTAACAAACTCAATGAAGGCTAGGCAATTTCCAGCATTCCCTATAGTTATAAAAATATATAAAATATAAAATCATGTGGAGGGCAAGAGAAGAAGCGCAACACAAAAACAACAGTGCCTTTTACATCTTTAATCACATCTGTGAGACGTCACTTTGGCCCGAGCCTAATGAAGTGTAAAATCGTGTCACAGCATGTCAGCCACAGAACTGCTTAAATGAGCATGGACTTAAAAACAAATATAAACGTGCCTTGGTGGTTCATTTTTAACCAGCTACTAGTTCAATCCCATGCTCTTTTGCTGACCATCCTTCTGCATTCTGTCCAAATATGATATCCTGAAACATTGCCAAACTGAAGCTCTTCCTGTCAACAAGTGCAACACTGATTTTCAGTGCCAAAACTCCAGTCTTACACATTTCATTACTGCTTTTCGGGATGAAGGATGGTGTCAAGATTTTGCAATATAGTTCCTGGTAGATTCCGATCAGTGTCGGAGGAGTTTGCTGCAGAGTTTTATTATATAATAAGTTACAACATGTTTGAAAGGTAGAAGACAAATCTCCTTGGTGTATAAACTAAAAGAAAGAACGGTCTTCCCAGCAGAAAGGGGAAAATACTGCGCATGTGGTTAGGCGTCTGTTATTCATTCATCATAGCTGATGCTTGCAGAGAGCTGTTTGCTTTGGATCACGGCTAGGGTGAAACTGTGTCACTATCCAAACATACTTCCTGCCTAACAGGAAGCTTGCGTGAGGGTTCCGCCCCAACCCTTCCTGTTCTGGATGCCAGCTAGCGTAGCACATTAGTGGTTCAACAGCACTATAACACAGATGAAGACGGTCACCTCTGCACTGTATTGTAACCTCGTTGCAACAAGTTAAGCATCCCTGACTCAATAGCTTACTTGAGCATGGGTCATCATGGCTAATTTTTCTTATGTTCAACAAGTCAGTCAGTTTTGGCGAACTCGCTTCATAGAAGCAACTGCCTCAGGCGCAGGCGGCCACCTTTATTCAACCTCAAGCAAAAAAAAAGCAACCCGAGAACGCCTGACTGAAGGACAATCGTATGACTTTCCATTGTTTCAAGGAGTTTAAAGGAAGGCGCCCGGATTTCTGTAACTCATATAAACAAGGCAATGCTGAAAATTAAACATTCTCCTCAGCTCTTCGCTCCAAGAATGCTCAAAATGCTACAGGCAAATACACATTTAGACTTTCTTGCAACAGGACTATTCAAGAAAGGGAATATGTTGCATTCAAACAAGTTTTAAAATTTTTTGCCATTTCAAAAATTAATCAACTGATAATTAATTCCTTCACTTCGCTGCTGAGGATGTATGCGTGTAACATCACAAAAACTACATCAAAACTGGCAGGAAATGTTGTCGTGCCACTATCTCTGTGACCCAGGGGACAGAATAAATGACTAAAGCAGAATCCAACTGCTATGCAGCTTCCCATTACCATCCTGAAGAATTCACGGTAGAAATTACAGAAGATAATCACTTTGCCGGCTGATGTTTAAAAAAAAAAAACCTAAGCCTTGCTTTCTGAATCAGAGGCACGTTTTATTAGCATAAGCAATCTCGTTTAAGTTTTCAGCTGCTAATTAATTTCATTTAATGGAAGTTCTGCACCAACAGGCCCTTCAAGGCGGCTTTCCTGTAGCTGTATCCATGGTTACAAAAGCTAGGGCAAGGGAAACTCATTTTCGGAGGGAGTTGGTTGAGGTGCGAGTCTGTGTGTGTGTGTGTGTGTGTGTGTCTGTGTGTGTGTGTCAGACTGGAATTCCAGGCTTCAAAGAGAAATACTAAAAGGAGCTTAAAGGGAAAATGAACATCACTAACCTCAAGGGTATCAACTGAATACAGGAACAACAGTGATAAATATGTTTACAAGAGAAAAAAGTAGTAAGGAACCAACTACAACTCGCTATTGCAACACTGCTGTTAAATTTCAGCAACCTTGGAAGGGTTTTTCTCATTGGGATTTTAAAGACAAACCTTCAACTATGAAGTGAAGAATATTAAACGCTGAGGAAGCATAGCAAATAAATTAAATAAAATTAAATATGACAAACATAAAACGACTGATTTAAAGATTTTAACTTAATTACGTTTAATTATTTCTACATTCTATAATTAAATTAATTTAAATGTTTTGCCAAAATAAATAATAATTTAAGAGCACTACAGAGATATTTAATGGGATTTGCTTGTCATAACTGTGATTAGGACAGATTCATGGGTAATGTTGTTTTTTCTGCCAAGAAGTTGGAACAAACTGAAATAATGCAAAAAAATAGCTTAAAAAAAACGATGTACTATTGAGTTATCATTTAAAATCAATTACTCTTCAGAGAAAACCAGTGGGATATTTACTTCCAGAAGCCAACTCCTGCAATCTATTACAGTGGCAGTGAGCTTTAATCTGAGCAGTTGACTGTCGTTTCTGAAATATTTGCAACTTGCAGTACGTGTGAGAAAACGAATGGGGCACTGGGTCACATTAATAGTACACACAATGCACATGTAGTTAGAATGACTACACTTTAACCTCAAATAGCGCTCGTGCCGACTATAAAATAGGTCTTTTATTCTAGACAGCCTCGACAAGCTTTCCCTCTGGAACTTACACAGCTCAACTCTTACGTGCTTTGTGTAATCACATGGTTTCTTGCCCTTGCTCTCTGTTTCCTGCATTTCTTTCTTGTTTAAAGAACCTTTGCACTCAAGGCTAGGGATTCAATGGATGCAAGATTGTGAAGAATTTCTTTTTTTTTATATGGTGGATTTCATTAAAGGGACAGTTCACCCAAAAATGGACAGCTGACCCTCATGTCAATTCATTATTGCTAAAGAAGAACACAACAGAACTGTTATTTTCCATGATGGGTTTTACTTACTGTAAAGCACGCAACCATATAATTGTGGCATCAGAGAACGTGACGCATTATTTGTCACCTGTTGCAAAACACCGAGTCACAGCATTAAGAAAACCCACATAAGTATATGCTTTTATATCCTATTTTCTTCCCTTCTTACCACTTTCTTCTTTTTCTCATGCACTTCTCACTGCCCTAGAGCTCTTACAATCAGATAGCTGTGTATCCTGCCATTATTGATCTCTGTGTCCCATCTCCTGCTTCTGGAGTGGTGTGAAACACAGCTGCCCCAAGCTAATGATTAGCCCAGCGGTGGAGGAACAGCTCTGACATAGACTGTTCAAAGGTACAGCCGAACTGTGCCGCACTATTCTTGAGAAAACCTTTATAATAGTAATAACACTGTCATATGTGGAAGACCATCAGATCAAATTCACTAGAACTGAAGAGCACAAATATTAAAATGTAAAGGTTGAGGAGTCACAGTGGAGTTGAGATGATCGTAAAGAGTCTTGAGCTAAAAGCTCTCTGCTGAATTACCTTTCACTCACTTTCTCTCTCATTATGTGGGTGGATCTTTGAGGGCTGCTGCCATACTTCTCTCTCTCTCAGGGTTTTCACAGTCTGCTCACGTTATGCTGCCCCACAAAGAGTCTTTCTGTGGCAGGGCACAAAACTACAGGCCTGCGGAGCACGACATAATTACAAATCACAAAGCCCTCAGTACTGCGGGCCAGCCCCATCTGCATTCTGCACCCTTTCCAACCCCAAACATACTCTCCCGAATGGCTGAAATCCCTCCTATTTTCTCTTTCACGACACACTTTCTCCTCCCAGTAAAAAAACAGGTCTCCCTATCTTTTTAAATCATGCATAAAAGGTTCAGTTAGGCCAAACGCACACCACACGTTTGAACACTTTTTTTGTTTGTTCTGCTTAAACCAGACCAAAGCCCCCTATAGGTCTCTTTATAAAATTATATCATTTGCCTCTAATACACTTGAAATGCGCCAATATAAAATTCAATATTATTTTGTAAAAAATAAAAAAATTGAATGAAAATTTTGCAATTTTGAGATTCGCTAAAGTAAAATTAAATATATTTATTATAAATGTTGAATTTTACTTATAATTATAGATGCATTATATGATATTATTAAATAATTAAGTTATTTTATTTTATTTTTTTATTATTTTAGGGTACAATTTCCCCATATTAACAAACCATTAGCCATAACTTTTGCCTCAAACTCCTAAATTGCTGCTTATTAATAGTATAAAGATAAATATGTGCTTTATAAGCACTAATAAACAGCCAATATGTTAATAACAGGTATTCCAATAAACTAGTTAATAGTGAAATTTGCTCTCTATACTAAAGTTTTACCAAGTGCAACTGAATGATAACATCTAAAAACATACAATAGAATTAACCAAGAACTATTAACTTATACTTGTTTTAAAAGATTTAATGAATGTTGACAGCAAAGCTAATCTATGGCAAAAACGAGAAATGACCATGCACAACTAAAAATCAACTGATATACTGACACAAATAAAAGCAATTGTCTTTAACCCTTGACATCCATTATTGAATCTCTGACATACAATGACTGCACATAATTTGAATAAATGTAAAAAAAAAACAAAAAAACACTGAAATCCTTCCGTCATGTCATCTCAAACGTTCTAATTTGTGCAATTCATTCCACTGTCTGAGTCACTAAGTACTTAGGAAGTGCAATCTTTATCATCCTTCCTCATGCGTTCCTGTCTAATCAAACATGGAGGGATTTTCTCTTCATTGAGATGAAGGTCTTACTTAATCCATCTTCTAATCGTCCTCTCAGCAGCAGGCTGATGACAGCCGCAGTTGTCCGAGATAAGAGGGCACAGATTCAGGCAGCTGTGGCACCGTATACGCACATCATCCGCCACCTACACACATACTGAAAAAACAATCAAACCAATGAGTTATCTTGAGAATGAACTGTCAGAGCTGTTCACAGTGTGAGTCAGACTGCTATTTCTCCTGCCGTACGTCTTGGATTAAAGCAGGAAGTTGAAAGCAGGAAGTGGTGTAACTCCGAAACAAATAAGGTCTCTACTGCAACTTCTGTCTTAAACGTTTTGGATTGCCCATATTGGAAAAACCTTTGATGAAGTGGCTCTCAACAGTCTCAGAGCTGGTGAAGAGGCCTGAGGCGCGACTGCAAGTCAGCACTTCAACCGGTGCTTCCCCTAGTAAAATGACTGCCAGTTTCCTCCTTTCCCTGGGTTAAAAGAGTATGTAGTGGGAGGTAAGAACAGGAATGATTAATTGTAAAGAAAGCTAACTGTATTCCAGCATTCTGAAATGCAGACACACACGCTCTTGTACCTGAACACAGCGGATCGGGGGTGTACACTTCATTACACACTGAATGCTTAATTAAACCTGTTTGGGCACAGCAGTGTTTGTTACAGTAGCATTCAAACTCATTTGCAAGCTCTTTTAAATGATTCAGTAAGTCTTTCAATCATCCTTGTTAAAAAGCGAGATCTTCACACTCACAGATCTGAATCCTGACAGCTGTATTATCAGTATCAAGCAGGAATTTTAAATTCTAACATATAATTAAAGTGAATTACGCAAGCAACAACAGCAACTAGATTAATACATTCATGAGTGATGCACGCCTTGACAAAACTTCTTACATAAAACTTGAAATTCAAATTTGATGTACTAAAAATAGTTAATTTCTAATCGCAATTATAATAACGGATGCCACAGTAATGTAATCATTCAAAAGGCCACTTTTGAGTGCTTAAGATGTGTTTTTTCTTTCTACATGTTTTTTCTCATCTTTTTAATAAGCCTATAGCTTTAGTTTAACACTATAAAACCATGCCTATTTTTACTTTTTTGTTTTTTTAAAGAAGAAACCAATCCAATGAATAGTTGTCATGAGGCTTAGTACTATTGAAAAGCAATAAAGGTTTTCCAGTTTAAATGTTTTCATTGCTTGTTTTTATATAAAAATATGACATGAAGTTGTTTCAAACAATGGCATTAACATAATGTGTGTATGTAAATTGTGTTAATCGTAATTTAAAATGTAAATTAAAGTAATAAAATCCAATTCGAGCCATTTTCGAGCGATTTTAATAGAATCTGTGTTACAACAATGAAACCGTTACAGTGCTAGAGTGGTTGCTTACTGGTCCGTGTCAAAAACAAACCCACACCCAGGTTTCTATGACATTTTATTCCCTAGATATGACTCAGGTCGCTCCTCCAATGTATAGCTATGCGATGCTTTCATTGCTTCTATCAATTTTTAGAAAAGAAACTGCAAGTCATATAAATTGAGGTATGATTCAAGTTTGCAGCGCAATAAGTTATGATGCAAAACTTACAAATTAAAAATTACAAGTATGTACAACAACAGCCACAGATAGCAAACACCACTAATTAATGACCATAAGGGTCAGAGCGTTTACAGCCAATGAGCAGCTCAGATCAGTATCTGATAATCACAAGTGATTGGGAAAGTCCAAAACAGCCTATACGCACAAACACACACAAAATATTCTCCAGCTTATGTTGAGACGGTCACAGGAGATCGAACGGAGGGATTCTACATTTGTAGCACATCACAAAGACAGTCAGTACACCGTGGCACCTCTGAATGGTGTGTAATAGCTCTACAGGGCATTTCCGGGCTTCATGCCCTGCCCGCTCTGCCTTATCAGAGACATATGACTGCAAGCTTTTATGAACAGTTTCCTGAAGCTCATCTAATCCTGCAGAACGGATCTACGCGAGCCTGCGTCAGCAGAGCTCTGTCACAAAGCCAAGGGTGATAATCAAAGTTATAATTACAGACGTGTCTGAAACGACCCTGATCTTGGCATACTGTCATTAACACACTCACACGCTTTGATTTAGCGTGCGTGCATTGAGATACGAAAAGCATGATGGAAGTTGCACATGCAAAAAAGACTGCACATGACAGCAATAAACGTACAAGCACTTCCTCTTTTTTTTCTGCTTACAAAACTATACCACAACAATGACACAGGTCAATTACATTTGACAGAGCAACACTGCCTCCAATGTAACAATAGCATGTCATCTAAATAAGCTCAAACTCAAACTTTGAACTGAACCAAAAGTGAAGAACGCCACGCAAGAGAGATTTATCATTTGTGGACGCACTTAGTTTCTCTCCAGCATTTAGCAGACTTTCAAGCACAACTGCATGTTAAACCATAACATTTACATTACAAGGTTTCTAAAATTTTCGAGTAGCTGCCAATGTCTAGCTCTCTTACATAAATATTACTTCCCCACACAGACAGGATGATCTGAACAATATGACACAGTCTAAATACGCTTTGGACTTCCGGTCTGTTGCACTGCTTACCACTTTCTGTGCAATGCTGAAATGAAATTGGGTAAAGGCTGATTTTAAGATGGAAAATGAGCCTTTAGTAGTCGTGACTTCAGAGCGGATGTGCTCCCTGCACCAACGGACATGTGATGTGCTTGAAAGCGGACAGAAGGGAGAAGTGATCTTAACTTTGAGCTGTTCAGAACATCAACAAGAAAACCAACTTCCTGATAACATTTATGCTTTCATTTAAATCTGAGAAATACACATATGGACTGATATGTTAATGAACCAATGCTTTGGATGCGTTTCATTTAATTTGGTTAAATTAAAACAAACACAAGGAATCATTTCAGTACCATCCAAACTTTGGTGTTCACTAAACAAGTTAAAAAAGGGGATCTCGACCTACTTTCAAATGAACAGGATGTGATGTCACAAGATGAGACCCCAAAATGCCAAAACGTTCAATGCTACCCTTTCTTTTTGTCATACGAGCTATTACATTTGATGCAGGTGTCAGAGCCACATCAACACTCCGAAATCAGGTTGTGGCTGTATCCTTATGTCTTTAGTTTAGTATCTTTAGATTCAGTTTAAAAAAATGGTACTAAACGAACCAGGACTAAATTTATCATTTACTTTTTTGGTCCAGATCAAAAGAAGAAATACAACCAACAATGCACTCAGAAACAAAATGATTAATCGTATACAGCACGGTGCCTTCTTCAACTGACAATGGCAAGGTACAAAGCTATGGTCTGTAGTGATATTTTTTGATGTGGATTTTCCAAAATGTCTTTTTTTTTTTTCAAAAGTGGGCCACTTAAAAGAAAACATTTGAAAATTTGCCCCTGAATGAGTAAGAAACCTTCAACAGGATGGGTGTGTTAACTTCCTGTACCGATTGAACAAAGGGGATAGCACCAACCTCAGTCTCTAGCACTAGCAGAGATTAGCTGAAAGGAAGAAAAAAAAAATCAGCTTTTTAAAACAGGGGCTGAGAGACAGCAAATGGCTTTGTGGCTGAGAATGCTATAAAGATTCTATATACAGCTGCTGGTTTGGTTCCACCTCCAGGGATCTGGATAAATATAACAAATGTAAGCCGTGTCACCAAAAATAACAAATTTAGAAGTCAGGGCTACTGTTAGTGGCCATTATGTGGCCGCATACAAGCTCCAGACTCTCTGTGATAATTAAAATCAATGTGACTTGAACAGCTGAATTGACTAAATGAGGGGAAAAGGGCCAAGCGAGAGGCACAAGCACAAGTTGCGCCTGTTGAGAAGCCATTAAATCAAAAGTGAAAGGAAGACATTATACCAATTAGGGCTTAACATCAGCTTTGGGGACAGGACTGAATGTGTAAAAGAAATCAGGCGCAGCATGGCCACTTGGACTTGGAAATTGGATCTTGCTACAATGCTAATCCAAAAGCAGGCATGTGCAGAACTACACGCATTCACCATCAACTAGCTGTTGGGTTGCTGTCAGTCAAAAGCAGCCCAGTGTTATTATGCTGGTCATTTTGTAAACACTGATAAATCGAGATCAACAGAAATGGACAAAAAAGGCAGATAAATTATAGTCACTAACTCACCAATTCCAACCAGTCGATCTTTAAATCTAAAGAGTACACTAATGCGGAAATGAGCGAGAGCTTTCATTTAAGTGTTTTCCCTAATGAACGTCTTGCTTGTGTGCATTACCCTGCAAGCACAGACGCAAAGATTAGCGGGCCAGTGCAGGCGAGCAATATGCTGAAAAGGAAAAGGGGGGTTCGGTGTTTTTCATTTACACTCCCTCTACCTCTGAGACCGAGCTGGCTGATCTTTCTTCTCCCAAGTGACTAGCACCATCTCTTCATGCCCCGCAGTCCCGAGAACAAAGACCTGCCAGTGCGGCATCAGCTCGCTGTCTCACTCTCTTGTTAACAGTCAGGGAGAGAAACTAGTTTAACAAACTTTTCACTTACAGAAAAGGGAGAAATCTGTGGCCAATTATAAACTGTAATAAACAAAGCATTGCTAACAAGCGACTGGGGCAATGCTGATGGCAGCACATCATGAAAACTGGCACAAAGGCAAACATCAAATAATCTCGTACTTTGCCATACTAATCCAGTATTAGGGATGACAGATCTCAGACTATTTGATCAAATCTCTGGTATTAGATTAACTCCTTTGTAGTTGAATTGAATTAAAATTTGTTCCTTTAATAAACTGAAATATGTGGACGTCAATCAGTCTTGTGACTTACATAATGTGATCTTGGAGTCATAGGTAGCATGGGTAAATTTCTAGCAATATCCAACAATATGGCAACAAGTATGGGTCAAAATTATCCATTTTTCTTTTATGCCAAAACACATTAGGATATGAATTAAAAACCATGTTCCATTTCACCTTCCTGATGACGTAAGAGGTTATGAACTTCTGTTCAATGCATTTCAGCAACCTCTGGCAAAAAAAAAAAAAGCTAGATAAAGTAATCCCCCCCCCCCCCCCGATGTGCTTTCTCAGTCGTCGCAGTTTACAATATTGGCACGTCGTTGGTTCTTATGGGTCAGACTGAAGTAAACAAAGAGTGTACTCGAAGCGAGGCGGTTCAGTGAAGCGAACAGACGCTCAGTGACGGACTCACACAGATGGGTAGGCTCATGGTAGGACGTTTCAAAACATATTCAGCCTGTTCTTTCCCATACAAGTACCAACTTCCTGCATTCAAAGGAAAGTAAAATATGCTGCATAATTATCTACCATTTTTCATGTCAGCAAATTAGCAAGCCCGAACCACGTCAAAGCCACCTCGCCTTGCACAAACAGATGGCTGGGCCAGTGTCCGTGATCTCCCCCCAATTTTCCGGCCACCTCGCACGTGTATGACAACGTTCTCGTTGCTCTTACAGCAATGTGGCAGAAAGCCGTTTTCACACTCAGAGATGAGCAGACCAAAGAAAGAGAAGCTCTGGTCCTGGTGTAAAATAGAGCCGGATGGACATTACTATACAGCAAGGGGCAGTTTCCACTTCTCAAACCCTATATGAGAAGCTGCTAAAGAGCAACAGTGTTTTCCTAGACTTTACCTGGCTATGCATGACTAGGCAAAGTCATGTTATTTTTTGACACTTAAAGCAGCTTTTAAAAAGCACCCAAAAGACAGCAATTATTTATTTATTTATTTATTAGGGATATAGCGATAATACCGTGGTCGCATGACTATATATGTGTGTGTATATTATATATACACACACATACAGACCCCAGCTGCTTATTTGCCAGCAACTTTGTTTTTACTCATTTGTTCCCTCATTTCAGTAAACTAAAAGTTAGGGGACTAATTATTAAAACAAGGGAATACATTAATAAAACAACACCACAGATAAAAAAATGCTAAATTTCACTTGATGCAAAAAAAAAAAAAAAAAAAAAAAAAAAAAAAAAGAACAGGTGAATTTGAATAATTTTAAGGCATCAAAGTGCAAGACGACACAAACTCCAGCTAAAACTATGACTTAAGCTTGTTCTCCATTGGTCATAAGTAGTGAGAGTGAGAGAGAAGCTGAAAGACGCAGCAGTGACACAAGAAGGTGCAGAAGATCAAGCTGCATAGTTGCAAATTTCCCAATGACAGAGAAAGACAATATATGACAGAGAGAAGTAGTCTACCATTTAAATGCTGTAATGTCAATGCATATTTTCCAAGATTCCAGTCATCACTTGTTTGATGTTTGTTTCATATATTAGACCATTTTTGTGCCGGGGGTAATAGAAGGCTACCACCCAGCTACCAACGCAAGCATATGCGCACTGGAGCAATTAGCAAACACAAAGGCTTTATCAAATCAGTTCTGAGGAGAGCAGAGAAGGTCAGAAAGGAAATCCCAGTAGGCCTTTCAAGAGTCTGCTTGTCTGTAGAATTCATCATTATCATCAACACTATTGTTTTCAATCATGGATATGGAAAGAATGTGTTCTGAAGACATAGATGGTACATGCACACAATGGGTTTGATCAACATTGATTTCTTAGTGTTGCTACATAACCCCGTAAATGCTGGAAATGGAAATTCTTTCATCGTTTACACACACTTCTGTCATTGTTTACACACACTTGTCACTTGTATTCACATCCATTCAAATAAACAAGGTCAAGATTGAAACACGTCAATGATTCTGCAATCTTATTTGAGTCCATTCCAATGTAACATCATTAACGTCATACTGCCATTAAACTAAAGCGTACAAAATAAGTAAATATGCATTTTACAAATAAACCATTTTATTTTTAAGTCACTGATGTCAAGCTGCCTCAATATGTATGTAACCAATGCAAGTGAGATTTGAGAGCAGTGGTGGAAAGAAAGACTTCATTTCAGCCTGATATTCATACAACAATAATATGACTTCAAAGGTTTTGTAATATAGCGCACATATAAGTGCTTGATGCTAAACATCTAAAAAAAAAAGCAAGTCATAAGGGTTTATAATGACAGAAGGCTGAGTAAATTTTGCTTTTAGAAGACCTATTCATTTCAAACATCTGGATTTTTAAAAAATAAGTTAATGCTTGATTAAATCCTATGAAGCACTCAGGAGATTTGCCTACAAAGAAAACAGTGGTTATTCATTTTGCACTTGCAATTTTTACTAACCACTAGCTATATGTTTCAGTAATTTTGTGGCTGAGATTAATCAAATTTAAAGAAAGTAAAACAGGCTTACTGATTAATTAATTCATGCAGTTGCCAAGTAAAAACACAGAGGAAAGACCCTTAAATTAACATATCATTGCATCTTATTGACACCCAAAACCAGTCAAGGTTTTTCACAAGTTGTCAAAATATATTTAGGTACCAAACAGATCACTTAAAAAGTTTAGCCATGCATGAAGTCACTGTATATAGAATACGTTAAACAAAACCTGTGACCTCCAGTGAGCAGCTTTTAGGAATCCAGAAGACTTTCCAAGTAAGTCTCACACTTCACTGCCCCACGTTAATGTTAAATAAGTTCAGCAATGCGCTAGTCCTCTTTGACCACAATGGATGCTTTTGACCTCTTGACAAGTTACAAAAAGGTTTATTTTGAAAGCAAAAATAACGCAATACCAGATGTATGTGTGAGAACAAAACTCTTCTGGAGCAACAGGGACTCACTGAGCGTTCTGACCTTGAATTAAGGAAATAGTTGAGAACAACGCGATGGATCATTGAGCTCGACTGACATGAAAACAACCACAGACAGGACAGATGCCGTTTTATTTCATTAATCTGAAATGCACAGCTCATCAGAACATGCAAACTGGCAAGAAGGGCACTGTGAGGTCATTTTTCACATTAGCTTAATGATCAACCTCCAAACACAAAATTAGCAAGAGCAGTTATAAAAGAATTGCCAAATCCTGTATGCTATTTGTCTTGCATCTCATTTTAATCTAGCGATTTAATCCATCTGTGTTCCTTTCAAGCCTTTGGCAGATAGGGTAACCAGGGATCAGGATTAAATGACTGAAAACTACAATGCTTGGCATGCATGTGCATACTTGCACAAGTAAGTTTTTATGCAAAATGTTGATTTATCTCCTGTCATCTGACAAAGTGATAGACACTTTACACACAAGTTATATAAAAAGATAAAGTATTACATGAATATGACATAAAAACGCATCTTGAAATACATTTTATTAGCAAACCTTTAACTCTGCCAAGCATATCAACTCAGAGTCCAAAGATCAAATCTCTCGTGCCATTTTCAATAAACGACGCTTCTTTAAAATTACTTTCTATTTTTCAACTTTAGTCACACTAGGTAAGTCTACCGCATGCAGAGTTCGCACTAACAATTACGTGTCATGATTATTATTGCCATGATCATCTGGTCACTGTTTCGTCGGGCCACAGAAGAGATCTGTGGAAATATAAGAAAATAAAACCCACATCACTTACAATGCCTTACGCAGACTTTCAGAGCAGAAAAAAGCAGGGACAGTGCATTCCTTACTATTACTAAAGATAAACAAAGCATACGCAGTCTTGTCAGTAAGAGATCACATACACACACACACCCATATCCACAAATAACAATTACTATAATCATACAGTGAAGCCCTTCAAACCTAACCTACGTTATAACTGTACACCACCTAACAATGAATCAGCAGACAGACAGATAGCACAGTTCTAAATGGACACACAGCCCTTTTCCACTAAACGATTAACAGAGTAAGCAAATAAGGTGTAAATGCAAAGCGGGATTTCCATGTGGTGAAGGACCATTACAGCCACACTGACACTGAGAGTGTTACAGCGCCAGTTTCATCTCAGTCCAAAAGGCCTTAATGGGTTTTTGCGTCGGTTTGTTTGTTCTAGAGGCATTTTGCCAAATGCCTGTCTGCATTTGCTGTCTGTCAGTACAGTAAGAGTGTGAAGGAAAAAAAAAAAAAAAACACCACACAGGATGAGCGATTGTGTTCTGGGAGTTATTCTCGCTCTATTTATCACCATCAACGCTATTAAGCCCAATGGCTAAAGTAAAGAGGCGAAAGCACGAATCAGTTCAACAGGTTCTGTCAAACCTGTTAAATGGGTTCAGGGAGACATCACAGATGCATACACAAACTTGAAATTATTCTGCTTGGATCTTTTTTAATTTAATAAGAGCTAAATTATTGGCTACAGTGCAGAAACTCAGGGAAAAAAATGTAGCAAATCAATTAAAACATTAAATATTATTGCTTTAACAAGATGTTTCATAAATTTTACCAAGTAAGAATGAAAGGATTTCAAGTACATGCTGAAAGCAATGGTCTGGAGATGTTCAGACTTGCACATGCATCAAGGGTGAAGAAACAAATGCCAGCAAAGGCGGGGGGAAAAAAACAAAACAAAGGCAGTTAAAACAATTTAGTACTAGAACAAACAAACAACAATGAGCTGGAATTCACTGTGGGATATTACATTTTAACAAAGTTCAGAAAACCTAAAAGGTTAAGCACAGCTAAGGATTCATTCCTGAACTAAGAGGAAGAAAAAGTCTGCACCAGTTTATTGTTTCCGAAAGACGTTTAGAGGAGGTAAAGTAAAAAAACATCTTTTAAGACCTTAACTCAAGAGTTCTGGGAGCCTGGAAATACAACTTTTCCCTACATCTGCCTCAAGCTAAAAATAGTCCATCATCTATGCAACACTCCCCTCTGAACCAAAAGTTTGAGTTTGGAAAGACCAGAGGGGTGGAAAAGAGGTTGAGACATCAGCCTGCGTGAGACACACCATGCCTTATCCAAACAAAACCAACTTTTTCAAAACTTTTCCTGCCACTAGAAAAAGTTTTGGGGTTAAAGTGCAATCATTTTTGAGAATCTGGTGCCAATTTTGGGGAATTAGACTGCATGCATGTAACATTCTGTTGTCACTTCCCATTTACAGGCAGTCAGTTACTTGTCTAGATGTGCGTCATTTAAACCTCCTCAGACAGTGACTCAAATCCCTAACCTAGTGTTTACTCTCCACGACTGCTATTAGAGCACAGCCACTGAGACCTAGAATTAAATGTAGTTACTGACAAGAGAGGATAGTTCACTTTTACTTAATCGAGTAGATGCCCTGCTTAAAACAATGGTGTACGTTCAATGCTCACATTGGTAAGAACAGTCAGAGAGGGAATGTTTCCACCATAAGTTTATCTATGATGCCTAAAGCCATATGAAATATTCCTCATATAAAGATAAAGCAAAAATATCAGGAACAAAATCATGAGTCTTAGGTTTTTGTGACCAGCATGAAAAATGAATCATCCTTTAATTATATGATGATTCAGGTGTTTATCATACATATGAAAGGAAAAACTAATTAATTGTCAGGGCATTGTCAGTGGGACAAAAATACATTATTTATACAAATGGTAAAATATCCATAACTGTTAAACTCTTCAAAATCACCTGCCACAAACAACATTATAAAAGATCACTAACAGATTGTGCTTGACATATTAACTGTGAAGGAGGAGAAAGCAAAAATAAATGACTGTGCAAATCCAAAAACTGCTGGGCACAACAGTCTCCCTAGGGGAGGGCGATATACCGGTAGACACGATTAACTGGTAGAAATGTGACCACCTATAGAGATTCTGGTCTATCGTCTTAAACACGGTTGAGATCACGTGACGTTGCAAGTAACGTAACCGTTTACTTTGACAATGGAAGAAGCAGTGTTGCCAACTTGTCGACTTTGTCGCTAGATTTAGCGACTTTTCAGACCCCTTTGGTGACACACACACCCCTCGGTGCAGCAGTGGTTCATGTAAAGGAACGCAAGTTCGCTTACATGTGACGAAACCAACAACAAGGAGATTGTAAAGAAAAAACGGTGCATCGCCTGTGGTGTGGAATTGGTATAGGAAAAGTGATACGAACGAGACAAACGTGATTTTAACAAGCGGTGGAAACTCGACATTCGCTTAATGTTAAAAATGCTTATTGTGGTTTAATGCACCTAAACACTGAGGAGGGAAGCCCAAATTGCTGTCAAACCTTCCTTACAATAATCACTAACTACTGTCAAAAGAACGAGCTCATATTCAACACATAAAGTGAATAATAGCGTTTTCTCCCCCATAGAAGTCCATTATAAGGAAACATAAGGCTACCTTAACAAAGACCGTGAGAAACCACACTTCTGTCCAATTTTATTTATAATAAAGACATGCCACTGTAAATAACAAGCTCTTATTCAGTTTATAAAGTTAATAATATCATGTTAAGTGTTCACCATTATAAGGAAGCTTAACGTGATATTATTCACATTATCTGTTGAATATGGGCTTGTTCTTTTGACAGTAGTTCGTGATTATTACAAGAAGCATTTTAGAATGCCCTGTGGAAGCTGGTATACTGTCAGGCACATGTTAGTACCTCTTGATCTGAGAAAAAAAAACAAAAAACAAACAAAAAAAAAAACAGTAAACAGTATGGTTGTTGTTTTTTTTTTACTTAAAAGTATTGCTGCAAGTCAGTTTAAATAAAATTACATTATATGAAATGTATGTTTCTTTGTGTTTGAATTTTTGTTTACGCATTTTCAGATACAAATTGCTATTTTGTGATATGTATCGTTATCGAGGTAGAAAATGGCTTCTACCTTGATAGAAGATTTTGGTTATATCGCCCACCCCTAAGTCTCCCTCACATGTGTTTTTAAAAGTCAACTCAGTGGCACGCCAAAGCAATTTTCTGACTTCATAAAGTAAAATTCAAAAGGCTTTAGAACTCCTCATAAAAAGCTCCACATCAAGTATTCCATTTCTCAGCAAGAGTCCTTAACAAACATGCAAAGAGGTACAATACATGACAACCCCTGCCAAAAATCTACTTCCAACACTTTCTTTGGCTCAGGGTGGATGTTCCAGGCTTCTGTTTGGGCTCTAAGCCTTCTGAAAACATTCCCCCACAGAATTCTTCTTTTCTGTTAAAACACAGTTCAGACCAGGCCAAAGTGCACGCCGAGCACCAGTGTGTGTGTGTGTGTGTGTGGCCATGCTGCACCACAAGAGATGTTGAGAGTGATCACAGGAACTGTCAAAACATTCCCTCAACCTCTCCCCTTAAAGTCACACTAAAACAAGCAGTTTCCACATCTACATACTTCTGTTTCTCTGCGACTGGGAAAGTTTTGCACATGGCAACAGTTTGGGCAAAGTCAAATGCGTTTCTCATGATTAGGCCTTTATAGTTTTTCAAATCTAAAACCAAATCCTTAAAATGGATGTTTGGACCGAATACTGAAGAAAAAAAAAAAAACAATGCGTGCCCAGCATACGTTGTCCAGTTTTAGAAAGCACCGCTGGATGCACCAACAGCAGAGCATCAAGGTCACAAGCTTGATTCCCAGGAAGAGGAAGAACTGATACAAATGTAAATATGTACCTTGAATACAATGCAAATCAATTCAGTTTGTGAAAAGTATACATGCACATGTAACGTAAATAAGGGTGGCTACATACAAAATAACCATTTTATTATTATTTGTAACATTTTGGGCTCGCTACGAGGCATTAAAGTCGTAATTAAAGAAAGTGAAAGACCTTCTTAAGCAATAATACTAACCTTTTGGCTTCCAAAAGTGGTTGCCATCACACACACACAGCTACTTGGGTTGCTTCTCTACAATCTCTACAAATTGCTGCACGTAAAATAATAACAGGAAAACAAAAACAACTAAAGTATGTGCCACAATCGTAGTTGACATTTCTGTCTTCAACCCCGTTGACAGTTTCTCGCAGGCCACACCTGAGGAGGAAACCTGACACACATTAAACGAGCTCTTCATTCAAACAGAGACTCATGGACGCTATGCTTCCTGTTATTGACCGCTATCCCGAGATTCGTCACTCACCGAGCAGCAGCAGCTTCACTTCTTTAGCGGCTTTCTCTCCGTCCTCCCGCAGGTTCCGGTCAATCATTTTGGACCGCTCCGCCGCCGCTTTATCTTCCTGGCTCACGGTACAGCCCATGGTTCCGAATGCACGCTTCAGGGCGACGGATTTATGAGTGTGGATTAACGAGAAAAAAACTAAAGGTGTTACCCTTTAAAAGCGACTGGAGCTTTCTTTTTTTTTTAAATAGTCTTCCGTGACTAACTTCCTCTTTTGGCTTTGAAAAAATGCCTGGCGGGGGGGGAAACGTCTAACGTTAGTAGATCCTGACGTTTTACACGCCTGAAAAAAGACGAAAAAAGTAAGATAGCGATATATATTTGATTTTTGGGGGGACTCTTTTCGACGTTGAAGAGACGTTAGCCCGACGCTGGAGTTTTACATCACGAGTTAGGGAGAAAAACTCATATCCACAAAGTTTGTTTACCCCCCAAAAAATGAATTAAAAAGTTGTGATCAGACACCTTGTGTTCAGGTTACGTTATATGAAAAATAGCAAACCGGAGGATGAGGTAATAAGCGTCGAGAAACTGAATGAATCGGAAAATCCCGTTGTTTTCTTCCTCGGTGAAGTCCGTTCGCTGGTCGCCGAGGGGTTTTGGATAATATGCACCGTTAAGAGTTGTCTCTGATTTCCGCCACACCCCAGTCTGCTGAGAAGTTGCTCTCTGCCACACACACAGCAGAAGACACTTCAGAAGTGTTGGGCTCCTCTCACGCTTTGCCAGCCAGCCCCTCTCTGATACGCCCACCGCGGGTGCTCATGGGAAATGTAGTTAAATCCAAGTAAACAGCATGTTTACGCACGAATAGAAAAATAATAGCTAATTAATTAAACAACATGGTTTGATAAGACTCTCTTTTTTAAACGTGGCACGCTATTTATTAATTTGCATTCATGTATTATAAGAATAACTACTTTTGGAGGTTTCTTCACACAAATTGGCCTGTGTTTGTGTGTGATGTAGGTTGACTTTCTCTTGTTTGTCGTCATAATTCTTAATAATTATTTTAGAAATGTCATTTGTTGAGACTTGTGTCAATATTGACGCACGGATTTCGGCGTGTGTTCTGTATGATTTGCGCTTAGGCAGAAAGTAAATGATTTTTCCATTTGGAGAGCATTTCTGTGAGAGAGCAAGAGAGAGCAAACAGAGAGACCTGTCCGTGTTTCATACCGCCCCCATGTGTCTGAAAGTATATTAGGGTTATTCTTTACTTTAGACACCACAGGCCGGTTGACTTTGAACCCAAAGACTTTGAGACTGGTCACAGTTTTTAAAAATTCAGTTGCATAAAAATGTATATTAGTCTAAGGTAAATACAATAGCTCTTAAGACACTGTCTTAACATGAAGGCTAAGTTTATGCAGCTGGCCCCAGATCAAATCCCATATAGCTTGTTTAACAGTTCCTTAGTATTTTTGGACTGTTAACAGTTTAATAGCTGAAACTGTCATTTTCTCCCCCGAGATTGTTTTATAATTCTTTTATAATTCTGAAAGACACGACTATTTTGCAATTTGAACTTTCTGTGAAATTGTGAAACTTCTGATTTATTAGCGGCGACATGTAAATAATTAGCCGGGTCGAGTAGTAAACTAGCCTGGTATAGCTCATATTTCCTGTGACGCTAAACATTTTACCCAGCTAGAGAGTTTTTAAAAAGGTTTAAATCAGACATATGTACAAGTTGCGTGACACTAATGAAACCGATATGCATATTTTCTGGGATTGTCCTGCACACAAATATTTTGGATTGAATTCTCCAGTGTTATCAATCACAATGTGCTCCAGGGTTTCTCTTTGCTGTTTACAGATGTACTGTTTGGCTTCTTTGATATACAAAAAGATCAAACTAATGAATATTTTATCATTAAGCTAAATTCCATATTCACCGCAGTAAAATCTCTCGGCAAAATCCTTTGTTTATTGTTTTTAAAAAGGAGGTTTAACAGTAAATACAAACCATTTCTTTATCCAAGAATCTTAAAGCTCTTAAAACGGTCAATATATTTCATCTTTTTAATTTATTTTAGAGTTTTATTATTATTATTATTTATTTAATTTCTGTATACAATGGTGCTTTGCATATAATATTACCTCTTTGTATGTCAAATTATTTTTATTGTACTTTGATCTTGGCATAAATAATTTTTTTTCAAAGTCTGGCAAAACTATTTGCGCTACAAACTAATGTGTAAAATGTGATAAGAAACACTGTTTTGAAATGTCAGCCGGCATAACAAGTTATTTTGTACTTTTAGCTACTACTGCTAAAAGAATTGGAAGCTAATGACACCGGAAGTTTAAAATGGCATCATTCTCTAAATAAAGTGGATAAATGTGGAGTTTGCAATTTGCAATTTTTTTCGGGTGTTTTTCAATTTTTATTGAAAAACACCCACTTCATCTCCACCTGCAAGGTTGCTATAATAGCTCTAAATAGGATGTAAACAGAGCATTTTGCACTGGTCCAGAGACATTAAATAAACACATGAATATGAGACATACAGTTGTAAGACTGAATCAAGAATGAATGAATATTATTTATTCTTTTTTTATTTGAACATTGTTTACAGTACATTAACTGCCAGCAATGTACTCAATACTGAGAATAAAGAAAATAAAGACATAAACTGGCTTTTTAAAAAGCATTTTTAAAAATTCAAAATTATTACGTTTTAATCATCAGACTAAACATCATCTGACTATTTACAATATACAAACTATAGATGTGCTTATAATATAAAGGGTTTACATTTATGTACATTATTTATAAATGCTGCCATGTAAGTAATGAACTCATATAAATGGTTACGAACAGATGACATTTTCATTACATCACAAGGGAAACATCACGCTGACTGGACACAAGTGCACAGCTGCTAAAAAGACAATTCAATTCATCCCCCTTCTGCTACTTTGTGATACCTTGCAGACTGGAGACCATGTAACGGCGTGATCTGCAGGTGCTTGAAAAGTGCTGCTGTCAACCCAGACATCAGCTCAAAAGCTACGCGTGTGAAAGCCTGGGGATGGAAGCACAGCATCATGGGGGATCTTGTCGTTCAGGGCAGTTTCTGGTGCGCCACTGCTAATGCTCTAGTTGCAGACTGTGCTTTTATAAAGGGAACAATATTTATCCATTATTCATCATTGATACTAAAGATTCTTGCTGATAGGAAGTTAAGATATTACTGGTTAACATGAACTACCGTCAACATAAAATTGTTATTTTTATGCAGTGGATACATCAGACAGGAGTCATTTCTCCTAAAAAAAATAAAAAATAATCACAAACACTTTCAATATCTCTCAGGGAATCTCACCCCAAAATCAAAAGAAAGAAATTAAATTTTTAGCCTGTTCATATATATATATATATATATATATATATATATATATATATCCACACACACACACATATACACAATGGGGCAAAAAGTATTTAGTCAGCCACAAATTATGCAAGTTCTCCCACTTAAAAAGATGAGAAGAGGCCTGTAACTTTCATCATAGGTATACCTCAACTATGAGAGAATTTTTTTATTAAATATTTAATTCACAAATTATGGTGAAAAATAAGTATTTGGTCAATAACAAAATTTAATCTCAATACTTAGTTTTATACCCTTTGTTGGCAATGACAGAGGTCAAAGGTTTTCTGTAAGTCTTCTCAAGGTGTTCACACACTGTTGCTGGTATTTTGGCCCGTTCCTCCATGCAGATCTCCTCTCGAGCAGGAATGTTTTGGGGCTGTCGCTGGGCAACATGGACTTTCAACTCCCTCCAAAGATTTTCTATGGGGTTGAGATCTGGAGACTGGCTAGGCCACTCCAGGACCTTGAAATGCCGGGCAGTGTGTTCATGTCATGACACATCTGGCACTGCAAGATTTGAGTCCCTGGCCTTTGTTATTTTGGTCCGAGCTCTCTGCAGGTCATTCACTAGGTTCCCTCGTGTGGTTCTGGGATTTTTTCAGTTTGACCTCACGGGATGAGATCTTCTGTGGAGCCCCAGAATGAGGGAGATTATCAGTGGTCTTGTATGTCTTCCATTTTCTAATAATTGCTCCCACAGTTGATTTTTTTCACACCAAGCTGCTTACCTATTGCAGATACAATCTTCCCAGACTGGTACAGGTCTGCTCTTTGGTCTTGGTCATAGTAGAGTTTGGAGTGTGACTGTTTGAGGTTGTGGACTGGTGTCTTTTATACTGATAACGAGTTCAAACAAATGCCATTAATACGGGAAACGAGTGGAGGACAGAGGAGCCTCTTAAAGAAGAAGTTACAGGTCTGTGAGAGCCAGAAATCTTGCTTGTTTGTAGGTGACCAAATACTTATTTTACAGAGGAATTTACCAATTCATTCATTAAAAACCCTACAATGTGATTTTCTGGATTTCATAGTTAGAGGTATACCAATGATTTTTACATGAGAGAACTTGCTCAATTGGTGGCTGACTAAATACTTTTTTGCCCCACTGTACGACATATAATTGTGTGTGTATATAGAATATAGTATATAGTTTTTCCAAAGAATTTATTTTTTTGATAACAAAAACTGCTTTCTATTTTAAAATGCAATTTTAATGCAAAGCAATATTTTCAGGAATTAAAAAATAATTCTAATATTTTGTGCTCTTTTATTGAAAGCGCAAAAGAACAGCATTTATTTGAAATTGAAATTATAAAACATCTTTATTGTCACATTTAATGTATCCTAGCTGAATACAAGTATATAAATAATTATATATATATATATATCTGATTTTGGGGTGAAATGCAACTTGGGCAGACTTGAGAATAATGCTTCTACTTTCAAAGTCATGTTCAAACATTGAGCAATCAAGAATCGTTTAGATCCACTGGTATATTTAAAGGACAGTTACTGGCAATTCTTTCACAACTGGCACATTTAGTTCTCAGGCATGTGAACAAACATTAACACACACTGCTAAAAACCATGGGACACTTTTGTGCTTGAGAAACCACACTGGTGTGTGAGGCATTACACCACTACAAAAAAACATCTCACCATCACCAGAACACAGCTAAATGCTTCTTTCCCAAAAAAATGAACAATGGGTTATTTCAACGATACACTTCAGCAATCATACAGACATATTTAATCATTCATTTCTCAATTCTCTAAGTATATATATATCCAAAAGACCGCAAAGAGGGAAACCAAGCCATGATAAACAAGGCATTAAAAAGAAAGATTGTAATTTGGAATATATTACAGTTTTTTTACTGTCTGATGCAGCACCAGGGACATGTAAAACACTGAAAAAAGATATCGAGATATGTAATTATGCTAATACTGCTTCACAGATATGATGACTTAGTTATATGTGTGGCTTGTCTATCCATTACACATTAATTAAACAGACAAAAAGAATAAAAAAGTACCACAATTTAAATGCACATCTCATTTAGACATCTTATAGTCCATTACAGTACATTCACTGACTGAAGTATTCTTTCTCCATAAGCGAGAAGAGGAGAAAACACACATTCACACACACTAAAAACACCACAGTGTTACCACTAAGATCATTATGGGCCAGTAAGTGCTTGATTTATAGTTTTTTAGGATGACAAGTTTCAATTACAAAGTTTAAAATATTCATGTACCATGTTAGACATCCACACATTACTTTTTTTCCTCAAACGATTTACAGTTAGTAGTACATAGGCTTTTATCGATATATCTGTCTACAAAATATATTAATCTATGATTATGTCGTAAGTCGTAACTGGGTCAAGAGATTGAGCGGAAGTTGTGCTTTAACTGAAAGTGCTACAGTTTCAATATTCAATATCATCCGTCTACTCGGGTTAATAGCCTCTTTTTTTTAACCTACCTAGAAGCAAAACTGATCAGCTTCCACCAGGCAATGTGTGCCATTTTGCCCTGTAACTAAAAACATTTATGTGCATCAGTGCACCACATTTGTTTCTCCAGTTAAGGAGAAGACCCTGTGAATCTGTGTTTTTGGTTTTCTCTGCATATAAATCCAGAGAGTGTTTCAAAATCAGTCTCATGGGGATCATTACAAACTGACCCTATGATTAACTGTGCTTTCCAATCTGTGCTTTCCCATTGCAACCAGTAGTGTTCCTAAAATAAGAAGAATGTGCCTTTCATCATAATTCGGTCTTTTTATCTTCTAAAGATGACATTTTAGCTGAATAGTCAAAATACTGTAAAGGGATGTGATAGATACCTTGAGATCACTGGATGAATCGGAATACTCATATATATCATATATATATTTCTGCTCATAGATCTACTAATATATTTATCTCT
The DNA here is from genome assembly GCA_032359435.1 of Enteromius unitaeniatus. Taxonomy (NCBI): domain Eukaryota; kingdom Metazoa; phylum Chordata; class Actinopteri; order Cypriniformes; family Cyprinidae; genus Enteromius; species Enteromius unitaeniatus. The sequence goes on from JAUMHI010000052.1 coordinate 6,851,148, forward strand.
AAATACTGTAGAAAGGATAAACATTATAAATCCATATAAAAATGTGACAGGTACATCTACTGTATACGTACAGTTTGCATACATTTGAAATTGTGTAATAGACCGCAGCCAAATCAAACCTGGATTCTGGACGAGGTTGCGAGTTGCCTCTTAACATCTTTCATTGTCAGATATCTCACAGCTATTGCACAGAGTATTGCTATATCTAATATGAGATATGATGAAATAAATGCTTTAATAACCACCAATCTTCCTGTAAGAACTGAGCACTTACTGCGATTCTAATCTTTTGCGAATGTGGCCGAAGGGCAGAGGTCAAAGGTCATAATATGAAGGGATAGATGAGAGGTTGGGCCAGCGGATGAGTCTGTTTGGTTAGAATGCAAAATCCCTTTTGTTTGTAAACCCTGCGTACTGCATGTGCGCTGGTACTATGGCACAATCTAACTATCATGGGCTTTGATTTATTTTAGTTGTCTTGTTCTAGTTGTCTTCTCCCTATTTCCATGTCCCAACCACTCCTTTTTGGGAGCGGGTGGCCTTTAAATGGATTTAATGCCGGCCTGAGACGGGGCAAGACCCCATTTACAGCATATGCAGGTCACATGGCTAAATAACGCATTGAATGCAACTAAAGCTAGGAATCTTGTACTACTCTTGTCACCGATCACTGAGAGATTATGCATCCTCCCCAACTACTGACCCAAAAGTAATATTAAAAAGCATAAACCATTATAGGGTGAGGCCTAATGACCACTGCTTCCTTTGCTGCTCCCTGATGTCCAATCGATGATGATGAAGCTCAAGCTCATTATCATAAATAGGACTCCTAATAAGGCGAAGCAAGCAGCCTGTGAAAGAAGGTAGAAAGAGATAAAATTACTAATAACCTTGCCAAAGTGAAATATGTAATCTAAAAGATATGATTGGGTGCATATCGTCAAGAAATGTCTGGGTCAAAAATTGAAAATCAAATTAGCAAAACAAAAACTTTTCAGCCCATTACAGTTTTTTTTCTTTCTCGCATTGTGCCATTTTCATGTCCATAACTTTAAACATATTGTGTATTCAAATTAAGCATATTTGAACACATGAAATATAAAGTATATAATGAAATATGCATCCTAAAAATATGATTATGTGCATATTATCAAGAAATGCCTGGGTAAAAAAATTCAATAATGTGTGCAAACAAAATTAAGCAAGTTGTATTTATTTATTGCATTGTGCCGCTTTCATATGAACAACACAATATATTTGAAAAAGAAATATTTTATATTTGCATGCTTTTTGTTTGTATTATTTATTTAAGGGCTCATTATATCCTGGACACGTTTTGAAAGTTTCACGAGATTTGTATTCACTGCAAATATACGTTCAGGTTTCGCCCCAAGATTCCTGCAGTTTGCTATAACTTAAGGGGAATTAGTTTACTAGTTTACAATAGTTTTGGGTCACACCAAAGATTTACCCAAGGGATTTCCGAAGCTCTTAGCATGATTAGTTTTCAGAGGATCTCAATCCAACAGTGTGAAAGTTTTCAAAGCATCTGCATTCCTACAAGAGGTAAGAAACTAGATCCCACTGTGGATGAAAGAGAAGGAATCTAATACAGCCTGTCTAGGTACTTACGATGATTTTCGGCGTTGAGCGCAAGGGCTCCTCTTCCTTGGGAACAATGCGGATGTAAAACACAGCTGGAAATATAAAGATGAGGCACGGTGCAGACGTGGCACCTACGGAACAATAAACGCATGTACTGTAAACTTAAACCTTCATACTTTACCAACATCATGCCCCAGGCCTACATCTTAGCTGTGTAATAAAATCTTAAGCTAAAGCTATTGAAGTTACATAAGCCATTGAGAGATTTCTCATGGTGGTCAGGCACTTGCAGAACAATAGTGTTCATTCTTCTCTGAGGTAGGTAAAACTCACAAGTAGTGTTGTGGAGTAAAGTGTGAGACCAGGAGAAACCATAATATAATAAAAGGACTTTGCTGATAATTATATACCCATTCCTAAGGCGATTAATAATGTTGTTGGCAACAGATTTATGCTTAGCTGGAGTATTATAGTCTGAGACCTTAATGCATGTGGAGATAAAAGCGACTGTGAGGTCCTTGAGGTTGTCATGGTGAAACTAAAGAACATCGTACACTTCTCTCACACTCTTTTCACACCAATCAAACGAAAGAAGAAGAGAATGAGTGCTATCATTTAAAGAGCCAAGAGCACTAAACCCACCGATGACCCCGAAGATGCCAAGGATGTTCGGGGCGAAGATGACCAGCAAGTTGATGAGGGTGAGGAGGGTGACAGCTATAGCAATGTGACGTGGCCACCAGAAGGTTTTGTTTGGGAAGAACAGCTGCTGAATCGCTCTCCTCACCTGAGACGAGACATCAAAAAGCAAAGCTTTGAAATCAGATACTGAAATACTGCCCGCCATCTGATCCTGACTCCTCTAAACCAAGTTGTAACCTGGTAAGACGTAGTTTATTTACAATTGTAAAGGTTTGAAATGTGTGTAAAACTCACAGGAAACAGCACGATGGGTACAGTGAGTGTGACGGCTGTCAGCACAGCCAGACGAACACACAGGATGAGTGTGTCATACGGGTCGATTCGACTGTAGGTATGCAGCAGCTCAGCTTCCACCTTATCTATACACAAATTTGAATTAAACATTCATTTCAATTTCATTTTATTTAATAATGATACAAATTATTTACTTTTTTAAAGTGGATGGATTATAAGAAAAAAAAAAATTGATAAAAAAAAAGGAAATTGTGGAGCACCTAACAACCCAAATCTGAACTAAACCAGAAAATAAATCTTTTAATTTATTGAAATTAAATAGACAAGCTATGAAGCTATGAACCAATTTCTGTACTGACCCAAAAGAAAGATTTGATCGTAAATAAATGATAACGCTCAGTTAATTCAGTCAAATTTGTCAAAGATTTGATCAAATATTAAATACATTAAATAAATATTAAATAGCACAACAGTTTTTAACATTGAACAATTTGGAACATTTCTTATTATCAGCAAATCAGTATATTAGAATGATTTCTAAAGGATCGTGTGACACTGAAGACTCAAGTAATGAAGTAATGAAAATTCAAATGTGCTATCGCATGACAAAAAATTATTGAAAATATATTCAAACAGAAATTGGTTATTGTAAGTTGTAATAATATTTCACAATATTATTGTTTTATCTAATTTTATCAAATATATATATATATATATATATATATACATATACATAGCCTTGGTGAGCATAAGAGAAAAGAAAACCTTAAAGACCCTAAATATTTTAACTTTAGAGTATGTAAATCAATAAATTGAGCAACTAGTTTTTCATTGAGCAGTTTGAGAACCACTCCATTAGATTGCTCTTATTCCACACAGTGATGTTTTTTTATTCATGTACAAAGGCCACTAGATGGAGTGCTAGTACTACTTTAGTGTGACCTTGAGTCCAACATGGATTTGTTGAAACAGATGATTAGATCTGTGACATCAGCAAACACATGCTGACAGCTGAGCTGGTCTCAATCTGCTCCTATGCTTCAAAAGCGCTGAAAAATCAGGGTGAATTTTACAATCTTGTATCTAAAACGAGAAAAACGCACTCTTTTCTGCCTCTTTAATGCTGCAGTCACACTGATCTCAGCCGGCCTCTGACATCTCAACTCGAGTGACCACTCAGCACATTCATCCTGACAGGTCTCACCTCCTCTTTCTCCTCAACAAAACCTCCTCTCTCCATCTCAGCTGACTCACACTGCCTTCTCCTCCTGATGTGTAAAAAGGCAGGGAGTTGTCCTGGACGACCAAATGACCTTCAGCAATTGTGGCAACTACCATTCCCTGCTGATTCTTGCTCTGTAACATACAACATTTCTGTCTTGCCCTAAATTTTGGTCCATTCTACATTAGCCATCCAAGCTTGTCCAAAATCAAACCAGAATATGTAGTCTGACCAAAATGAAACATGAAACCTTTGAAGATTTGTAAACGGTATGCATCTGGTTTCCTTCCTATCTGTATTTTTGTTTTGTATCTTTCAACACAATTACTCATCCTGTAAGCGAAATTCAGTCATTTCAGCTTTGTCTGTTACATTTCGCCGTGTGTCACCACACCTTAATGTATGAAATTGTCAATATTACAAATGCCACTACAATTTGACTAATGTTTGCATGTTTCAAAGTCATGTTCTGCTCGTGTTCTTTTTTGTTGAGAAAATTGTCACTGTATGTGTGAAAAAAGAAAGCAAATATATTAAAGTGAGTGATGATACTGGGCCTTACCGATGAAGGTCAGATACCCGAAGAGAGCAGCCAAGAGGTACATGATGTACATGACTCCAATAGAGATGTTGGAGACATGTTGCATCTTTGTCTTTGTAGGGCTGAAATCAGAGAATATAAGAAATGTGACAAAGATAGTGATGGAAAAGTGCATACTCAAATCAAAATAGGCTGTTAATAAAGTCTCTTGTCATGACAGAGGCTGCAGTGTTTGGATCCATTTGCAATTAACTCTTTATTCCAGGGAACAGGCAGGGTCAAAACAACAGGCAAAGAGGGTCGAGGCAGGCAGCAAACAATCCCAGGAGTCGGAAAACAGGGGCCTGTTCCATAAAACAAGTTTACCAAATAAGCCAGGCTTATGGCAGATAGTCTGACTTATTTTAATACAAATTAACTGGCAATAAGTCAGACTAACTGAAATAAGCCAGGCTTATACTCTTATCTTGGTTTATGGAACAGGAACACAGAAATAAAACACTTCGTAAACAGCCTGCACTGTTAATACTATGCAATTGTCAGTGTGTGGAAGTGACAGTTAAATACAGAGTGGGTGTGGTGATGATCAGCAGCTGAAGGTGGTGATTAACAAAATGTGAACAGGTGTGATTGTGCAGTGCATGTTGGGATATTGAGTCCATCTAAACTGAATCCAAGGGAAGTGACGTGATGCGAGTGCCCTCTAGTGGAGCTTGAGGGCACTCATGACATTTATACAGTCAAATCCCACTTCAGTCTCTTCTAATAATCTCTGATATAGTCATAAAGCAGAAATATTTACATTACTTGCCAAACAGACTTGCCAATAATGGAAATTAAAGTCTGTTTATAATAAAATGCTGTAAAATAAAAGCATATTCCATGTTTTGTGGTGTAATACTGATTACCACAAAAAGATGTTTAAACTTGTTGCTTGTTTAGACTTGTATAAAAGTAAAAATTAAGGTTGTGTTGTAAAGACGTTTGCAAAATAGGAAATATACTACTGTTCAAAAGTCTGGAGTCTATAGTAAAATACAGTACAAAATATATATATATATATATAAAATTCCAAAATATTATTACACATTATTGCACATAACAGTTTATTGTATTTAATATATTTTTAAACTTAATTTATGAAACACATGATACTTCATAAATCATTCTATTTTTAATTACACCGTACAGTGTTAATTTTTAAACTTTTTATTTTATTATGATTAATGCTAATATTTCTGTGAATATTTTCTATTTTGATCAATTTAATTAATCCTTGCTGAAAATAGTAATTTAAACAAATCTTACTGACCCCAAACCTTTGAACAATAGAACGCAATATGCATGATAGCTTGGTTTTAGCGTAAATTTAAAAAAAGATAACAATTTAAAAAATTGCACTGTGTATGTACTGTGTGGATATTTTTAATTAATACTACTTTCATTCTAAGTGTCTTACTGTAATCCAGATTTGCTATTTTAAAAGAAAATTATTAGAAAAACGTGCCACGGGTTGGTTGGGCTTCACTTAATATTAGCTGTAATATTATTAATTATTAACATAAAAGCCTGTGAGTAAATATGCTACTTCCAGAATGGTTAAACCACAGATGGGTAGATGGGTAGTCGCACACAGTGTAATACCATCCATATGCACAACGTGACTCATGTGTGATTCTAGACCTGCGAAAGAACTTGCCACCTACTTGCGCAGCTCGGTGTAAATTGGCAGCACCTCGGGGTGGCACACGAATGCGAACGCCAGGATGGGAACCGTGTAGGCCGTCTGAAAAAACACACAGACGAGACAACGTCACATCACCATGGATACAACAGCGGCAACCATAAACCCCAAACCCACACTTTAAAGCCCATTACACACTGTAGCACATTACAGAGAGCTAATTGTTGCTGTGATCAAGTCAGACTGGGACGGAGCTCAGGCCTGGGCTGATTTAAAATGCCAGTCCTGTGCACACAGAGCTGACTACAGACTTTCACACTTATCTCTCTGACACTAAAGGACATATGTGGAGAAAAATGCACATGGTGATGTGTGAGTTGACATTTATGTATGAGCAGAAGATGTGATTATGCTAAAGACATGAATAATAATGGAATAAAGGCTATAGGCTGCAATAAATGTGAATGTATTTTCGGTAACCCATCTTGAAAAACATGTCCTGAATTAAGCTGCTCAAACAAAAGATTCATTGTTTTATATAGATAGATGAATGAATGTATTTTATGGCTATTTTTAATAGCTCAAGAGACTTTTTTCCCCTGATATGCTCACCAAGGCTGCATTTATTTGATTAAAATACAGCAGAAACAATAATTTTCAACTGTCAACTGTCACTTTTTTGTTTCCTACAATAAGAGAGCTAAAGAGAGGTAATGAGAAATGGCCATTCTTTGGCTCATATTTCTCCAATAAACGCTTGGAAAACCACAGTTCAATTAAGGTTTCCAACTACCTGTACTTTATAAATGTGAATCTATTACATAAGCTGAAAATCCAGTTTGAGAACTGATATCTAAAGGCCTTGGATTAAGCCCAAATATATGCGAGTCATGCACAGGCTTATTGGGAACTACAGTGTTTGTCATTTGATTTGGCTTAAAGTCTTATATCACATGCCTCATGTGAACGTCTCAGCATGATTTTAGTTACACTGTGATATACCTGTGAGTTGAGGTTAAAAAGGCGGGGGGTGCAGTCACCCTCAGGGGTCATTTTCACTCCTCCGGGATCAGCTGCCACACTTGTGTTAAAGCCCAACACTGTCCTGTTATGGTAAAAGTCCTCAAAAGGACATTTCACCTGGAACTTCTTATAGATCACCTGGAGGGAGACAAGAGATTGAATAAATACCAAGTCCTGCATAGGGTGTGCTGATCTATTTTTATGGGTTCAGGAAATCGTTTAATAATTTATAACCCTTTAGGTTTCACTAATAGTTAATGGTGGGTTTTTTTTCCAAGTCTGATTTCTGTCCTTCATTATAATCAAACAGGACATGTCATATGTTGATTTGAAAGGAATTTATCTACAACTAAACTGATTGTGCGTAATGTACTGATGTGTAACTGATAATTTTTACCTTTTTAAAGTTAAGTTAAAGTTAAAGACCTTGTAGAAGGCTATTTCAGTTTTGGTAAATGTGTCTTTTTCTGTAAAAACATTTTTTTAAAGTAAACTTTTATGTATTTTATATTGTTAGAAACATTTCAAGATGAACACTTACTTGCTTGAAGCAACTTAGGTTTATTTGATTATCCATAATTAAAAAAAAAAAAAAAAAAAAAGGTAAATTGACTATCAAATTATATATCAGGCTTTTGAGGAACATTTATCTGTTAATTTCTTAATAGTTTGGTATGGTATTACATTGCATTATATGTTGTGCGCCACAATAAAAAAAATATAGAGCTATATATATTTAAATATCATCTTACTAAAACATCAGTGACTGATATCCATATACATGTTATGTTAATAGTTTGATTTTTCCTCCTCGGGTTTGAGCTCCGTATTCTCCAATAAAGTCATAAAAGCTTGACGTTCGTGAAAAATGATCACATTAAAACTTAAAAAAAAAACATTAAAATAAATATATTGACTATAATAAAGTTTAATAAACTGATTTTTCTAAAGGTCTAAAGGTTTAAGACTTAAAATATGCATTGCTATTAATGTAGGTAGTGATTTGATTATTTACTTCTAAAATCTAAGGATGAGTCATGTTTATAGCTTAGTTTCAAACATGGTCTTATTTTTGGATGAATTAGTTCCAGTCACAGCAGGGATGATGAATCAATAGAAGAAGAGAGAGGCAATGTTATTGTATTCAGACTAGGCTACGGTGTAAAGACTAGACAGTTTCATAAATCCAGCGCAAAGATGTGGCACAGCCTATGCCACACCAGCATGAGGACAGAGAGAGCGAGAGCCGTGTGCAAAGATTACAGCTCCCCTTCAAAACTAGGTCAGTGAGGTGCACCAAACACAACCCCACTCTAAAAATACAAGACACACTCACACAACATCACACATTGATCCTGCTGGTGGAAAACATGAGCACATCCTAAACCCCCTAGCTTACTATAAGATTTATAAACTGCTAATTGGAACTGTATCAAGATTAAATATTAATTTCCACGCTCTCAGCATATCATTCTGAGAGAAATAGCAGAGGACTGCTTCATGATTAGAATACTAAACAGCACATGGCAACTGAATGAAACATATTTGAAAGGACGGTTCACCCAAAAAATATAAATTCTGTTATGATTTACTTGCTTATTTTGTTTTAAATCAGCATGATGTCTTTGGCAGAACACAAAACAATATGTGCTTCATCAACATTCCACAATTATGAGTGATTTTGTTCAGATACTTAATATTAAAGTAACAAAATTGTTATGCCAATTTTTGGTCTACCAATGACAATATTTTAAAACAACGCCACAAATCAGTTTACTGAACGGATTGTTTCACAAAAACATTTTTGATGAATGCTTTCATAACTAGGCAAGGTATTGCTGATAAAACTATTAAAATTGTTAAACAATTTAAATTTTTTTTTTAAATAAATATGATTCTTAGATGAAAATGTAACAAAATGTTGTAAAAACTTTTTTACAAAAAATTGTAAAAACAATTAAAAATAAAGATAAACAAAAATATTTGTTCAAAATAAATAATAAAATAAATAAATAATAATAAATAAATAACAAAAGAACATATTAATTACTAAAAAAATAAATAAGTGTGAAATATATATATGAGTATATATATGAGAGGCATGAATGTTGTAGAGGGAGGACATGATGTTACACAAATTATAACAATTTTAATTTTTAGGGTGAACTATTCCTATAATGAGAGCAACAAACATACCGCGACAAGGAAGAAGACCATACAGCTGAGAGAAAAACCGCTGGTGTAGCCCAGGTACCCTGAAACACACAGTGAAATGAATAAGTGACAGTAGCCTACAACACCTTTCTGAGAAGTATTTTACTTTACACTGATGTGCAGACAGGAAGGTGCAAGCAGAATAAAGGGCGTGTGCAGTTTGATATAAAAATCAGTTTGAGACGGCTTACCGAGCTGCTTCATTAAAGCCAGCGGCAAGATGACACTACACGATACAATGACCACCAGGTAATTGCCATTTAAATACCACTCCCTGCCAAAAAAAAAATAAAAAATCAATCACAGGAGACAGACAAACACAAAAACAGAATTACAAATGGTCCAATCCACACTTCTTCCACAGTCCTCTTATCCACAACTCATATCTTTGGGTAAATAATAATTTAATAAAATAAATAAATAAAATAAAAATAATAAAGAAGATGATGAGGATTGTAATTTTTGCTTCTAGGATAGTGATTTGTTACAACAATACATTTGTTAATTTATTTGTATTTGTATTTTTGTTTACTTTTATGCGAGTACTTTTCTTTCCTTTGAAATACAAAATAAATATCAGATTAAAAATTAAACCTAAACATTTAAATTAGAAATGTTTTCTTTGCAGTAAACTAAAATAAGTTCAAGAAGTAAAATTACTATACCTAAAACTAAAATAGAGGTAGAAATATTTCTAGAAAAAAAAAAAGTTACAACTAAAGAAAGTGACAAACACATGTTTATCACAAAAAAATAAAAATAATAATGAATAGGTAACATACAAAAAATAATTATTATTATTCTTACATACTTAAATTCAAACTATGCATTGTTTTATGATCTTATTTTATGAAAGATTTGTTTATTGTGATAATTAATACTGATGTGTTTATTTGCTGAACTTTGTGTTTTTATAACTGCGTTTTCAAAGCTGATTTTACTGTGGCGTTTCAGGCCAAACAACACCCATGAACTGTAATGAAACCATTGTGTGGCTGAGTGGGTTACTGCCTTAACAAATATTGACCCATTTAACATTTCCCTTGAGCATTTACATATGGAGCAGCATTTTTCTTATTAATTATTATGAACGCATTACATTTTCAGAATACTAAAAGGGCTAGTGGAGTGTTGTTTAAATGGTTTATGATTACTGGATAAAACCAGGACGGGGAGTGATCAGTGCCCTTTAAATGTTTCATGATGTGTGACTGAGCAGCTATTTAGACCCAGACCCTTGTGTTCAATCACAGGCCAATTTAGAGGAAATCCTCTCCCTCTCTAACTCGTCCTAAAGCTGCTAATCTTGTTATTCTGCCCCCTATTAAGAGCAGAAACATGGCATCTCTCAAAGAAGCTCTGAACGACAAAGACGGAGAGAGAGAGAGAGACTTAATAGGGACTGCCTGTACCCTGCCCAGAAATTCAGCTTGATATGAGACAATGGAGCGACTCCATCAAGCCAAAGATGTGTGGTGGAGTGTGGATTTTATGAAGTGGAGATGCTGTGATCTCAGTGAGGTGAACGGTACCAGGTACAAGCACTGGTGCTTGACTCTGGCACTGGTTGGCTCAGGATCGGTATGTGTGCGATGTTCATTATCTGCCACAATAGTTTCACATGGGCAGGAGTGTGAGTCAGACATTCAAAGGCATGCCAAAACTTGCCTGAGTTACTTCCTCTCAGCAGCTCTGCACCCAAACCACCCCTCCATGTCTAGTCTGGATGAGGACATGTCTGGGTGCAGAATGAATGAGCACATTTACAAGCTCTTAAACAACTTTCTTACCAAAGTGACTTAAAATACAGCGCACAAATAGCAACTTGGGAAAGGAGGAAGTAGCCACTTTCGGTCTTCTATCTGCATTGCTGTCATTCGCATATCAGTACCAAATTGCTGTTAAAAATTGCAAACAAAAATATCTAGACTGTAAAATTAAAAAAATAAAATAAATCCTCAATGAGTATAAGAGACTTGGTTAAAATCTTACCAACCCAAGACTTTTGAATAGTTGTGCACAAGTTTGACATATTTTGTCTTGCTGGGAAAATGGACTGTTTATCCTCCTTCCTTGTTTTTATTTGTGTCACGGTCTACAATGACGAAGGTCTTTTTTTTTTATATATATAAAACGTTCCTGCTGGTGTTAATTTACCCTGACTGTCACCCACATGTAGATTCATGGGCACTGCCTGCTAAAACTGAAATGAATAGTCACTGTTTACTGCTTCGTGATCCTCCTCGCTCGCCTGGAGAGGTGAGGAATTCAAATGAGGCAGCCAAAGGTCGTTTCCGTGGAGTTTTTGAGGTGTCCTCCAGAGTGTGTGCACAGGCCTTCTGTCAGGCTGAGCTCCAGTCATCGCATCTGCAGTCGGCTTGTGTCACAGACCGTCACACACACACACACACACACACATATCCTTGACTGGGCAACCGAGTGTTATAGTCAGGGGAGATTTGACCTTCACGTGTATACGAACCTGTTCTCATCAAATCTAGTCCATCTATCATAGTTCTTCTCTAACACACACTTTTACTGTGTGACTCAGAATCCTCAGGGACCTATTGATCTAAGAGAAACTGCACCGCTCACACAAACACACACAAACAAATTGGCAGTTATCATCATCAGGGGCCAAACTGATGTGGTGGCAAGCATTAACCCCATGATGCCCACAATGAAAGGCTGGCATTTGACAAAAAGACAAAGAAATAGCACTGAAAGAGATGCTTTTAAAGACTCGACTAATCAAACGACCCGTTTCCACTTTGGCCTTTTTTTTGTAGACATGCCCACACACTGCTTTCTGATTCTCTCCGTCTCCTATTTCTCTCCGAAGGAATTTTTGTTTTTGCCATACATTGTGTTTCATTCAAATAATATTTCATAAAATTCTAACACTGAAGATGTTTAATCACACAGTCTGACACTTTAGATGAGACATTACTAGATCTTTTTCTCAAGAGAAACCTTTCAAGCAGGACACTTCATTAACACCACTGTTATCTAGCACAAACAATTAAAGAAATTACACAGACCTCATGTTTTATTTGTCTTTTTTGTGTATGCTGATACCCTGACATGCTTAAAACGGTTTACATGTTAATAAAGATGCTTGATATTGCTAATAAACAGTGGGGGAAAAAAACAAGATGATGTGTTTGTGCTGCTTACTGAGAACTAAAAAACAACTTGAAACCCACACAAACATGTGTACTCACCCTGATGGATTGTCCACCTTCAGAAAAGCCTGGATAACCAGCGGAAACTCATACTTTACTATGTACAAGTAGCTGGACATGGCTATGAGAAGAGAAAGAGACTGTGAAGATGGCTGTGAGATCATACACACGAAAACATATACAGTGAACAATTTAATCCAGGATGCATTCGACTACTCCATGGGATTGTGGTTATTATCCTGGAAGCAAATGTCACAGTAAAGAAGAGAATCAGTTCTATTTTTAGTTTTTATAAACATGCACCAAACGCCAACCAGCTCAGGGTCTTTTACCATCACTGTAGATTAAATCACAGTTCATCTTATAATAATAAAATAATGCCATATTTCTTACACAACTGAGGTCATTTAATTACTTTATATTTATTAATAGTAGTGCTGTCAAATGATTATTCGTGATTAATTGCATCCAAAATGAAAGTTTTTCTTGATATATTTGTTGCATGTACATATTTATATTAAACATGTTTAAACATCTAAATGCATTTACATGTAAATACTTTCAAAAGTATTTAAATAAGTGTTTAAATATATACATAATAAATAAACAGTGCAAACACATATATTATGTAATATATATTATCTGCGATTTTTAATTATTAAATTAAATCATTTATATTTCCAGCTGATTTGTAGTGAATTAGAACACAGCTTGTCGACAAAATCAAGGAAACAGGGAGGACAGGTTACCATGATAAAAAAATAACTGTGAGTGTAAATGAGAAACATTGCTATCCATCCAAGTCTAGTCACCCTCTCTGCAGAGGTGTATGCGTGTGCTGTGCCCTTGACAGGTCACAAAGCAATACATTGCTTCTCCCAAGACATAAAGTCTCACCTCCAATGTTCTGCAGGGTTATCGCAATGCCGGCAGCCATCTTGCCTGGTGTGCCAAAGGCTCGGAAGCCCAGTTGTTCATAAGCTCTAATGCCTGACAACAATGAAAAAACAAAAGTGAATAATAATAAGGTTATGTGAATAATACGAAATAAATTCTGGGATCTGTATTATAACATTTCATTGACAGTCATTCAGATTTATTGAATTAATATTAGGTTAGCATGTGGTAAACATGGGTTTGGGGAAACAGTGTAACCATGGGCTTATAGTTTATATAGCACTGGCAATGACAGCCACAATTGATCAAGCACAGCAGACGCTTGGCTATTTTTAGCCTAATGCACACCAGAAATATTCTGACCAATTAAAATCTCTCACAGAGGAGTGAGGCAGATGGTCACTGAGCCAACAGAGAGAGCAATGTCACATCAGTTAGCACCTCCATCTAAAGCAGCTCTTCAATTCGGGCAATGGTTCAGGAACAGTTTTCATATCCAAATTATATTATTAAGTAAACAGAGGCTGAGCTTTAAACTTGTACCGGGTCAATGTAATGAAATACCCACCCACAACGCCTGAAGATTTTAGCAGCAGGTGAATGGAGTATGCAGATAGACCAGCGATAACAGTAAGGAGAATTCTGGAAGTAAGAGAAGACAAATTAACTACAACTGCAACCAAATGTCACTGTCGGGTCTGAGTACGGCTATGTGTTATATTCATAGAGCACTTTAAGACAGCCTTTGGTTCAAAAGCACAGTGTAGAAAGATTGTAGGATCAAACACACATGGGATAATCCCACTCAAGACACAAAGTAATGTTCTAGGTTATAAACAGGAAATTAAATCTATGGCAATTATAGAAAAAGTGATCATGAAAAAGGGATATAGCCATAAAATATAATTACACTGCTGTATCATACTTGCTGAATGAAATCGGACACTTTCACAAAATACATGATGGGCACTCTGTAACATTTTTGCTTTTGAAAACCATTTTTATGGTTTCATTATTGCTTTTATGAGGAAACAAATATACGTTATATGATGGGTAATTGTATATAATTAATAATTGGATCATTTTTGCAAATTAGCACCAAATATTTTTATGCAGGACTGTAGTTTACAATTTACTGCGTTTATAATGTAACAAATTATTTTAGCGATCATTTACATAATATGCAAATTACATTAACTATTTAACTGCATATCTACATAATCCCAAACATGTGATGGTTATATTAATACACAAAATATCAAACAAAAAAATATAACAGGCCAAATTCTAAGTTGAAAAGAGGTTATAGTAAAGGAAGGTGGAAAAATACTAGATATCGTAATATCACAAATAGCACATAAATGCAACGGCACCCTCCAGCTGCCAACATCTGGACAAACATCTCAAGCTGGGAAGCCAAAATATGCTCTACTGACTCTTTTTCCTCCATCCAAATGTCCTGTTTAGTCCCTTTTCCTAGTTCCAGAATGTCTTGGCATCTATACTGACCAGGCCTAACCACCCTCTGCCAAGCACTCAGTTTCAACTCCTCACTTTCTCACGTCTTCCGTTTTCCTTCTTTTTTTCCAAATGACGTGGCCAAACTGCAGGAGGAGAAGTCAACGAGTACAGTGCTGCTGGAAACAGCCGTGCCCTGACTCACATGAGATCTGAAACGGATATTCAGCATCAAACACTCCACACATATTTAAATAAGTTGGGCACAACTAGTACAGCTAATCGCTTACGTTTAATAACAAGTTACGCTGGAGGAGGCAACATTGTGAGGTTAAAAAGCTTTTAAAAATTGGACAAAGAACATGTGATTTGTTCACCAGCTGCAGTGTGTTAAAGGAGGCAGCTGGCTTGAATGAAGGCACTATGTGATCAGTTTAGCATCTAATCCTCTTCTTTAGTAGCTGATTGTGATGAGATATTTCATATCATCTAAATGTCTCCAAACAACATTTTTTTTTTAATGCAGCTAGTTGCTGCCTTTAAAAGCTTCTTAGCTGAAATAAAACCTCACCAGACACTAATATGGAACACTAAACTTACTTGAGTCTTAAATGACTTGTAAAAATACAGCTGGAAACAGGGATTGTCGGTGTTTAAGCATTTTATAATGTATTAGCAAGCCTGCATGCACCTAAATTAATTATTTAAAAAAGCATTTTTTTGCAAATCCAGGTAATTTATAATTTGCAAATTGTTATAGTTTTTTTTTTGTTTCCTCTTATAGCACCACCAAGTGGCCAAACTTCACAAATGGTTAACGTGACCTAAAATAGCCTAACATTAACCCTAATCCTGAGCTCTTACATAAGTGTTCTGAATTTGGCGACAATATATCATTCTGTTCAAAATTATAGCTATTTTGGTTAAAAGTGGCCCTGTTCCTTTTAAATGTTTTGGCATGCCTTTGCCAACACGAGTCAAAAGGTCAACTTTTTTTTATACGTATAATTATTGATATTCACTCTCCAGAGAATCCTTATGCACTGGATTTGTTCCCATCAGAAGAAAAACCTAGAACTAGTTCACAAAAAATGAGTTCTTCAAAAAATTCAAAATAACCCAAAAATTTGAAGAGCGAAATTTAAATCCGATTTATGAACCATTTCATACTTTTGATTGCTGTAGCGCCACCATCAGGATAATTAGGGCAAGCCTTGGTGTAGAAGGTGTGAGTACTTCCATCCCTCTAAGTTTCAAGTCTCTACAACTTACATTTTAGTCTGCTTGATCAGTTTTACATAGAGATTGTTGACCTTTGGTCATTTAATTAAAATATGGTTTCAGCGTTACATGTTTGAACCCCTAATAAAATCTTAAAAGTCTTTAGTGTCACTTTTGATCAATTTGATCAATTACCTTAAAATGATTTATAAAATAATCTCACTGTCGGCGCCGATAGCCAATGCACCAACATTCAGCACCATTGAATTTCTGTTTGAGTTTGAGTCCTGGCTTTCCCGATTCTATCTCTCTACTGCTTCACTTCCTGTCATCCTATCTAATGAAGGCAAAAACACCAAAAAAATAAATCTTTACAAAAATAATAATAATCTTACTGACTCCATACTTTTAAAATGCAGTGATATAATGCAGTATATATCACTAATATACAAAAACGATATTATTATAATTAATATAATCTTTTTCCGTTGATTAATTTCAGCACAGAATTATATTAATAATTAAAAAGAGTGTTAAATCTGAGATCAAGACCCATCTTGAATGCTACGGTGCTAGAACGCCTTGTTAGAAACTGAAGACAAATTACTGTTAATTTAGTATCTCACACAATTTGTTCTGAAGTGTCTGGACGTGTTTCTACATTATTGAAGGCCGTTTATTTAAGTGGCCTCATCAGTTCTTAAATTAATGGAAAAACACATCTTCAGCAAATGGAGGAAGGAGCAGATGACTCGAAGCACGCTGTTAAATCAGACTCCAGCAGCACTTTTGTCACTGAAGCTACAAGATTATTTTCATTGAGAAAGAATACATATACATTTAATTGTGCATGGTGTAACGGTAAATCTTGTATCAGATATTCAGTTAATTTTTTGCCATATTTACTTTGTATGACACAATTCTTGCTCCCACTGTTTTGAAGCTTGACTCATAAACATGTCTTTTAAATTCCTGGAACAAGAAATAAATGCATATCCTTGAGCAATAACATTTCCCAGAAAATCACAGGAAGCTGAATTTCAAAGCAAAAATTTTGTATTTTTTTGTCATTGTCTTGTACAAAGAGCTGCTCAGAGTCCCCAGATATGTATAATAATCAGCAGAGACATTGCTATGTAAAATGTATGATAGTATGCAGTACAAAATGAACATCATATAAGCCATAAAACACAAAAAAGTTGTTAAACTAGCATACAGACTCCACAATGATGTCTTCATAGCAAGGTCTAAGAAACTCGCATAAACTCAATGAATTTATTCCCAAGAGCTGCACCATTATTGAAAGGAATATTAGCTGCATTATTAAATTGTGTCTGGGATTGATTTATGAGTAGCCTGAAGCCACAGCCAGCACTGGAGAAACACTGCTCTCAGATCAGACAGGTATTACACGTGGAGAATCGGGAGTATGGAAAGTTCAAGTCTTGCCAGATATCACAGAACCCCAGTCACGCCAAACAGCTCAAACCCAAAGCCCTCTCAGAAAGGGAAATAAAAAATCCTCTGTACATTGCTCAACCCAGATTAAAAAGGCCTGACTGGTTTTCATAAAGCGTGTACGACCTAATCTTCACAAACACAGCAGAGAGCCCACATTAAGTAGCACAGACCATTAGATCATAACTACCGCAGACGACAGACCCTTTGTTAACGAAAGTAATACAGCGTGCCTGGCGTGAACATGGAGCTCCCGTGGACAGTAAGAGTCCTGGTACAGCCCGCTCAGCTCTACTGAAGGTCAGTCAGGAAACAGATCTCCCCAACAATCTGACTTTTCTAATAAAGGCTGCTTTACAAGAGGATTAATACAGCGGGAGGACCCGTTCACAGAACAGAATTAACACTGATCATAACAAACTGGAGGGAAGCTGTGACATTGGAATGAATTTTGCTGAAGTATTTATTTCTTTTTGCCAAGTAGTCAAAAAGTAGGGGTCCAGAATCTCCTTATTAAAGAATTAACTAACTTCCAGATTACAAATTTCCTGATTATTTACTCATCGCCCATGTCATCCAAGTTGTTTATGTTTTTTAGGTTTTTGAGGAAAACATTTTAGGAATTAAGCTAATGTGCAAAGAAAGTCAAACACCCTTTACAAAAAAAAGGTAAAACAATTATATTAGACAATTTTGAACTTATTAAATTTTTCGCTTACTCCATGTTTCTGAACCAGGTTAAAAACTAACCAGTCGAAACCTTTCCAACATGATCATACAATGCGTGAAGTCGTGGAAGCACATAGCAGAGCTTGCACCCGCTCTGCTAGCCTCGAACAGCGGGAGAGATGGTGAGTCCCCCTCCCAAAATCCTAGCGTCTTCTTTGATGTCTTCCAACAGGTCATGGTAGGGGGATCACTCGCTATAAGGCCCAACGTGAGGATGACTGACTGAAACTTGTTGGACACAAGTACAGTACGTGTCATTGAGGGCCAGGAACACCAGCCAGCACCTCATCCTCTCCCGCATTTCATCACCCCAAAATGGTCTGCTGTATTGTGTCGCCCAGTGGAGGGGAGAGGTAAAAGAACTACTCGTCATACCAAAGTCCAAGATGGAGGTAGTGATGGAGCTCACACACACACATCTGATGGTCAGATCCACTAGCCTGCTCATTCCGCTTCCCATCATCAAAGTGCCCTTTGACGAATGGAACTGTTGGAACGTTTGGAGAGGGCCTGGTTCATCTCTACGCTAGGCCTCACCAAACGCTACTGGCAAATTCCTCTCACGAAATCCTCCAAGGAAAAGACAGCCTTCTAAACGACAAGCGTCCCCACAAAGCCTATGCTGCAGCCTTCCTCGACAACGTGGTAATGCACTCTGAGACCTGGACGGATGATCTGGAGCAGCTGCAGAGGGTGTTGCTGGAACCCCGATGGGCTGGACTGACCACCAACCCCGAAAATGTCACCTGGTATTCGCCGAGGCCCACTACCTGGGCCGTGGTTTTATCCGAAAAAAGTTGAAGCAATCCTGTCCGCTCCCCAACCAACCATGAAAACCCAGCTACGGGCCTTTTTGGGGGGATATTGTTGATGTTTCATCCCTAACTTCTCCACCTTAGCCTCTCCCCTGACAGACCTGACCAGGAAGGGGCAGCCGTAGAAGATCACCTCGAACACAGCGCTGGAAAAAGCACTCCTGGACATCCAAGGTGGCTCTCACCTCGAAGCCCGTCCTGTGAGCCCCAGACTTCAACTGCCCCTTCCTGTTACAGACGGACGCCTCAGACATGAGCCTGGGTGCGGTCCTCTCCCAGGTCCAAGGCGGCGAAGAACACCCCGTAATGTACATCAGTCGGAAGCTGACCCCAGCCGAGACACGCTATGCTGCGGTGGAGAAGGAAGCCCTAGCCATCAAGTGGGCAGTCCTGGAGCTCTGTTACTCCTCTGGGGATGCCGCTTCACCTTGATTACCGTTCACGCACCCCTACGGTGGATGGTCCAAGCGAAGGACACCAACACCAGGGTAACGCGGTGGTTCCTAGTGCTCTAGGACTTCCACTTCTCTGTTGAACATCGAGCTGGGACAGCTAATGCAAACGTCGGCAGACTCTCCAGGCAGACGCCCACCCCTATGTTCCCCATTCTGCATGACCAAATCTTGTTCCAGGTCCAGCACGACGCTTTTTTGGGGGCAAGCCGATCATCACCGGACGATCAGCCACAGCGGCAGCTGGTCAAGACAGGGCATAAGAGAGCACATCTGAGGAAGCCCAGTTGAGAAACACTCTAACCAGATGCTAACATTTCCTCTCTTTTCCTCCAGATGACACCATAGGAAGCATTGCGAGCACAAGGAAGTACCAAGGATTGAGCACTTCTCCACTGTTTCACCTGGTCACCTAATTTTTTCATTTAATAAAAGCCACCCTCTGGGGGTTTTTCACCTCTTCCCTGGTTGTGTAATTTCTCATCTCGCCACAATATATATATATTCTTTTTTTGGAAATGACTGATTGTTTCACTAGCAAAGACCCTCATGTAGAGTTCTTTGAAGCTGAATTAAAACTCCAATTAAAGACTATTATATGAAAAAAAAAATCCTATAATATTTTCCTTTAAAATATACGTTTATTTTCGAGTGAAGAAAGAAAGATGTGAACATCTTGGATGACATTGCAGTGAGTAAAGGACATTTTTATTTTGGAAGTGAACTAATCCTTTAAAGGTTGTGTAAGTTAAAGCAAATACTTTACAGGCAGTCATTATTATCATCAATAATACTAGTTTAACAGTATGATGACAGTTAAACTGCATATTAATACACACCACAATAAACTCATTAGGATACATATTAAGCAAGAACAATAATGACTCTCATCCTCAATAAAATATGTTTGATCAGCAGTAAAAGACATTATCAATTCTGGCTCTAAAGTTTATGATGCTATCAAATGTATAATTATTTTATTAATTCTAGCTCAGAGTGGACTATCTATTCTCCATTAAGCCATTTTCTACAATCTGAATGCATAGCGTTTGTAACTTACACAAAGAGGACAATGCCCGTGTTAGCCATTGCATACGCTAATCCCAGAATTCCACTTCCCATGATGGCGTTTCCCAAGTTGAAGACAGACATCCCAAAAGAAGTCTTTCCCTCAAACTAAAAAGAAAAACAGAGTCCACACATTCAAATTTGAAAAATATTATGGTCCTGACACACTGACAAATTGACATACATGAAATCTTACCAAAAGCTCAACTTACATCCGTGAAGCGAGGGGTTTTCTTGTCATCTGCGTTGGACAGGAACTCGGAGCTTTCTGCCAGGTTTGCCTCTGCATTACCTGGAGTTCTGTCAGTGCTAAAAAAACACATAACACCTATGAGGGATTGGCAGTGCATCACAGTGCACACTTACTTAAGGGTTTGTGCCACCAAAGCACTGATAATCAGAGGGTTGCTTTATTTGCATGTGCATGATGTGGAGCTGCAGACAAGCACTGTTTTCTCGTTTGCTAATGATACTTCTCTCTGCATGACATACCTGGCATTTTCAGTGCTATTTGGTACAAGTTCCCTACAGAGCAGTGTTGGAGCCGCATCCACGAAAGCACAAGAAACAGGGAAATCATGATGAACACACTCGTAGATACTGTAAACACATAACTGAAGACATGTGGCCACATTCAGGAGAAAGTGATGTCTAGTTGAGAAATATTTCACTTGCTTTTGGGAAAGCGAGCAGTTTGTCTACATGCAGGGTGATTTTGTTTTGCATATAAAAGAACACAAAGGTGTTTCTTCAACTATGGGCACTTTTAAGTCTTGGAAAGAAAAAAACAACTACCTTAAAATATACCTTCTGCTAAATCAGTAGCATTTAAATTGCTAAATAACTCAATGTTGCTGTAATATTTTGCCCAATATGATATGATTATGTCATAATTGTGGAACTTAACTAATTTGTGTAAAATATAATTTGAATGTAATTAAATTTAAAGATATATTTATTCATTTTAATTAAAAATTATTGTGTAGCTCAAAGAACAACAGATAATGTTTTCATAATGATTTTCATATTAAAATTATTAATCTGGGTCTGAGAAAAGGGTAAACGTTTAAATCTATAAATTAAAGGCATCAGTATTTTAATGCGACCTTAAAAGAATAAAATGGAAATTCTGTCATTAATTACTCACCCTCATGTTATTCCAAACCTTGCTCATCTTCAGAACACAAATAAAGATATTCTCGATAAAATCTGAGCACTTTCTGGCTATGCATAGACAGCGATGCAACTGGCAAAAGTTCACGTTGCTGTCTATAAAGGGATGGAAAGCTCTCGGAATACATCAAAAATATATTCATTTGTGTTACGAAGATGAATAAGGTTTACAGGTTTGGAATGACATGAGGGGCATTAAATGACAGAATTTGGATTTTCTTAGATGAACTAACCCTTTAATATTACCACAAGAATAAAATTTAGTAGCAATCAAAAAAATCTATTGTTGCCAGATAAAAAAATCCTGTAGTTTAAGAAACACCCATACACATTAATTTGCACAAACACATCTACACAATCACAGACACGTTGAAGTTTTGAACGCGAGAGCATAACATAAGTGCTACTGAATGTGCTTAGTGATGTCTGAACGGTGCTGTTCAGTGACATTTAAGACTGTGATGAGAGACAGGCTTCACCTTATTAAGATGACATGACTGGATGCTTAAATGCTAGCTGGAAGATACTGCAAAAACACACACTAATGTTCACACATACTGCATACTTAATGTGTATAAAACTTAAGGCACCCCTAAGATTGACCGAATAATAGATTTAAAGATAAAGCTTCTACCAACTGAAACCGTATTACTAAATCTATACACATTGGATGACTGACAATAAACCATCCTTAAACAGACAGTCATTATATTACACCCTTGAGCGAATACTTACTGAGCTGCATCTTCTGATTGGCTTTTTATTGCAGTCACAGTAGTGTCCTCGCCAGCTTCATGCCCCTTCCCGTTGGGGATAGTGTTCATCTCAGCGGGCTCCATGCTTTCAGAGCGATTATTCTCGGTCTTCAAGTGTGCGTGTGTTAGAGAGGAAGATCTATAGATAAACTTTGTGTCGGTCCCTTGTTTTCCTAATAGAAAAAGATGCAAAAACAGTGCATAATTATTCCAGCTTGTTTAACGGACACATGATATGTTCATCTGTGTAAAATGGAGCAGTGAAGTATTATGTAAGACCTTGAAATAGGATATGATGTGAACCTCAATGCCTGAAACACATTCTACTAGGTACCCAAGTGCAATTTCAGGTTGTTGTTTTCTGAAGAGTTTAAAAGTTAGTTAAATTGCTGAAATATTTGTGAAATGCTACATCAACAATACCCCATTTGGTTTAAAGTCACAGGCATTTAAAGGTAACTTTATTAATGCAATTTAATTCCAGAATCCGAAAAGAACTCAAAATTGAATAAAAAGAAGCAGACTTATTTCTAGCAGTGCAACACAACTAAAAACACAACTGATTATAAAGACAAATTGCCAACAGTAAACTGATTCCCTGATCTATTTCGGCCATATTTAAAGGCCCATCCTGATTTTTGCAACATATTTTGTTGACCCTGGGACAACATTTTAATCCCAAAATTTGGTCTTGACCATATCCCCAAACCTAAACTTAATCTTAAGCATGAGAAATCCCTAAAATCGGAGGAAATTATACATGAACTACACGCATCAAACACTGATTGTAAGCCTAAGCTTCACAAAAACTATAGACTGACTCACAGACAGACAGATAGACACTCAGGCTTCTCTGTATTTCTCTCATGTGTTTTTTACTTCTTGCATGACAAAACAGCTCCATCAAACCTCTGCCACTGCCAAATGAACTTTGCAAAACAACCAGTAACCTTCTGCACTGAAACCATACTGAATAAGCCGTCACTTTCCTGACTCTACTGAGAGGCGTTGTTCTCGCTTTCCTCCTTTCACTATATGGCTCCTGATGTCTCTATAGCTGTTTTTGTGGTCTCTTCCTGCCTTCATTGGTGCCTGACTCCCTGTGGCTGCTTATGATGGACCTGTTGGAGCACTGAGTCCTGAAAGCGCAAGCTGACATGTGTCTCCAGGCTCCCACTTGGCCCCCTGGTATTCCCAATCCTGGTCTGAAAGGACAGAGCCCTGGTATCGCATTAGCTACAAAGCATAAACAGAAGTAGGGGGGAAGAGGAGGGGAGGGAACCTACACTCCAAACCAGTGGGCCCATTGAGGATGGCCATGAAAGCCAGCAAAACCAGCTATGACCAGCTCAGAACCAGTTCTGGCCCTCTTTGTCCATTCATCTCCCTTTTTTTACAGCTTTCTTTCCATTCCTCCGCTTTTAATTAGGAGAAGCTTAACATAACAGTCATGCTCACTTCATGCTTGAAACTCCAGGCTGGCATAACCTCAAGTTCCCACTTTTTTCCTCTTGCTCTCTCGCTACGCCCTGCAAACGTAAATTAATAATCGAGCAGAAAACGAATCGGTGTGAACTCTGGGAAGCTAAACTCTGGTTCATCCAGCGAGATGCCACGTTACTCGGCTTGCTGAGAGCAATGTGGTTGGGCAGCAAAGCGCGGTACGCAATTGTGCATGCTGTGTGGTTTCCTGGGAACAGGGTTGGAGGAACAGAAGGGTGATTGTGCCAAGCATCATTATACCAGTGGGGCCTCCTCGGCTCAAACTCGCCAGGGCACTCGAAGGGCTGAAAAGGTAATTCATCGGGTTCCCTAATTCAAAAAAACTGTGAACCTTAAATTTGGGAATGTCTCATGAAATGAGAGCGGACCTATGATGGGGGCAGAGGTCTGTGCCAAGATGCTTAATGGAGAAACAGCCTGTCCTTCATGCACTGCGCTAATCAGACAGACGCTGGCTACACGTGATTGGCCGGAGGAGGTCAAGACTTTGGGTGGAGTCAATTGAGTTAACCGCAACAGGTCCTATTGTCGCATATTCAAATGCATGGTTGCAGCCGCGTTTGCTCTGCGCCAGAACATGTGACGACTTTCAACCGGGTCTGGAAAACACAAACAGAATTTGTTTTTTCCAATGTCTGGCAGCTCCTAAACACACTGAGGAAGAAACAGCTTTGCCAACTGGGTCATAGCTTAAGTTTCTTGAATAATGAGAAGTTTATTCACGGATTAAATACTCTACGCAGCCTGCTTTCAATTGCGCATTGAGACTAAATTCGCTAGTACAGACGCACACTTCCAAAGAGTAATAACATCGCCTCCCTGCTGACGTAACAATGTCCCACGTTCTCAAAAAGAGGCTGGGACATGGCTCATCTGTACTCATTATGTCTGCGTGACTTCGAACGGTCACATGCAAAAAAGCATGAGCGCTGCAGTCGTGACGTGATGTGGTGTTGTCAGGAGCTGATTTAGCTCTGTGTCTGTGAAAAGCATTTATTAGAAGTGCTGCAGCGAGACATCGATGTTCATTAAAAACAGTCTAAGTGTCCATAAATTACTGTTATTAACACTGGTTCATCCCTCTCCGTCACAGGAAAATCTGAGTGCGAAGAAGAAGAAATCGACTGGGAATGGATTAGAGCGAGAGGTGGAAAGAAAGAGATTAAGAGCAAGAGGGATTAAAACTGTATATTATCAGAAGAAAATATAAGATTATGTAGGTTGCCGGTCCTTTAAATATACAGTAAAAAATACAGTTATTATATAATCCTTTTCATATGCTGATGTAGTATCTATGTTTAGTATTATGCCTAGTATCCATGTTAAAAACTGCTGTGCTGTTTAATCAGATTCCCTGATGAATAAAAAATAAAACCTTTTTTTATTAATCACATTTTTTAGTTAAAAAAATGTAAGTTTTGCACCTACTATAAGTATAATGCTAATAACACAGTCAGTATATCTCTCCTGGGGATGTGAAGACTGTTTAATGTGGGCACATTTGTCTCCAAAAACCACAGAATCATATTTACAAAAGTGAACTGAAAGACAAAATGAGATGAAATGACACTGAAAGAAAAAAATCTGGCACCCCCTTAACACAGCAGGACCAGTAAACAGCTGATGCAACTCCACAGCATTGGTGACGTGGGTAGAGCTGCATTAGGACGTCACTCGGCCCAGAGGTTTACACAGCTCTGGAATGTTTGCCCTCAGCTTTCAGATGTCCATGAACTGCGTACGTGGTTTGGTGTCCTGCTCTTTTAAATGATCCCTGCTGTGTGATTACTTACAGACATACCGGCTGTGTGTATCTGGCATATACTCACACACCTCTGCTATTCACTTTGTTAAACCTGGACTGTAATATCCAGGCTAATTGCTCAGTCAAAAGCCCCAGGTCTTTAATTAACTGATGAAGGATTTGGAGCTGCTGCAAACAGCCCTCTGTCCACCCTACCATCTGGATTATAATCTCAGATTAACTGTATTCTGACAAATTCACCCTATTCCAAGAAAAATGAACCAGGTTATTACTAAAACAAATTATTGGAGATGTATGGGACCTTCCCTTGCAGAAAGCCAGTAAGATTTTCTATAACAAAACAAAAAGCACACCAAAAAATATAATAAGTGATACAATTTTTATTGAGCAGCAAATTAGAATATTAGAATGATTTATGAAATATAATAGAAAACATTTATTTTAAATACTAAAAACAAATTCTAAATGTTACTGCTTTTGCTGTTCTTTGGATCAAATAAATGCACACTTACTTTTTTAAAAAACATAAAAATTCTTACTGTTCAAAAATGTTTGACTGGTTGTGTAGGCCTACTGTATATTGTATATTATTTTATAATAAGAAATATTATATAAAATAAATAAAATATAATCATAAAAACAATTATTTAAGAAATAAACATAAAATATGAGAATAACCTAGGATTTTACCTAAAAATTGACAAATTTTATTTAATATTTACTCACTCTCATTTTAAACTTGAATGACGTTCTTCAAAAGGAAAACATAAAGTAGTCATTTTAAAGTTAATTAAGAAAAAATCATAAAAAAATCATAATAAAACGTAATACCCCTCTTGAAATAAAAACATTATATGCTTAGATATGTAAGGTATGTTATGAGCTGGTCCTAAGATTGTCCTAAGCAACCAGCTCCTTCTCAGGACCAGCTGCCATGCTTCAAAACATACCTAACAGGCATATGCTGGGTTTTTTTGTGTTTGTTTCAACAAGGACATCCATATATAAAAGAGTCAAGGTAAATATAAAGCATACATTTTTGGAGCTTTATGGCCTCAGTTCTGTGGAAAATAGCAGCTAACATTCTGTACAGAAAGAAATGCACCCATAGAATGTTTAAATGATTTAGAGAGACTTATTCCTTTAGTATCTGTAGGTCGGTATAATCATATGCAACTTCCATCCACGGGAGAAACGGAGGAGATTAAACAGACTAAGACATTGACAATGACAATGACATCTCTCTCCTATTTTAGAAGAGCAGCTAATACAGCGATGTTTTAATGAGTCATACTCCAAAAAAAACCAATCCACCACACACATTCACACAAGTGCAGAATCTGTTGGATTTTTCAAAGCCGTCACACAAGGGCTAAACTGGATTAAAACTGGATCACATGCCCGCCTGACTGCAGGATAAACATCCAGAGTCTTCATTTGCTGTCAAAAATAGCATAGGACGTTCACACTCAGTCATGTGACAAGCAGAGACGTATAGCGCTAGCATCACATCGTTCATCCTGTGATGTGAAGAGCAGATGGCTAACGCTGAAGTGTGTGGATAGCAGTTATCTGTGCAGGGGATGCACATAACAACACATAAACAAACGTATCAAGGATGAAAATATATTTTCAGCCATAATAAAAACCATGCAAAGTACAGTTTAAGTGTCAAGGTGTTCAATGAAGAAACTCAAATCAGTTCATAACAGAGCTGTACGATATGTTGAAATAAATGTAACATTGTTATATGGCTTAATGCGATTTATAGGGAATCATGAGATTTTGTCTGGAAAACAGACAAAATGAAAAGCTTGGCATTTTAAAACCTGAAAATGAAAAATGAAATTGACAGAAATATGATTTTTTATAGTGTATTATAAAATAACACTGTATAGCAGTGCACTATATAATTCACAGTTTAGCAGTAATAACACATTTACCGCAATCAGTTGAATATGTAAAAAATATGATAATGATGACATTAAGTTGTAATGTTCACTTGAATTCTATGAGAATAATAGAGTGCACACTGAAACAATAACTAATACAGAAGAACAATATTGGGTCATTTTTTTATCTAATGAACAATACAAACTCTGACAGTCCCCCAGAATCCATCCAGCTTTGAAGAGGTGGAGAATTTAAAGAGGTGGAGAATTTAAAACGCACGCAATTATAATAAACAGCACGTTGTCGTTCATTTCGATGTGGATTATCATTCTTTGAGTAGAAACAAAATACCGCAATGTCCGTTCTTTCAAATATCAAGCAGCTCTAATTCATAACGGCTTCTACCTAGACTCTGGGCTGCCCTCAATAATTCTACACCAATCTACACTAGACGATGCTGGATGCCAAATGGAAGATATTGTGTAAAACTCCATCATGCATTATCAGTGCTTGTCTTCATATGTTCTGCTCTTTTTCCCTTCATCCAGAGAGGATTTGAGGACTCTGTGATTAATGATATCTGTCTGACGGAGATTAATTCCAAACACCAATTTAGACATTAACTATCAACCCTTCATCCCTCTCCTAATCTGACAAATTATATGAAAATGTTCATTGCCATTAGTAAGTCTCTATGCTCATCAAGATTTCATTGATTTGATGACAACTATTTAAAACAACTGCTCTATTTGAATAAATTTGAAATGTTTTTTTCACATTGTTACTCCAATCTCCAGTGTCAAATCATCCTTCAGAAATCACTCTAATATGCTAAATTGGCACCCAAGAAACATTTCTTCTTATAAATGTCAAAAAGTTCCACGAATTATGCAGGTGAGTCTCAAGTAGGAAACGATTGTCACATGAAAGTACGTCACCAGCTTCCAGTCCAGCAGGGAGATTTAGCAGATCTCATTCATCCCAAGCAAACTCTCTTGCTCTCATCTTGAAAAGAAGCTTCAGGCTCAGTATGAATCTGTCAGATCCCGGTGAAGAGATTTTTCATGTGGGCTGCCACAGTGGAGTAGTTGGTGACGTCACAGGCATTGGCTATCATATATGATGAGCTTCGCCTGGCCTCTTTTTTCTCCCCAACTCTCCTTCACTGCCTCTTTCCACCCCCAACGCTTTCTGTGTCTCTTTCCCCGGAGGCAGCGTAGAGAGTGACTCATTGCAAATGTGATTTATTTATAGGCCTGTGCTCCACATCCTGTCGGGACTGCTCAGGTTCCCACACTGAGATCGCCACAGGTAGTAGAGTTAACATCACACATGCACAAACCAAGCACAGGATAAAAACCACACCACTTACAAATAGTAAGCCTAAAATGGCTCAACTCACACATGTGACAAGAAAGCAAGATGTAGTAGACCCAGTCACCTGTTTAAATTGACTGATGTTGAATGATTATCATTTCATTCAAGACTAAAAGTGTGTGTGTGTGTATATATATATATATATACATATATATGTCAGATCAAATAAATATTAGAATTAAAAGTTTTGTGTATATTTCTATCCACCTTTTT
>JAUMHI010000052.1:6888753-6900823 GCA_032359435.1 Enteromius unitaeniatus
AGGATTAGAGAAAAATCTATTCTTTTGAAGTCAAGATGTGATTATCATGCTCTGTCTAACGCCCCCTGTAGTTGCATATACCTAAACAGAAAGGAAGAGAAGGAGAGAGAAAGATTTTGTGCTCTCCCTCTTTCCTCAGCTAATCACTGGTTAGAGCGCAGCACCTTCCGTGCTTTAATCTACCACCTCAACCACCTGACGTGCTCTAGAAAACACCATATTCAATACCTCAGCTTCACCTAGGTCACTTCTGCTGGGTCGCATCTGCTACCCCGACGCTCTGGGATGATACTACACAAAGGCACAGGTGCACTCGGGAACACTCTCGTCCATTTATACAATGAAACTACACTGTAGTCTAGAAGCTACACACAGTCTTAACCTGAAGTCTGGAGGAGGAAGAAATAATAATTTGATGCCAGAGATAAGTGAGGAAAACTAAGCTTATACAGTAAGCAACAAGATCTTAGAAAGATAATCTTTGTGTCAAAAAAAAGGATATTAAATGACTCTAAAAATGTATTCTAACACTTTATTATAAGGTGTCTTTGTTACACACCTTACATGCACTACTAACGATATATTTTGCATGATTACATGCAAGAGTGTAAGTGCATGCAGTTAATTAATACATCTGAGTACTTAAATGTATAATTACACTGTGACAAGGACACCCTAAAATAAAGTATTCAAATACTAATATAAACAATTAAATATAATAGTATATATTTTCCAGGATCAAAGTTTTCTAGGCTATTTTATAAAACACACACACACACATCTGTTTTTTTTAACTGTTTACTGACCTTGACACAGTCATTTCTTTTTCGAGCAAACAGTTACACCATAACTGCATTTCATCATGTCACTGCCTGTGTCTCTCAATCCCTATTTGGACAGCATTTTTTGGGTCTCATGCGGACTTTCGGGGAATCGCGGTCGCTTTCCTCTTCAAGCACTCACTGAGTTCAGCTGATTATGATTTAGCTCTCAAATCTGCACACGCACCTCGGATGCCAAAAAAGCCAGACAAAGCACCAAGACACGAGCAGTAAAGTTTCTGCTGTTACTAAGCGACAGAAACTATTTACACGCTGATATTCAAATCAACCACGCAATGAATGAAAGCACGTATAACAGCTCAGTATATGAAGAAATAAACATTTATTCACACACTGCATATGTCCTTAGAGGAATAAAATGTCATTGTTTTAAGTCCACGTCTAAAATGTGGGTCACAACGGACTAAAAATATGGGAAACTAGGACATAGGTTACACAGAATAAATTAATTACATAAATATCACAATAACAAAAGCGTTCAGTCTTACCGGGCGGGTTTTCTTTGACGGTGAATTGCTGAAAAACGTCCTTTACCCCGTGGTTTACTAAACATGTAACGCCGCAAAACTTAAGGATGGGGATGTGAAGAGCGTCCTCTATGAATTACTGCCGTTATTCTCATTGACTTGGAGCCCGTGAGTCGGTTTTGACGGGTTTTAAAGTGGGCTGTAACTGACTCTTCAGTTCCCCGCCTCCGATTGTCTAGACCGACCGCCGACCAATCAGCGCACTCCGGCGACCCTCGTCACGCGCTGGACGCAACGCTCCCCGTGTAGCTCGCGCTGATTATTACGGACGCGTTCAGCTTGTGGCGCGTCGCGTCGCGCCGCTAGCATTTCATTGGTCGAGGATGTGCATGGCAGTGACGTCAGAATTCAGTCACCTCTCGCTTGCAGTTCTGCTGATGGACGCGAGAAAAGAGGCACGAGCCGTTAATACATCACATCTAACTGTGTGCATCAGATACTGTTACAACAACATTATCCATCCATCCATCCATCCATCCATCCATCCATCCATTCATCCATCCATCTATCTATCTATCTATCTATCTATCTATCTATCTATCTATCTATCTATCTATCCATTCATCCATCCATCTATCTATCTATCTATCTATCTATCTATCCATTCATCCATCCATCTATCTATCTATCTATCTATCTATCTATCTATCTATCTATCTATCTATCTATCTATCTATCTATCCATTCATCCATCCATCTATCTATCTATCTATCTATCTATCTATCCATTCATCCATCCATCTATCTATCTATCTATCTATCTATCTATCTATCTATC
Organism: Enteromius unitaeniatus; assembly: GCA_032359435.1. Taxonomy (NCBI): domain Eukaryota; kingdom Metazoa; phylum Chordata; class Actinopteri; order Cypriniformes; family Cyprinidae; genus Enteromius; species Enteromius unitaeniatus. Next base: position 6,890,901 of record JAUMHI010000052.1, read on the forward strand.
TATCTATCTATCTATCTATCTATCTATCCATGAATCGATCCATCTATCTATCTATCTATCTATCTATCTATCCATTCATCCATCCATCTATCTATCTATCTATCTATCCATTCATCCATCCATCTATCTATCTATCTATCTATCTATCTATCCATTCATCTATCTATCTATCTATCTATCTATCTATCTATCTATCTGTGTGCATGTCCCTGGCTCCAAAATCTCTGTGAATGTGTTTGCCACAAAATTCTCCACATTTAATCCAGTAATTATTTGGATTCAGTGGCCAACAGCTAATTGCTTTTCTCTCCTCTTTGCCTCGAATTTTCTTCAGCATGTGCATTCTGTTGATTAGGAACATTTGTGGTTAATTTGGATTCAGATACAGGTCATTATGGCTATTGAGGAGGTAAGCAGCATCTAATTGTGTGCGTGCGCATGTTTTAGGGGGACTACAGAGGGGTGACACACATGGTTTGGTTCTGTGCATAAAGAACATGATAGATACAAGTCATGCATCCGGCATGTGGCCGCTTAGAAAGGATATACAATAACGACAAATCCCCAACAATTCAATGACTTCAAAGACCGGTTTAATATTGAGTATGGATGTCACACAGTGCTGTGGCTATGGGGAGTGAGATCTTAAAGGCAGAGGCATATCCCCAACCACTGTGCCCTGCTGTACTGGTTCCAGGTGCGTCAGTGCAGCTGCGTCCGTAGCACGCATGTAGCACAGCAGTGAGGATCACCGGACAGCCTTTGGGGGAAAGTTAAAGGGGCCACTGTGTACCTCCGCACAGCCAGAGACCGAAATACTCACATCCTTAACAACCTCACTACCAGGAATTATTTATTTAAAAGGGTATGGCCGTTTTCTTACCAAAAATCTTTAGTAAAATTGTACGTATACGTTTAATATTTTTTAGTTTGCTATTCTGAATTTTTTTTTTTTTTATTACTTTTATACATTAAATGTATTTTGTGCTTGTTTGTTTCTTTTTATAATATTATAATATTTATTATTATATTTATTTTAATGTTTTGCTCAGAAAAAAATAACTGAAAAAAATATATATAATAAAATTGAATGAAAAAAGTTATAACACAATTAAACATGACATTTTAAAGCAGAAAGAATGAAAATGCATTTTCTTGTAAAAACAATACTTCAGTAATCTTTGTTTTATTTTTAATTAATGATATTACGTATCCCATTAAATACAAATGCTCTGTGCAATAAAAGCCTGCTTCTTAAAGTTCTATTGCTTGTAAAAGACTATCTAGTTTTAATGTTTGATTTAAATTTTTCTTTTTATTTGAAGAAAAACATTAAACGCACTTGACCTTAAGTTTTTATTTTTTTAGTTGTTTAAATGCGACAGCACTACTGCTAACTGTAGGCTATTCCTGCTTTGATTCATGTTTGCAACAGGCACAGGCCACTGACAGGGTGAGATAATTACTTTAGACACAAGTAGGCTGCATATCCCACCCACAACATGCACTCCTCATGTAAATTCAGATCCGTTACACATTTCCGTTAAGCAGCAGCATGACTCTTTTCGTATGATGCAACTGTTGACAAGGTAAGAACGTGGACGTATAGTAACGTCATTGGTGCAGCTTGACCCAGCATCCCTAATTAGGAGAACGGGGGAGGGAAAAAAATCCAGCACATATAATTAGCTCCATTGAACATGTTGTGCTACTCCCGTTGTTGGACGTTAACGATCAAACTCAATCGAGGTCAGATTTTACAGCCTGCCCCAAGTTCTGATGGGGGAGGGCACTTTTTACACTGTTGTGGAGAGAGAAACATTTCTCGGAAACCCTTACAGTGTATAATACAGAATTTTCTTCTCATTAAAAATGCTTGCATAATCCTTCGCTCTGTTCTTTTAACAATGAAAAGAAAACAAATTTTTGCAATTTTAACCAGAAACCATCACGATTATGAGTCCGGGTTACTGTGTTAGGTGCATATAATGTGTTACACAGTAATAGAGATTTTCAACTAGACCATTGCACAGAAGCTGGCTTTAGTAGTGAAATCATGTCTGACAATCAGGATCAGGATCTCTGGCATTATGCGTTAAAACGAAGACTTTATGAACTTATGTTTCATAGAGCTAAATTAGCTACGTGTTCATAAAGACATAAAATATTAGCATTTCGTATTTTTAGTATCATTACCTGAATGCTTTAGTAAACGGATCACAACCTTAAAAGGATAGTTCACCCGAAATAAAAAAAGTTACATTTTTAAAATATATTTTATGCTTCACAGAAGGAATCTGAAAAAATATGATCAATTTAATAATGATTATATACTGTATATATCTTTATTAAGTCTTCTTCAAGTAAACTTATTTATTGCAGCAACCACTTTGAAGGTTATTTCAGGTTACTATAACACGAAACATGAGAGACTATAAAAGCTCTCAGATCTAGTGCTAAGAAATGGAACAAAAGAAGGTGCAGCACCTCTAAACATTGCATAATACAGTGTACAGCAGCAGCACAATCAGTCTTTGAACGGTTTATCAACATTAGACATCTGTCATACCACAAACGTCATGTTTGTTGTTCTTCTCTGGATATCAAAGGTCAGAGATCACTTTCACAGAGTAAGTTCAGAGAGCAGAACCCCCCACCCACCCACTCAAACCCCCTCACTCCCCCCTCAGGTCTTCACACGGCCCGCGCCACGGTGCACGGATGCTCCACTGGGAACAAAGAACCGCTGAGCATTGTTCCACCCCGTGTGCGGAATTCCGCAAACTGGCCAGGTGCACCTCTATTAGGGCTCAGACATGATGAGGAGGCCCCGGGGGGCCCCGAGAGTGCGGATGGAATTCGATTGAAAGTGAAGCTTAAATGAAAACCAGAACAAGTCCAGATTTAAAAGATTACGGCGGCCTACAAACACAAACAGAGATATAAAAACATACTAAATTTAAACCGGGGGACGGTACAGGGAAATGTACAACACAACAAAAGTGTAGGTGCTTACAGAAAGCTATAGATGAACCTGCTGATGTTGACACTGCTGGAAATAGAAGTATGGTTCAGCGAGGTGATGCAGTTCATGCAATGGTAAATATGACCTCCTCTACACCACCACCTACCACTGTTCAAAAGTATTCAGAAATCATTTACAAGACTTTCAAGGATAGTACATGATTTTATTGTGAAAATCTTATATAGATAAATTTAATTGATGAATTAATAAATTATCAAGACCTCAGTCATGATGCATAACAAATGAAATGTGCAAAGGGGGCATTATGTGACAAGTTTTTACTGCATTAAAATGAAAGAGAAATGACAGAGAATACAAGGTCAGATTCTGTCAGTGGACTGATTCTATTTTAAACCTTCAGATCAACAAAAGTGTAACTCACACAAACCAAATCCATCATATCTACTGTGGGTATGCTAACCAAATATCAAACGGAGAAATAAAAATGTAGAATGTGACATTCATCAGCTCAATAAAAGGGTTAGTTCACCCAAAATTTGCACAACAGTTAATGCATTTCTCAAAACTATTAGTGCACACTGCAAAACCTAGTTGATAACCTGCAAAAGCGTGTCACTTGCTCAAAATGGATAGTTCATTGCTCAAAAGCAAGTATTCATGTCAATGAAAGTGTCAGTGTTGTCAAAATGAAAAGTCCTGATTTTATTGTTTATGAACAAGATAGTCAAATGGCTTTGTCATGTTTTCATTATGACAGTTTACTCTGTACATTTTTTACAATCAAAAAAGTCAGATTTTGGTGACACTTCCTAAAAATGCTCAAGACAACACTATATACTATTTGCACAGCCATTTGAAAATTACAGTAAAGTTAGACATTACTGTATGTAGTGAGGGTCGCCGTGACTTTGCCAAGTAGGACATGATCCTGGATCAACATTACTGTCCAAAATTATGAACTTATCCCAATCTTTACCCTTAAACCTACCCCTACCCAAAATTTATACAAGGATGTTGATCCAGGAACATCATGTACTTGGTGAAATCATGCTCACCATGTAGTGAGGTATCTGAGTACAAGACACTGAATATGTATGTTTCACACTTTTACTGTATATGCTCTTTGCAATTCTAATTTACTGTATTTTAAGCATTGTGCAAACGATTCATTTTAGAACACTTTTTCACGAAAAAAAAAGATTTAAACAGTTTTTTTCAAATTTACCTGACAGATTTTGACAACTAGTTCAACATTTTTGTATGTAATGACTCAAGCAATGAAATGAGGACTATTAATTATATGGAATGACTACTCAGCAGTCACAAGTTTAGTTAATTTTGACTGATATGACATAAGCAAATGATAATAAAATAAAACAGCAGAGAGTTGTATGAAAGCAATTGATGCATGTACAAAAGCATTTGCAATTTATTGGAAAGAATGAGAAACTGCTACTATAATGTGCACAAATGACAAATTGTTCTGAGAAATGCATTAACTGTTGTGCAAATGTAAGCACGCGCATGTGTGTAATCGGCGGGTGTTTACGCCTAGCGTACGCATGTGTAGTGGTACTCTCTAAAACAAATATGTGAGTCACGGAGAAGAATGGTAAAGTTAAAAAGGTAAAACAGAAGAATGTCTCTAATATCATCAAAAATATCTTCATTTGTGTTCAGAAGATGAACGGAGGTCTTATGGGTTTGGAATGACATAAGGGTGTGTAATTAATAACAAGATTTTCATTTGTGGGTGAACTAACCCTTTAGATATGCACGAATATAGTTTTTTCTAACACACACCACACACAGAGAAACACACAGACAGACAGACATAGAGATAGATAGATGGATAGATGGATAGATGGATAGATAGATAGATAGTCTGGAGATATTTCTGTTTGTCAAACTTTAGTGGATCACGTTCATAGTTAATGTGCTGGGTAAAAATATTTTTTTTCATACTTTATAATCAAAGGCAGTGTATATTTTCAAATCCAGCCAAACATCACGCACACACAAGAAGAATTTGAGAGCCAAAAAACACTAACTTCCTCTGAGAAAGACTTAAGACAACCAAAACTTTCAGAGTTACTCCCACTGAAAAAAGTCATACAAAAGAGTCTTTTCCAACCAGATCCATTGTAGCATCACATGAGGGAAACCTTTGGTGGGAGAAGCAAGAATCTGCAGTAGTAAAAACTGTGGGAAACATGAGCAATTGGTGTCTCGAAAACTGGTATTGGCATGACAGATTTCCTGTCTCATCAGTTTGTCCAAAGCACTTTTTGTTTTTATACCCAAAATAGTATTTCTGAAATGAGAGGTTACATAAAAGCTTTGTAATTACCCTGTGCGCTCATGTACAAACACTCGTTTTTCTTTCAATTCAAACTCTTTTTTTTTCAAACACTGTGACTGTAGCAACAAATACAGGTGGTAACAATTGGTCTCTGAACTGTGATACTCCAATTGTATACAAATTGTAACATCCTGTTATGGCGATCTGATACATTTTAAATTAAAAGTTTCCATTTAGACAGAAAATGAATACAAAACCTGGAGTTTATCCAGTGGATTTGGTTACTGAGGAAAATCAGGTCAAGTAGTTTTAGGGCAAAAAGCTTCAAGTCTCCAAAACATAGCTGTCTAGTGAGACCCAAGATTTGAAGCAAAAGTAAATTCAGAGTGGGTTTATTTAGCTAGAGTGGATAAAATGCAACCCCACACAGGTAGTCTCACGGGTAAAACCAGATTAAAAAAATAATAAAAAAGTTATCTTCCTCAAATGAAGTCTGTGTCTGCGCTTTATAGAGTTTATTGGGTTCAGATGTTGTCCATTTAGACAGCTGCAAGAACCGTATGAGACGAACTATCGGCTTGAATCACTCCTACGTGGCTTTTTATATACAGTATTACATTTTTCTTTGTGTCTCTTGGGTTATTGGGGACATTCAAAAGAAACCTAAATGCCTCAAACACCAATAAAACACATACAGAAGTAGAATAATTTATCCTTTTGAATTAAAGAATTGAATGTGCTATGCATTATGGAAACACATAAAAACAGGTGGTTTATGCTAAAAATGGCTATAGGTGCTGTGTGTTGTGTGTTTTATAATGTCGTAAGATATCTGGGCTTAATTCAGATTTTTAATTAGTACTTGCCATTGAGAAAAACTGGGATTGCTGACTGATAATTGCTTTATTGACCTCTTTGGAATTTATATAGAAGCATCAAGGCAAAGTAAATGAACTGCCTATTTAAGCCTAGGTCAAAGTGACCTACACACACACACACACAATAAATGCTGTTCCTTTCCATTCACAAAAGAATCCTGAAAAACAATTTGCATCATGGTTTCAACAAAAATACTAAGCAGCACAACTGTTTTCAGTATTAATAATAAGAAGAAATAAGTATATTACAATGTTTTTTGAAGAATCGTGTGACAATGAAGACTGGAATAATGATATTCAAACTGAAAGCAGATATTTTACTGTTTTCACTGCATATCAAATAAATGCAGGCTTGATGAACATAATGCAGCATGTGCATTTATCTCTGCTTAAGAAATATGACCAACACTGTGAGTGGAAATCAGGAAATTAATCCTGATTTTACTCAAAATACCATATTTCAAACCAATGGTGGTAAGAGGTCAGTCCATAATCATAGTTTTTATGTGTATATTTGTATGCTCTTCAATGTTTAATGCTGACACATAAAACAGTTCTTTCCTGGGTCATAACACGATACATAGACAAGGAACAATTACGGTGACCAACAGTGGCTTAACACCCTCCACTGAGAAACCCAAAGCCTCTTCAAGTTCCCAGTGAACTGAAGCCAGAGCACTAAAACTAAAGAACAGAGCCACCCGAGGACAGACTGTTCCAAAGGGTCAGCAGGGAGGGGATGTGAGGAATTATGCCTGTATAATGTGTATAGATTAGGGGTGGCACGGTTCATGAAAAAAACCTGAACCGTTCGGTTCGCTTATTCGGAGTGTTAAAGATTAAAAGAAAAAATAACAAGAACCGTACAGAACCGAAAACCGTGACCCTAAAACCGCGATACGAACCGAACCGTGGGTTTTGTGAACCGTGCCATCCCTGATCCTTACCCTTAAACCTACCCCTACCCAAAATGTATTCCTAAAGTCAGTGAGAAATGATAGCTGATTAACAAGGATGTAGAAGCACCTAACCATGATTATAAGCCTTAAACAGATATTTCCAGAAAAATTCCTCAATTCTGATTGGTTGATTGGAATGTTGTTCCAGGATCAACAAGGATGTTGATCCAGGAACATTTTGTACTTGGTGAAATCATGCTCATTTTTGTAACACTGTGCTTTGATAACTTTTTGGGTTAGTTATTTTTTATTGTCAATATATCACAATCACGCAAATGTCATCATTGTACCATTACAATGGGTTAAGGTTTATACTTAATAAGCTCTTTGTCTTGCAGTAATTGTTATTTATTAGATGTGTTGGAACATTGTACAGTAATACAGAGGAAATGCTGCTTTGGTTTTATGACAAAGATCTCAAATAGTATAGAAATGCTCTTTGTTTCTTTCAGATTTAAGAGGACATTTCACACACTGCAACCCCTAAAATGTATGTTGCTACCTTAATTGTATTCAATATTTTAAAATAAACAATGTAGATGACTTCCTCTTTGGCACTTTGACAAATATCAAAAAAATGTTTAATGTCTTAAACTTTACTTTTAGCTTTTATTTATTTCTAGAATCCATATTTGTCAAAACTTACACATACACCCATTTGAGGCCTACTTGTTATACTTCAGATACTCAGATACTACTAACCCGGTTTGTAAGTTCTCATAATTACAACTTACTTCAACTTACAAGTTACTTCACCCCAAAAAAAGAAAAAAATATTAATCACTTACCCCATGTTCTCCAAACCCTTAAAGCTTTGTTTGTCTTCAAAACAAAATTTTGGATGAAAACTGTGAGGCTTGTGACTGTCCCATTGACTGCCAAACAATTTGCACTGTCAAGATCTAAAAAAGTATGAAAGATATCACCAGAATAGTCCATCTGTCATCAGTGGTTCAACCATAACATGAAAACAGTTACTGCACCGAAGAAAATTACCTTTAACTTTAAACTGTCATTAGCTTAAGTTTATTTGAAATTCTATGTGTGTTATAAGAAACATTGTGCATGTAGGGAGTGTGGCCTTAATAACTATGCTGTGCGCATGTGATTGAGCATTTTGTTGTCTAGAAATTAAAGTAAATTGCGTTAAATCTAACCAAGATTTATGCTGCAATAGTTTTTTCTCAGCTACATTTAAATTCCTAGTTCCTGCAATTTTGATCTTTCCCGTTAATTACCATGGAAAGTTTCCAGTCTTTAATTTTTTTTGCACTTTTGCAACCCTGATTTTATATCGATATATGACAAGATTATCTTATTTAACTAAATAGGTCAAAAGTAATGGTGTATAAAATGTAAAATGGTGTATAAATAGTGTAAACATCATTAAAATGTTGTCTGATTATGTTACCAAAAATATATAATGACATGGATTACATTACTATCTACAATTTTTGTCATGTGAATTGGAATCAGTAACAAACTGCAATCTATCCAAAAATGCACATAGTAACACCTTGGCAACCATCCAGAACACTAACAACTGCTCAGAATACCTTAGCAACTGCAAAGAAATGCCATGGCAACACTCTAGAAAACATTGATTTCATGATGACTATAAGCTAATGTGATGCTCTTTTCAAGTGTTGTCGCCTATACAGGAATCCTGAAAGAAATACACATGTCCAGTAGCAGAGTCTCTGCTTGCAACCCATTGTAACTAATGATCGCTTTGTGGTAAACCAATCTCTTTGGAAGCAGCAAGGATCAAATGCCCTCATGTGACTATCTGTGTTCCACAACAGTGTCCCACTTTCTCAAGAGATTTGGTGGCCTCTGAGGGACACTGGCATACATTCATCTAAGAGCTGTTGTCCTTAAAAAGACCTTAACCTTTCCATTCTATGAGAACAAATCAGATGGGTCTCAGATTAGCAGAGAACAGCCCTAACACAGAGATTGATGAGCTCAGCGTTCCTCTTTGTCTTGGACAGATGGATTTCTGGATTGTAAGTGGGAGTGGAAAATAAAACTCAGAATACAGTTCATTCTTCTGTGACATTAATAAGGAAACTCAGTGTTAACAGTGTTCAAACATTATTGCATTATTATTCTTCAAGTCTGGGTCACACTTGACAAATTGACGCACAGCAATCCATCCTGCGCTATTTGCGTGACAAATATGAATGCTAAATTAAACATACGGCTTTGCTGAAAAGAGGCATGTTTTTTGTTTTCAGAGAGATCAGAACACCATAGCAACAGCCTAGCAACCATACCAATTCCTTACAAAACACATAGAGCAGCAAGTATCCACACTGCGATGCCCTAGAAACCATATAGACCCCAACAACAACTATTTATTAATTAGCAAAGCCCTGGTACCTCAATAGAATCCACATATCAAAGCCCTGGAAAGCCCAGCAGCCTAGCAACCATCCAGAACACCATAGTAACCAACCAGAACACTAGCAACCGCAAAACAAAGCCTTGAACCTGCAAAAACAACAAACTACACATCAACACCCTAGCATCCATGCAGGACACCATAACAACCAAACAGCAACATCCTTTAACTATGATAGTAACCACCACCAACAACATAGCAACGACATAGCAACACCCCGCCAAGTTAGCAACCAATCAGAACACCATAACAACCACACAGAAACACCCTATTAAGTTAGCAACCAATCAGAAGCACACAGAAACATCACAACTAGTTAGCAACCAATCAGAAGCACACAGAAACATCACAACTAGTTAGCAACCAATCAGAAGCACACAGAAACATCACA
>JAUMHI010000052.1:6900923-6951941 GCA_032359435.1 Enteromius unitaeniatus
ACTAGTTAGTAACCAATCAAATACCATAACAACCACAAAGAAACACTTTACCAAGTGATAACAACCAATCAGAACAACATAGCAACCACACAGAAACATCACAACTAGTTAGCAACCAATCAGAACAACATAGCAACCACACAGAAACATCACAACTAGTTAGCAACCAATCAGAAGCACACAGAAACAATCTAACTAGTTAGCAACCAATCAAATACCATAACAACCACACAGAAACACTTTACCAAGTGATAACAACCAATCAGAACACCATAGCAAGCAATCAATCAAAGACCATAACAACCACCTAACTTGTTAGCAACCAATCAGAACACATATAAACTACAAAGCAACAAACAAACATCTCAAAACATATGTTGATTACTTGATGAGTTTGATCTAGAATGATTTAAAAGCCTTAACAGTTTTGATTAATATTCTTTCATATTTTAATCAAGCACTGATTTATTGTTTGATAATAGTTGGAAAAAAGTTTGTTTGACCCATATTCCGCCACCTGTTTTATTTATTTCTGGTCTACAGGTATATTTTACTCTTTTCTTCTCTTTGAAAACTCAGGCAGCACGCAGAACATGAATTATGAACCAGCCTAAATGGAACAACATATTAAAGAAACAGGGATAAATAAGACGTAAACACACAATCGTTGCCAATAAGAGGAAAGCAGGAGCAAGCAAAAAGAGGTTATCTACTTCTGCCCTGTTATGCTGATTTCATCAAAGCGTATGCAGCTGTGAAGCCTTAGAAGATGTGAATGATTTAACGGGTTATGACAGACATGTCTTTCTGTTATATCAAAGATGTCATCAGTTGCCCAGTGCAGTTCTAGCACAAAGAAAATGATGGCACTTCAGCACAGAAAGACACCTCAATGGATTAGACAATCGGTACAGTACGTGACAGAATAAACAGTGCAGCGGGCGCACTATTAAAAAAAATCAGATGTTCCTCCATTTATCATGTCAATGGTACAGCTTAAAAACATTTGATCGACTGTTATCATGTTTTTCTCACACAGACAGAAATGATTTATCCATTCATTATAAATTCACTAAGGAGCCACAAAAACCACAATCAATAAATCTGGATAGCGGCCTGATGTCTTTGTTAGTGTTGTATGTCTGCCACCTGAATATCTTTGGATTTATGAATATACAGGACATTCTCTCTTTCAGACTTTCAGACTATTGGTGCAGACTGAGCAAAAGAACATGGAATGCCACAGGCACTATACGACTCTAATCTATAAAATATTAGCTGACCCCATGCTGCTTCAAGACGAGGGAGAATTAAATACAGGTCATGGGGAGCACTGATTCTCTGAGTTATTTGTTTCAGGTACGTTTTTAATAAATTCTTCAACAGCCCTAAGCAAAAAAAAACACTACTAGTGAAAATATATTGAGAATGGAACAAATGGAGAGCATGGTTGGGTTAAAGATGAAGAAAAACTGAAACGCTTCTGAGGCCCAGACTAATTTAAGGGCAAGACCTAAGCAATTTCATTTTTCGTGTAAAGGTTGAGAAAAAGGAGACGTGATAATAATAACGGATCATTGGGCAAGAGAATAAAAATAAAGGTCACCAAACTAATTTTGGTGAGTCGGTTATTTCATGTTTAAGTATTGCAATATTTAAGCACATTCTTAAAAATTAAGATTTTTTATGGCATTGATGGTTCAATGAAGAACATTTAACATTCGCAGGGATCTTTATAGTGGAAACACTTTAAAATGTTTCAAATTAGGGCTGTGCAATATTACCAAGATGGTTTCATTGGGCGCACGCACCTGGACAGAAGATAAAAATCAAACCAAGGCGAGGGTGTTTTTATATCACTGTATTTCTAAAGGAAGACTGTCATTAGAAAATGGCATTCTTTTGTGGTGTCTACTGGAAGTTAGGTTCGGGTCTCAAACGTACGCATGCACAGTAACGTTGAGTGTTTATGTTATGAACCAGTATCGGATTGACAAAATAAAAACTAATTTCATATTATGCTTTATCGTTTATTTTGCAGTGTCGCAAAATACATTTTTTACAGTAATACTTCTTAGTCTTGACTTTACTTTACTAAGAAATATAAATAATATTATATTTTTATATACTGTATATATAGAAAAATGAACTATTAACTATTGTATTAACTATTAAGCTTGTATTAGTTTGATATTGACATTAATAACAAGGATTGTGAAATTCTATAGTATCTTAATATCATAAAAACCTTTAAAAAAAAAATATATATATATATATATATATATATATATATATACCTTGATATATCATTATCGTGACACAAAATTTGTCATATTGTGATATAAGATTTGTCATAGAAGAATATTTTGAAGACCCAAAAACGTTGTTTTATATGGTCACTGGAAAACCTTCTTTTAGAAGAAGTGTAGTACATACATTTCTCCAAACAACATGGATTAATTCACAAAACACGTATGATATTAAGCATAGGGTAATTTTTTCTCTTGTGCCAAAACAATGCACAATGGCCTGGTTTACTCTGGTTTACCCTGGTTGGATAACAAACACAGTGGACAGTTCATGAAGAATGGAACAGAGCATGCATGAGGCAATGTCTGGGGATTGAAGCTGCATGAAGAAAGGCAAAGTGTGAGACTGCCAGGCAGCCACCCACCAATCTGTGAAAATCTGCCTTCCCTTTAATGGCTTGCGTTAGAATGAGCTTCCTATAAGATGAACTGCATCTACACATAGCAAATAACAAAAGGATATAGTCTGACCAGCACTTCCAATACGAGTAAAAACAACACAGACAGAAATAGTTACATAAGCATTCTGACAGGCAGTCAATGAGCAAGACCGCTCCAAGTAACAGACCGCCTACACAGCTTCAAAAAATTATATATATATATATATATATATTTATTTATATAACAACAATATAGTTGTTTTGTAAATGAAAGCAGGGGATTCTAGCATTAGGAGGCTATAATTATCTGTGATATTCATCATATCCTAAAAGCGCCTCTCTTAAACCAGACATTCTCCAATTACAGTTAAGCCGACCACACAAGCTCAGAAAAAAGTTTTAAAGGAACAGCTCTGATGTCGTTCCAGACCCATAAAATATTGTTTTATATAGTTAAAAAAGACATATAAATACATTAACACACACACATTTATATATATACATATATATCTCTCAACATTTTAGCATGGTGATGGATATGACAATGTTAATGTATTTGGTCTTGGCAGAATAGATCTACTGTGCTGCTGGTTATTGCTGTAGTTGTAGATCATTGCTGCTGCTGCAAGCTAGTAGAGGAACTTGCCACTAGCATTGCATGGCAATACAGTGCTGTGAGTATTTAAGTCATGCTGCTGCTGCACAAATAGCATGAAAATAACCAGTAAATCTATTCAGGTGGAGCTGGGGAAGTGTTTCAGAGAAAGTGCGCCGCAGGAATCTCAAGTGAATGGCTGCATATCCAGAATGAACCAATCAGCTTGTGCCAAGTTGTATAACTCTGAATATTATGGACCCTTTTCGCAAGACTATGATGACGTGTTTTTAAGGGTCATCAGCATCATAAATCCTTAAAAGTTTTTCTTATTTGTATTTAAAAAAAAATGAATGCACACCATTCTTTGTATTATACAACCATTGCATCAAATTACAAAAAGATGTGAGGGTGTTTCTAATGCAGAGTCTATGAAAGGGACAGTAAATTTGACATCGCTCTCTCTTTTGACTGCCGTTATCAGTCTAGCTAACCCGTGATAATCAACATATACTGACACCTAGTGGCCTAGTTCTACAAAATAAAGTTTACACTGTATAAAAAAAATACACATTTTTGAAAAATTGCACGTAAAACCAAAGATTACTGGAATAGTCTTTCTACTTCAAAATTTCACATTTATGCCTAATTATGTTAAATGTGTTACTAGCCAATTTATTGTAGTGACATTTACTAGCAAGTAAGCAATTATTGTTTCTACACCAATCTTTAAGTTTTAAGTTAATAATCAATAATATTTGAACCCCCCAAAATTTTTTTCATAAAAAAAAAAAAATGGAGTACAAAACCTCACACAACAACGCAACATATCGATACAAAAAAAAAATGAATTAATTAATAGGCCCCTTGTTTGTTTCTCGTGACGTGTCTTCTGTAATGTGGTGTGTGGCTAAAAAGCTGTCAGCAGAAAAGCACGGGGCTCCAGTTCACCTCAGGTGCCTCGGTTAATTAGTAAAACACAGCCTGCATGCTGTTTGCTGACAAGCTGTCAGTGAAGTCTGAGGGCATGACAGTATAGCTGCTGTTCAGTCTCCTGAGACTGAGATTCCCCGGACACAAGCCTGATTTCAAAGAATTAGACAGGAATAAAAGTGGCAGAGGACTGCTATGGTTAGAACTGTAGGCTACTAAAGATCATTTTGATATTCTTGACAAATAAATTTAGTTGTTTTTAAACTTTACTAGGCCTTATAAATAAACAGCCTTTTTCAGACTGTTGCAAGATATCTGCACTAACATCCAGAACATGAAACTTTTTTCTTTTCTTTTCTTTTCTTTTCTTTTCTTTTCTTTTCTTTTCTTTTCCTCAGATTGTTGTGAACACATGGCATTTCCATCACATTTCTGGAATAAAATGGCTTATACTACTTTGTCTTCCTAAGGACAAGCTAGCAGTTTGCACACAAAAGCACACAATATCAACATTTTAATATAAAAATAAACTGAGCTTGATGGCCTACAATAAAAATGTCCTGCTGACAAGTGCTGTTTACCTTGGTTTTTCTTACCTCTTATGTCTCATGCTCTTCATTGTTGTCCCTTGGTAAATGTAGGGGGACAAAATTGATAAAAAAAAATTAAAAAAAAAATATATATATATATATACATATATACATATATATATATATGTATACACATACACATATATAATTATTTGTAGATGCACTTTCATAGTTTTTAAAAGACTGAAACCTGTACATATTAATTTGAACGTAAAAGTTCCCCCTTTACTTTTATTTTGAAATATCATGATGACTTTTATTTTGATACAACCCGGACGTGGCGTCACGAGGTGACTGTCGCTGCCTCCATGCTGGAGTTGATGTAACAGACGTGTGGATTGATCATTGTGCCGGTGTTTGAGCTTCATTGATCGGGTAAACGGCGGTCAGACGGATCTGTCAGCAGACATGTCGTACTGCAAGCAGGAAGGTATGTCTGAACGAACTCGGACCGTTTAAACCCATTTTATAGTCTCTTTCACTGTCGTTTAGCGGTGCAGCCAATGCCCATGCCCTTAAAAGTCACTCTCACCAGCCATGCTTGGTAATATCAATGAGTTATTTACTTTTTACGAGCTGCATATAATTTTTCTCATGTGGTCAAATGTGTGATGTTACATTATCTTATATTGTATGTGTGTAGTGAGTTTGGTGTTGAATTTACTGATTTGTTGGTTCAACTAAATATGACAATTTTAATTAACCTGAGTCAACAAGCGCTCATAAAATTTTCTAGTTGAACATAATACGTTTTGCCTATATCCTATTTATTTTTAATGTAGTCATTCAGCCATCATAGCAATGTTGTGTCATCCTACATGAAGCAGGTGCCTGCAAGGTCATAACCCCGGGAGATCATAACCTCAAGTCCACCAAATGGTTCATTAATTAATTCTGAGCACATTCTGAGCCTTATAAACATCATTATGTAGTATGAACCTAAACACACAACAATACAGTAGTTACAATGTTTTTATTCAGTCAGTTCGTGACACTTATGTAAGTGCTTCATTTATTTCTCGTGTAACAAACCAAACGTTTTCTTTAACCTTTTTTTTTAAAGTGTTATGTTTTTGATTACTCAGAAATTGCAGTCCAGCCTCTAATATTTCATCAGTTCTCCCAAGACATTGACATTGATTGTTTGCCCACCAGATTCAGTATAATACAGCGCTGTTTAATATTATTTCCTAGTAATTATTAATATGTAATATATGTATTTAGTTTATGTATTCTGTTTTCATTTGAATTGGTTCAAATAATTTTGTCATTTCTAGTACTTTTTGTTTTTAACTTTAATAGTTAATTTTATTATTGTTGTTGTACTTAAACATATTTCAGATAATTATTAACCTTCATTTTATATTCATTTATTTAATTTGAGCTTTAATTTGGTTACTACGTAATTACGTTTTTTTTGTCCCACTTTATATAAGGTGGTCTTAGCTGTGTACTTGCATCTAAATGAATAATTTGGTACAATGCACTTATTGTGTACATACATGTTTTTACAATGTACTTATATTTTTGTAAAATACCTAAAAATATATATATATATAATTACACCTTTAACTAATTTCTGTTATTACATTTATATTTCTACTGTTGACCCATCCCTTACACCTCAACCAAACCTTAAATCTACCCATACCACCAAACCTGTCCCTAACCTTACACGTGTCCTACCTCAGCTGCAGCAAAAATGTTTGCAATATAATATGAACACAATAAGTACACTGCAAGTATATAGTCGTCAAGGCCACCTAATATAAAGTGAGATTTTCTTTCTTTCACAATTTTTGTTTTTAAATAATAATAACACTATATGTGATCCCCACCCTAAAACATTTGATAACATTGTAACTTCTTTCTTGTCTCTTACTAGGTAAAGATCGCGTCATATTTGTCACTAAAGAAGACCACGAAGCACCCAGTAATGCTGAGCTTATTGAAGATGATCCAAATGATCCATATGAGGATCACGGTAAGTTTTTGAACAAACACATCCTTGAATAAAGAGTTAGTTTGGCCAGAAATATGCCTCATCTTGTGTCTACAATACTAATTTTTACACTCCTTTCATTTGATCCTACAGGTCTTATTCTACCTAATGGTGATATAAACTGGAACTGCCCGTGTTTGGGTGGTATGGCAAGTGGCCCTTGTGGACAGCAGTTTAAGGACGCCTTTTCTTGTTTCCACTATAGTAAAGAGGAAGTAAAGGGTTCAGATTGTGTGGAAAACTTCCGGAGTATGCAGGAGTGTATGCAGAAGTACCCTGAGCTCTACCCTCAGGAAGATGACAATGACAGCGCCCCCTCTGGTGGGGCGGATACTGCGCCCACTGACTCTGTGCCTACAGCCTCTCCTGATTCCACACCAGCAACCACAGAAAACCCAGCAGCTAGCTAATACCGTTTATATTTCATTCCCTTCAAACCTCACAGCAAAGACAGCTCCACTTTTAAGTATGAAGAGATAATATCTAACTGTGCCACACTGGATCGATGCTCTCCACCTGACCGCATGATGCACAGAGATGCAGGAAGCCCTTAAATGTCTGGCGTTGAGTTTAAAATGTTCAAATGGCTTTAACACGCACTTAAGGGACCTAAAAAAAAGGTTGTACGAGTGGCACTTGGCCTGTGAAATATTAGTTGCCATTTGAACCGTCCGGCTTTGTATTTTATGGTTATTATTTGCTCCACAACCTAAGCTTAGCTTGTTTGACTTGTGTACTACAGCGGATCAAAGTCCAATTGGCAGTAGAGATTGAATAAACAAAACAAATAAACATTTCATGTATTATTTTGTTGAAGAACATGATTAAACAATTTTATAATGAAAAAGTGTCTGTTGCTGGTGTGTTGGAAAGCATGTAGCCCAAGGTTGCAAACTAAGTACAAATATTAAAGGGTGTGAGTATCTAAACCAATAGCCTTACCCGTCATGCAATGATAAAAATACATAATTTGTTGACTTTAAATGATTATAATGGAAAAACTACATTATAAAAGAGTAGATCTGTTTAGTAAGAAGATCTGTTGCTCCAAAGACTAGTATGTTTTGTTCAGTTGAAGTATCTTAACACAGGGCTGTTTCTAGATCCATGTTCAACACATGCTAATAATAAACCTTGCTAATAATTGCTGTAATATCGGATAATTTTTATGTGGCTTATTGATTCAATCAATGATGTTTGTTTATCCAAGATTATCTGTTTGAGTTTGACATGTCATTCAAAGCCTTAACGTGCATTTTTTTCTTTGATTTAACACGAAACAATGATCTTTCCATTTGTGATGTATCTGTTTCTGAAAAACCGTTTAATAAAAATAAAAGATACTTAGTCCAACTCATGCATAAGCACTAGGAGAATATGAATCAGACTGTACTTTTTGTTTTTCATTGTTCAATTGTGTGATGTTCAAATGCATTTTTAACACTTGACTGAAATGTAGTAAGAGAAGCAAATAAAATAAGTGTGAATGAATCTCCTGTGGATTCACTGGCTTGCGTTTATCATCTTCAAGAAACTAATTTTTGAAGAGGACAATCTAGAAACTACAGACAAATGAGTACAGAAACGGTTCATTCAGTTTTATGAATGCCATATCCATGTTCCGTGTCCACAAGGCAACAGTCACCAAGACGAAGAGTTATATGAGTCTTGCTCAAGTTGTCCTAAATGAAGTCGCTATTTAGTGCATCTTGCGACTTTTCCAGGGATCTTGTGTTTACTAATTACACACATTCCATTTCAGTTGCATCCGGCAGTCATGGTCCACTTAGGATCCAGCTGGCTGCTTTGGTACAATGGCATTGTTTCAAGTTTGGTCAGTGTGCATTTGGTAAATTTGGGTGAAGTCATGCTCATAAGCAGCCTTGATGCAGTGCTTCTGTGACCTGAAAACCCAAGATGGGGGTCCAGGGGACTACTAGACTCTGCAAGGAGACCAGTAACCGTCCGGAATCAACTTCTTCAGGACCTGCCAGTAGATAGTTCCCACCTAAAGATCAAGACAGAAAAAGTCACTTCTCAAATGGGGAACTTGACTGAATTAAGGCTGTTGCTCAAATAGTTGTTGGGTGCTGTACCTGGGTTGAGGATGGGACAGGTGCAGCCACGGCTGGTCCAGGAGAGCGGGTAGAGACTGTGTGTGCCCTGGGAGAGGGGCAGTTTTCCAGAACGAAACACTTTCCTCACCTTCACCAGGACAACTGCATGAGTGCCTTTATCATGAGCTGACAGCACGCTGGCTTTGATCACTGCGATAGCCACAAACAGTCAATTCTATCATTATATTTAAACGTTTAGACAGCAAGTGTCAACCGAAATGATTCGATACTTTAAAAAACCTCACCATATGCGTGTTTCATCTTGCAAAGATCTGACACACTTTTCAGTTTCTTTTCCTTACAACTGCACTTCCCTGTAAAGAATTATTTCAGAGCTTCTTTACAAATTTATATATTTAATCTCACAACACACATCCTGGTCACAGTTCTTTCCACAAATAAAAGGAAGCTGAATTTTAGGCCCATTAATGCAGTCAATTTTTTTGTTTCTACAGTTATTATTACTGCAATAATATATACATAACATGCATAACAGTATAAATATTAGATTTTTTGGTTAAGATATATTGTGCTTAAGACATTGACTGCAAT
Organism: Enteromius unitaeniatus; assembly: GCA_032359435.1. Taxonomy (NCBI): domain Eukaryota; kingdom Metazoa; phylum Chordata; class Actinopteri; order Cypriniformes; family Cyprinidae; genus Enteromius; species Enteromius unitaeniatus. The sequence continues at coordinate 6,910,402 of JAUMHI010000052.1, forward strand.
ACAATGTTTGATTTTTTTATTAATATATAATTTCAATAAGATATATACACAACCATTCAAAAAAATACTTTTATTTCGCAAGGACGCAAAAATTTAATTAAAAAATGCACATTAGAATGATTTCTGAAGACTGGAGTAAATAAAATTTTATAATAAAACACAAATAAATTATTTTAAAACCACAAAAATAATATTTTACTATATTACTGTAGTTACTAGATTCTAGATCAAATAAATGCGAAGCTAAAACTTTTTAATTTTTGCATTTTTTTGCAGTACTTTAATGAGAATATTGTCAAGAAAAGAATATCACAAAATGCAAAATGGTCCTAAAATAGGCTTAGTTTTTATCATTTTATTTTAATACGATTTTAGGACGACCTAGACATGTTATAGGCAGGTTTGTAAAATTCACCCATTTGCACTGCAATACATAATAAACTAAGCCTTACTTTATGGGAACCATAAAAAGCTACATTTTTAAAAAGCCACAGAAGTCACATTTCCTGCTATGGTTTCCCACGTTTAACAATAGTCACTGTTAGTGTGGAACATTTTGTTCCTGTAGTCAGCTCACCTGTATAGTACAGCGCAGAGACGGCCAGTTCTTTAGGCCACACCCTCTCGTCCTCTTGAGGTTTAAAGTGGGACAGTTCAGGAATTTTCCCACCGATTGGTACATTGTAAAGCTTGACACCACCTTTGCTGTTAAAGGAAAATGACACGAAAACAAAATCTATTTTAAAAATCCCCCAACAGGTGTGCAATTACAATCGACCTAGTTAAGTTAGTAAAACCAGTATTTACATTTTAATATTTCAGTGTTTTAGTTTCAAATCACAAATAGTACAATAGTAGAATTGAAAACGAAGTCAGACCTGTCTAGGCAATGACCTGTGACGGGATCACAGGTCAAAGGGCACATACAAGATTTGCAGCCCTCCTCTCCAAAGCCCCAGTACCCTGGTACACAATAGCTGCAGGTGGTGCCGCCCACTCCAGGTTTACAGTGGCACTGTCCACTTCTAGGATGGCACCATGGTGTGCCGCTGCTGGAATGTACTGGCATCGACCCAACTGGGTCACACCAGCATCCTGCCAGGAGAAAAATCTTTGGTCTTTTGGTCATCGGTTCATTAGCTCTTCCCATTGCTTTCGAGTCACTTTAGTGGATCATGTCACAAAGCCACCAGTAGGAGGCAACAAAAGACTTTAAATGATTGCAAGGTTAACCATTTAGAAGTTCTGAATGTGCCGCTAGAACATTGACGGGTGGTTTATTTTACTTTAAGGGTATATTTCTCACACAGCATCATACTGACCATTTATATGCTTTAATAAAATAAGTACAATTTGGGTTCAGCTGGGAATAATTATTTGAGGGCAGAACCCGCTGTTCTTTCTTTCTAACTGTCTTACGTGTGCAAGCATTCGGGGAGTTGAGGGGTCTGGCAGGGTGACGGTGGTATCCAGGGCGACAGCGCTGGCACCGGCGGCCCACAGTGTTATGCTGGCAGTTGTCGCAGATGCCCCCGCTATTGCCGCCTGTGGAGAGCCACACTCGCTGGGAGAAGTGGCAGCTATCTGCGTGGCCGTGACATTCACACTCTTCAGCCACACAAAAAAATAAAAGAATACAGAGAAGTTGGGTGGTGAAAAAGACATTATGGATTAAAGACACATTCAAGAACCTGAAAAAAAGCATTGCTAAGCATAAATAAGATTTACTAACTTGATGAGATTCATACTTAGGAATCATGATTCATATACATAATATTTTCCATACTATGGAAGTCACTGGCTACATACTTACATACTACAATATATTCTGTTCATCAGAAGAAAGAAACTCAACGTTTTGGAACAACATGTGTGAGTAAATGACAAAAGAGGTTTGTTTTTGTGGTTTAATAAAAAGATAAAAAGACCTTATAGTGCAATTTTCCATTTTCAAGGATTAAAGTAATTTAAGGCTGATTCAACCCGTACAGTAAATGCACTCACTCTGGCATGAGTTGCTCTCCCCACTGCTTCCGTTGGCTGCTCTCCAGGGCTGGTCGTTGTAGAGTGGGGCACACCTCTCGCAGTGTTCGCCCGCTGTGTGGTGGGTACACACACACTTGCCAGACACCTGCGCTCCAGAGGAATAATTCACTTTCAGTTGCTGCCCGTTCAAGCCTCACAAAGCCTTATAAAAATACATATAACTGCCCACTTCCTATTCTCCTAAATACCGGGTGAGTTCACATACACCCTCAAGTATGCAGAGGAGGAAACAAGTCGCTTAACTCAATTACTTTACAGGTGGCTGCGCTGCTGTTCATCCCGAAAATGTCTTAGTAAATTGACACACTTACCACATTACTAGGTTGCAGGCTGTCTTGTCCTTCATTTTCAGGAAGGCAATGTTCAGCATGGCCATGACACAAACACGTCCCTTTAGCCAGAAGAGAGTACACAGCAAATGGGGTTGAATTCAGAGGATCAGAACTTGGTGTCGGACTGCTGTGAACTGTGGGTAAAAATGGTGGGTTTGACTGTTCTGGGACACTTCGCTGGCTCTTTGAGATGGGACACTTTTGAGATTTTAAGAGCTGGATTCGTAAGTTAGTAACTGTAAGACGGGACAGTGCCTCAGGACTGTAAGGATCAACAATCCCACTTCCCAATCCTATGGACCGGAATATGATCTAGAAAACAAACATAAACTAATAATTATGAATGGTCATATTCACAAGGACAATACACCCAAAAACCTTCTTGCTTCCATGGAACACAAAAGGATTTATTTTGAAAAATGTTGCAATCCCATCTACTCTATAGTTTGGGTAATTATGGATAACATCAGTTCTACTGTTTGGATAATGCACAGTGGAAGTCAATGGGACGCTGTTGGAATTACAAAATGCCTAAAGGTTTGGAATGACGTGGGGGAGCAAATAATGACATAATATTAATCTTTTGGTGAACTGTACCATTTAAAAGCATTAGATAGATAAAGAATTTAGATCACAATATTTGTGCTTAAATGGGGGAATATTTGGTTTAAATGTTGTTTAAAATGGAATCTTTTAAGCCATTTTGTATTTTGACCACCACAAAAATGACTGCAGAAATGACATGCTCCTAGGGGTGGGCGATATGCAAAATTATCTTATATCAGAAATTTTAATGATAGCAATATGTATCTCAATATGGATATTTAGAAATAAGAAATAGAAGTATATTGCAAACACAATAGATCTAATAAACATGAAACGTTTAAGTTATTTAGATACAGTAAGCTATAGGTTTATTTAACATGCAGTAAGAAAAATTACAGAAAATGAAAAAATTATATAAAAACACAGAATAGTCTTCACTACATCAATCAAACATGAGTTGATGACTAGTAAAGATTAAAAAGTGATTCATTCAAGTGCAGTGAGTGATTGATATTAATAATGACAGACAGCAGCAGGTAAATATATACTGCTGACCCTTTAAGACCAACTTAACAGATCCAACATAGTGATACACATGCAGTTTTCACACAACTGTTTTGTTTAAGGCATAACCAACTTTGTTTATGTAAATACTCCACACAATGGGCATTTTGACATAATTGTGTGCATGTTTAACCATTTATGCACAATAAAGAGATCTGTTTTTGCATATAATGTCAGTCAGCCTGAGCACTACTTTTAGTTCTGTTTCAGTACTTATAGCATTTAATAAAACTATGAAGTGTGTCCCACTCGTTACTTTCTCTTTCATGAATACCCAAAGGTGTATATAATGTTTAATTAGTACTATGTTGTGCAGATATACTTGCAAACCGGGGAATACGTAATATAGCAAAATCTCTAACTATATACACTTTATTCCATGGTACAACTATATACCGCCCAACCCTGCATGCTTCACATGAACATACTGTAATGTCGCAGAATTGTAATTTACAAAAAAAACATGTTTTGTGGCGTTTATCTCCTTTCTTACCTCTCCTCTGCTGCACGGGACCGCATTAGAATATCTGGAAGTGCAGAGAGATCCTGGGTGACTTACATCATCAGGAAGCTCGAACATCTCAGTGCAGTTCCTGGCAAACAGCTTTAGTGTCTCCCAGGTCAGGCCAAAGTCCTGTGAGCGCTCCATCCTCATAGCAGCAGGACGTGGGGAATGGAATAACATCACAACGTGACTCATGCAGAAACGTGTCTCCAAGTCAAGACGGATTTCTTCCTGTTCTCCAGTGGCCGCCGCTGAGCCCCACCAGGTATCTGGATGAATAAACGGGTCATCGGCCATTAGGGCAGGAGGATGGAGCTCTGTTAGACAGCGTGGCTGGGTTGGCAGGCAGGAAGAGCTATTAGTGCAGCAGCTAGTCAGCGTGAAAAGGGTCCTGCCACTGGCCAAGTTACCCATAGGAGGGCTGCAAGCACGGCCAACACATCTGGACTCTGTGGAATAAAGGAAACATGCACATGCATTCACAAACAAATCCAGAAAAACTTGCACGCTGATGATTTCAAACGCACCATTTTTTTTTCACACTGAACTTCTGTAAACACTGCAGTCAGGTTCTGGCATGTCACAGAGCAATGTTTGACAACCTGAGCCTTTAATGAACCTCACAGTAGAGCTTTCACAGAACCAAAAAGTGTGTGATTTCTCCTGCAAACGGTGCAGAACTGCAGCAGTTGTAAGAGACGACAACAAATGGGAAAAATCTGAATGTGAAATTAATTACAGCTCAACTTTTAGATAAACATAAAATAAATAAATAAATAAATAAAAACATGATCTCACTGTAAGTTTATCCATTCGACAATGTGATTATTAATACAAGTGTGCCACTTTTAATGCCAAAATGAGTAGTTAGTAACCTTTAGACATCTGTTAAAAATCACTTAACAGTTTAAAATCATTATATAATGCTTACAACATAAGTGGTTTATGTATACATGTGTGAATATATATACTGTACATAAATATAAGAACGTTTAAAGATCGGTAGATATATACATAGATAGATAGACATGTCACTTACCAGTGTAGTCCTGCAGAAATCCAGGAAATAAGATCACTGCGCACTTCAGTATCACCATCACAAACTGAGCACTCCAAAGAGGTTTCATGTTTAGCAGTCTGAAGCTTAGTTATCCATAGTTAGAACAGACAAACTATCATGTCCCAGTGCATATTCAGTTCATTCTGGAGAGGTCTCCTTCACTGTCTGCTTGGAAACAGTGTTTTCTTGATAAGCTGCATGAAATCCAGCTGCTGGAAATCCATTTTCTGAGCGGCTCTGTGAGAGAAGCTTTCTGCTGCTGGTGGTGGTGGTGATCTGGGATGCACCTGTCCAAACGGCACGCGGTTCATTCCCTTAGCATGTTTGGTTTTGCTCGCATAGATGAAGATGAAACTATTGTCCTTTATGTATTAAGACATGACAGCCCTTTCTAACTATAGGTTAAAGAGAAATAAAAACGCGCAGGTCACTTTTACGTCGCTTCTACACGTAAAGCGCAGCGTTCTTCCAGCTTCCCAAGAGCGCAGATGCAGGACTGTGATCCACTGGCCTGAATCTGAAGCTTTGAACGGAACGATGAAGAGCTTTCTTCTGCCCCACAGTGGAATTATACATTAGTACAGTTCCCTGCAGACATGAAACAAGAGACCTTGATTACATTCTATTCGTCGCTATGACTCATGCCACTGAAGACATAATACATTTTAATTTTATTTTTTTTTAAACAGACGTTTTAGTTAGGTAATAGTTTAACTAGAAATAAAAAGGATTAAATTAACATTTACTGTCTTTATCCGTTCATCCGTTCATCCGCGGAAGGCATTCATCAGAATGCCCACGCTGCTCTTTTCCATTCAGTAAAACTGGAAATAAAAAATATTTAACGTATAAAAAACGCAATGAATAAATAAAAACGTATGGTTTGACCACATTAATAAGTAGTGTAATATACTAGAGTATTAATGTTATTATTATTATCATCAATATTAAGAATAAATTATTGAATTAATAAAATACATATTTTAAATTCCATTCATTTACTGAAGGATATACTTCTTTACAAAGCGCTAATGCTTTTCTGCGTCTCGTGTTCTGTGAGTTTGCAGGTGGGTGCATGTGTTAGAGTGCATGAGTTAGATCAGATACACTGGGGCTGGAGAACAAAGTTAATGTGATCCAGCCACATGGAGAATTCCAGAAACTGTCTATACATACTGTATATGCCAGCACCAAAACCTGCTCTCTTTAATGGGGTGAGAGATGTTACTTGATGTGCCTTTTCCTCCTGGTTTTGAACAGCGGTGGTTCTGTGTTATGGGTGCCTTTGATGTTTTATTTAAGGGAAACTGAAATACATACAAATATATATATATATATTTGTGTGGACTTTTATAGATGTACATTGTGACATGAGGAAATATAGCATGTCATGTTAGAAAAATATTTCTCGGGGTTAATGAAATCATACATTGTGTGCATAAATCTGTTGACATTTGTGAACTTGTTGTGAGAATGTGTTGGGCAAGCTGTGTGTTTATAATGAGCACATCTATCATTAAGATGTTTTTACTTTAAAACATTGCTTTTGGCCAATATACAAATCCATAACGCTCATCCACTTGTGTTTAGAACACAACAGTTTTGGATTATTTCTGTCTTGATTCTATTTTAACGGCACCCATCATCACAAGTGATGTAATGATACATTTCTACAAATCCGTTGCAAGGAAAAAACAAACTCAACTACTTGTTGGATCATCTGAGTACATTTTCCAAAGATTTTCCAAAGAATAGTTCATTTTTGGTTGAACTTTTGCGTTAGAGTTTCATCTTTACCATACACAATACAGACAAAGATCCTGTTTCATCATGGCCTAAATGCTTTTTTTGTGTCTTTAGCAACTTGCCCTGCATGCTATGTGCCCATTTCACATTAAAACATATGTTGTGCTTATTAACTACACATAAAAACCATCAAGACAAAGATGAGAACTCATTAAGTGAAGTAAATAATGTGTCTGTTTCGATATCTTTATTGTGAAATCAATCAAACTGTTGTATCCTCAACACACAGGCTAAATTATAGTATTCATAAGATGCATAAATAAAGAGTCATGCCAGCAGAAAGGGAATGTTATGTGCTGATGGGGAGAGAATGTATTTCAAAGCCACATGCGTTACACAAAAGGCTAAAATGAAGTCTTGGTTTTATGGTAGAGCATTACAAAGCAAAGTTTTATTGTAGTCACGTAAAAGCTGTTTACAATATGTGAAAGCCTTCTTGCATTGTATCTAGGTTTTTTTTTACCTAAACTAATACACGTACATAAACACTATACCTGTCGAAATGAAAATGTATTTAATTTTTATATTTTGTTGTTTTAATAATGTGTGTATTAAGGTGTACAAACTAAAATGAAAAAAGCAGATGCAAAGATGGATTTACAATTTAATTGAATCTAACATTTCATTAACTTTTTTAAGATGGTTGCATAGTGTTAGCCTATGCTTATACACTCGCTGGGCATTACTCCTCTTATCTTTTGCTTAAGCTTTAATTTCATGTCTTTGATATATATCTGCTCTTTATTAATTTTTCATCCCCCGTTCTCATATCCTACATATATCTCTTCATGCTTTCATTCTCCTGTCTGACACTCATACAGCGGCTGGCTGCCCTCCAGGTCATAAAAAAGCTCAGAGAGCAGACCTTCATCTCCAAACCTCACATGATTCTGGCTGTGGGTCTCTCTGCCGCCCTGCAGACTGCATGAGCAATAACCATCTTTATTGGGGATCACTTTAATCCTATTGATGGTGAATTAGCTGTGAGCTATTAATATTTATTACTTCCAGATGTGGAAAATAGATGAATCTGTCTTTTTAAAAGGGCTTGATTTAGAGGCCATCAACCGTTTTGACAGAATCAAATCATAATTCAGGATTTGACATTAAATAGTATGTGTGTGCCATATGTGTTTTTTTGTAACTAGGTAAAAAAAATTACAGCCAAAAACATCAAGTTTTCGTCTCTAATGTTCATCAGCAGCATATTGATGAGTAATTTATATTGAGCTGACAAAGAAACCTCATTCTAATATCCTTTTGCTGTTGTCGCTGACTTAATTCACGGTCAAATATAACCAGATGCCATTGCATAATTCAAATGTTCAAACTGTGTGGGGTTCCTCTGGCTGTTCCCATGGTCTCCTCATGGCATTACAAATGAGGGATAATACAGCAACTTTAGTGTCTAGGTTGCATTTTGTGAGCGTGTCGTGGATGTCTGGTCTACTGGATGAGCCTTAGGCTATCAGCGTAACACACCTTATATCCACTGACTGAGTGCATGCCAAAAACAGGAAGAGATGGTCTTGCCTGGAATTAGAAACAGCCATTTCCACCTAGAAATAAAACAGATGACACATAGTTGGCATTCCTGATCAGATGTTATGTCTTTTATATATATATATATATATATATATATATATTTTTTTTTTTAGATAAATAGTTTTTACAGACAGAACATGAAAAATAATTGTTTTTATAAATATATATATATAATTGGCGATCAGATGTAATGGAAAAAACACTGTAACTTTAAAAAATAGATTATGAATAGTTTTTTGCACATAGAAAAAAAAAGGTTTTGAAAAAAAATTGAAGGAAAAAAATAGTTAATAATATATCTATATATTTTCCCACAGTTTCTGTGATGCCTGTTTAGTCTGATTTGTAGTTGTACGTTTTTTTTATACTTGAATGCTTGTTTCAGCTAAAAATGCAAAAGTTAATTGAGTTGATGGTAACTGTGGTTCATTTAAAATGCTGGGAAAATAATTGGGTTTTAACCAGCCTGCACTCAATAAAGCTTTTCAGCCGCTCATTAAAATATTTGCACAAAACCTTGTGCTGCTTTATTGTTGAACAAGACTTTCTCAACGGGAAAGGAATTTGAATGGCAAGCAACTCTTTGCACAGTATTTATTTATTTCAGCTTGCCTATAGAAAGACTGTGTAGGTTAGCCAGATTTGCCACATTTTGTAGAGTTTTCACACTTTATATTGTCAGTCATGTGTCTCTGTAAATCTTGCTGTATGTTTCAAACTATTTAATTTTTACAGAGTTGAGCATTTCTCCTGGGAGTTTCAATTCCAAGATGAGCATTCTTATTTACAAATGAATATCATTGATTAAATGAAAAAAGCATGTAACGTTTAAGTAAAAGCTTTTTTATGATTTATTTTTTTTCACTGTTTGTGAATTAATGTGGAAAGCATGGCTTAGTTTATGGTTGTTGTTGTTGCTATCAGTTGGCCATTACAATCTAAAACTGAAACGTTTCACTCTGTATAATACCTAAAATTCAATAAAATAATACAAATAAGTAGGGCTTATTATACTGGACAAAATAAGTTAAGCTTAATGGGTGGAATGTAAACATCAGTATAAAGGTCAAAGGTGAATCGTAGATTGCGGTTTCCCAGGGAGCGTTAACCCTGCCATAAATGACAGATGTTAACAAACAATCCATATTCATTGTAGCAATTTAAATCATCCGATCATCCTATCAAAGATTACTAAGAGGATCTGGCATCAAAGTATGTTCAAGCACTTTAGATGATTGTTTATCCAGCGCTGGTACTGTATAATGGAAAACACACATTTGGTAATTAGGCACATCAGAACATCTGTGTGTATCTCACATATGTATTCATTGAGGTTGAATGAGAAACTTTAATAGACAGGATTAGCTTTGTGTCTTTTTGGCTTTTGTAGTTCTCATTTAATTGCGCCAATTAAGTAAATGCATGACTGACATTGCTAGGCCAGTTTTTTGTATAGTATATCTGTTTTTAGTTTGCATTCTGTTATGGTTTGTTACTTCCTTTGAAAATTAAAAATCTAAAATAGAAAAAATAAAAAGTGAAAAAATCATTTATGATGTAAATTTTAAAATTGGGAAAATTATAAAAAACAGAGACATAAAGAAATTTTAAGTCATGATTATGACACGTCAACAACTTTTGTTGTTGAAATGATGATACAAAAAATCACATAAAAGAATTAGCCTGTTTACAGCAAATAAACAGGTGAATTTTGTGTAATTGTGGGCTTGTGATGGTCGTTGCAAGTCTGTTTGCATACATTTGTGTCTTTGTGTGTGTGTGTGTGAGAGAGAGAGAGTCACAACATGCGAATGTCTTTAAACGTGGGTAATAGGTTTAAATTGCAGTGTGCTGCTTTGATCTGTGAGAATGAATGAGTGAGATTAAGTTGTCAGGCTGGGCGCTGATAGAGGCCAGATGAATGGCTATGACAGTCCGGAGCCCCTGTGGAACATGGAGGAAGCTTGCCAAAGCAGTTGTGTGACTACATGCATGCGTGCTTGTCTCCAGGGTCTCAAATGTTTTTCTTTGTGGGTCTTTTGTGTATAGATAACCATTCCATGCAGTAGCTCATGTCACTGTTTATACATGCGAATGGCCGATCACGCAACTCTATGTTTGTCTATGACGGTATTTGTTGCACATAAACACTCGCACATGTGCCAGCGTTCCAAATCCATTTAATTTCAACATTATTAGGTCTTAAGAAGCAGGAATGGGAGGAATTTTAAGAGGGGTGGTTTTGATTGAAGAGGTTTGTGCCTGATTGGTAGTGCCCTGCTGCACTGACGCAGCTGAAACCACATTTTATTCAAGCAGAGTAAAGCTTCCCACACATATGGAGGTCTGTATAAACACGCACAGGCACACACCCCACATCCTTCATAGGGGTTCGGTGAGTAAATAAGACAAGTACTTACCGAGGGATTTAGCAATTTCCAAGTCTCATCGTTGAGGGCTACTACTACGGCAAGCTATTAGTCTTCTGAATTGCCTCTGCAAATGATATTAATGTCTGTGAAAAGGATTGTAAATAATGTGAGCTGTATAGTGAACATGTGCAGCAGTAGAGTATAAATTTCCCAGCACCCCACGGGGTGCTTAAAAATGAAAGGAGGCTTGTTGGACTGGAGTGGCATAAATAAATGATGTAAACCCATACCTGTGCATTCCGTTTTTATATTTTTTATTTGATTTCTTACATTTTAACTTGTTAAAAAGTAAGAACACGCTGCAATTTAATGATTTTATTATAATATACACTGCTCAAGAAAATAAAGGGAAGACTTAAACAACACAATGTAACTCCAAGTCAATCATACTTCTGTGAAATCAAACTGCTCCCTTAGGAAGCAACAATGATTGACAATCAATTTCACATGTTTTTGTGCAAGTGGAATAGACAACAGGTGGAAATTATAGGCAATTAGCAAGACACCCCCAATAAAGGAGTGGTTCTGCAGGTGGTGACCACAGAACACTTCTCAGTTCCTATACTTTCAGGCTGATGTTTTGGTCACTTTTGAATGCTGGCGTTGCTTTCACTCCATGAGACGGACTCTACAACCCACACAAGTGGCTCAGGTAGCTCATCCACGATGGCACATCAATGTGAGCTCCATGAGGGTGGTATGAGGGCCCAGGATGTTTGGCATTTGCCAAAGAACACCCAGATTGGCAAATTCTCCACTGGCGCCCTGTGCTCTTCACAGATGAAAGCAGGTTCGCACTGAGCACATGTGACAGATGTGACACTGAGTCTGGAGACACCGTGGAGAACGTTCTGCTGCCTGCAACATCCTCCAGCATGACCGGTTTGGCAGTGGGTCAGCAATGGTGTGGGGTGGCATTTGTTTGGAGGGCTACACAGCCCTCCATGGGCTCGCCAGAGGTAGCCTTGGGTTCCTCCTAATGCAAGACAATGCTAGACCTCATGTGGCTGGAGTTTGTCAGCAGTTCCTGCAAGACGAAGGCCTTGATGCTATGCACTGGCCCGCCCGATCCCCAGACCTGAATCCAATTGAGCACATCTGGGACATCATGTGATCTTGTCCAAGAGTTGGCGGAGGCTTTAGTCCAGGTCTGGAAGGAGAGCCCTCAGGAGACCATCCTCCACCTCATCAGGAGCATGCCCAGGCTTTGTAGGGAGGTCATACAGGCACGTGAAGGCCACACTCACTACTGAGCCTCTTTTTGACTTGTTTTAAGGACATTACATCAAAGTTGGATCAGCCTGTAGTGTGTTTTTCCATTTCAATTTTGAATGTATATAATTATCTAATTAATATGAATATTTTATGCATTTACATTAGCCTACTATTATCTGTCAAAGAATCAGCAATTTATTTTATATTTCAGTTTTATATATTTTATTTTAAACTATAAAATATTAATTATATATTTTTATAAATGTCTTAATATAAATTGCGGTTATTTTGTATTTTTACTTGGCTTATTATATTTAAAATAATTTCATATTATAACTTTATATTTTTATTATAATTTTCAGAATAAGATTTATTTTTGTCTACCAAGCATATATATATATATATATATATATATATATGTGTGTGTATGTGTGTGTGTGTGTGTGTGTGCGTGATTAAAATTATATGGTTTAAATTACCATAATTCATTTTATTAAATTATTACATTAGAATTTATTAGTGTTGTGTTTGAAGTTTTTTGTAAAATATATTTTAGCAAATATTACATTTTAATATGTGTTGTTTAAAAAAAAAGTTGTTTTTGTTTTATAAGGTCAATACTTTGGGTTAGGGGTTTATAATATAACTGTGATCCCTGAATTGTGACCAGGTGTATATTAGTAACCAAAAACCTGCCTAATCTCATCACCAACAATTAAAACCTTTCTTTTTTATGACCACATGCAGGCCATCTATCCACCCGCGATCTCATCTGACTCCTAATGGCCATTCAAAGGTCATGCAGGTCACCATTAAAGCCGCAAAGTCTGTCTGGTCTGGCAAAAAGCATCATCATTTCAGGCCACAGCTCTTTTTTATTCTCTCATAAAACACACAGGCTTGGAGTTCTACAGTGTGACACTCACTGACCTGATGGTGTATACATTTCACCCATTAACTATGTAACTGCTGCAGGGGTGTTGAACTGACTTTTTAAAACCATATTAGACGCCATGTTTAACCAATTAGCTAATGGTAAAATGAAACATTGGCTAGATTTTGCATTATTACGGCACACATGTATGTGTTTTACATTACATAAGCCGTTCCACATATTCTACTTTGTAACAAATACAGCACAAATGCTTTTTTGCAATCTTTGATGTGTTTGCTAACTGAGATAAAACAGACTCCAGCGGTTTAAAAATACAGATCAAATCCAAAGATGTAGACTTATAGAAGCCTTATATTCTTCCATAGCTCTTTAGCGATGTGACACTGGGAAGCTGGGGGCCCACCTCTGCTGCTGTCCAAAACCAACATCTGGGTATCATGAGCAGCTAAAGTTAGAAGCACATGTTGCTTTCATTACTTCAAAATAGGAGTCACACTCAAGCAGGCGTGACACCCACAACCGCCTGTGAAATAAAGGCAAGAAGGGCAGATGAAGGGTGTAAAAGGAGAGAATGACTGGAAGAGGAGGACTTTTTGTGTGTGCAAGAACCACAGATCAATTCATTGGATGGTTTTAATGGACATGACGATCAAAAAGTCAGCAGATGAAAGTTAGGTCACCTCCTACATGTCAATGGTATGGCCCTCATTCAAACGCACACATTTGTCCAGATAGAAAGTTGCAGTATTGCATTTAAGAATCAGGAATCAAACCCTTTACCTTGACACTGCCTATTTTTGTCCTATCGTTTTGTGATTTGTTGTTCTTTTACAGTTGTTAACACTTGATTCTACACTATATAGAAGACAAGTTCTGCCACATTAACAATGAAAACATATGTAAAGTGTCTGTTACAAAATAGATATGATAAGTCATAGTGATGCAAAGTGGTGGAAAATGTCCAGAAACTTTGTCCTTTGAAACTTTGTCCAGGAAAATTGTTGAAAGGATGAAATGGTAAGATAAGAAGTCATTTTAATAAGCTATAATAGACACAATATTTAGAAATTATGAGGTAAAAAGTCATAATTATAATTATTATAACATTATGACATTAAAAAATTCTTTCTTATCAGGAAAATTGTATTATTATTCTTTTTTAAACAAAACTGATAGAAATAAAATAAATTGGATGCCCCGACATTCAATAATATACTTGATAAACTGTGTCACATATGGATTTAATACATGAACACATTTTCCCTCCTTTAATAAAGCACTGTTCTGTGGCATTCAACATAGCTAACAATATTAGTAGGTGTGAATTGTAGAGTTATTGATGAGTTATTTCCTGGACCTGCTTTGAAAGTCAGAAGTTTTCTTCTTGATACTAGCATAGTTGACATTTGAAAGTCCCAGTTGTGCATCGTTTTATCAAAAATGTCTTTCATCTGAAGCTTAACAATGACCTCAATCACTTGGGGGACTAATCTGCCCTGATTTTGGACCGACCACAAAATGAGAAAGTCTCTGTTCTGAGGACCCAGCTCACTAGAGATCTCATCTGAGATCTCATCTATCTTGTTCAAAGAGCCCTGTAATGCTGTAGGCCAAAGCAATTAGTCATCAATTGATGGCAGGGGTTTGGATCTATTGACAAGATGTGTCTGCTGCATTTGCCTTTGGGATACAGCGGGGGTCAATGTCTCATGACGCAATTGGAGAAGCTGGAGGGGAGGTTTTGTGTAGTAGTGTGATTATATGTTTATATGGGTTGGACCTTGTGAAGCTTTGCATTAATAGTAAATTCCATGACAACTGGCAAATAAATCACTATCACGTCTATATTATGTAAAATGTGGCCTTAATTACCAACAACAACAAAATTATTAACCATAACATATATACATATCTGTAAAAATTGTGTCGTTTATTTTTTCCTCTGAACAACCTGCACATCAAGTGCGTAGTTCGAGAGTAAACTGAGTTGACATTGTTAGCTTGTGGCAAAGTCTTTCCTCTGCTGCCATTAACTTTTTGACCTGTTGACTAAATGATCTGATGAATCTCCTTAATGATCTGTCAGTCTGTCATGTTCTTTTCAGTCCTTTTACAATGATGGCAGTTATATCCCATGCAAAGTCAGAAGGCATCTTTGGCTCCTCATTTTGAATTTCACACATGCACTTGACCCCTAACCTTGGCCAACCCTGTCTTTGGGTTTGCAAGACACCTTCTGGGAATGACACATGATTTCAGGCACATGAAGTAATTCATGCACGCTACAATGAACCCACTCAGGATGATATGCAGGGCCAGCGGGGGCGAAGGTGTGTGTTGCTTATGATCTCTGTTGGGAAATGGGGCAGGATACTGTGATCTCTTGACCCAGGAGTGTGAGGATCCCTGTGGGTCATTCAGGACCATAAGAGTACAATTACACAGGATGAGATGAAAAGAGAACAGATGGGTTGAGATCACTCTTGGATGCCCATTCCAGTGTGTTAGGTCATAATTATAGCCATTAAGTATGGAAGCACAAAACTATAAATGCCTTGAAATGTTTGAGATTCAGTCTGCCATTAAGAACATTTCAGTCATACTTTCTTATACTTGAATGTATTTATATAGTAAGAAAGTACAGAGGTCTACTGTTGAGCAACTTTTATTTTTGTAAATTAAAGGGTAACATTTGCTCTCTCACAAATATAGATTTTTAACTAGAAAGAACAGAAATGTAATATTATTGAATATAATAATATAGCAAAAAAAATCAATTCTTACTTTTATTTGAATTTACCTAAATTACATACATAAATGAATAAACGGTAAGATGAAAAATCAATAAATTGCTCAGTTTAAACTATTCATTTATCTTTTACTATTTTACCACATATTTTAATGAAAGAAACAGTAGCTAAATCCGTAAACAGTAATAAATCTGTATTTTGTATTTATTTATTTTATTATTATTATTTTTTACACTGACAGCTGGAATGAAACCGAATAAAACAGCCTACTTTGTTGGCCTGCGTTGGCCAGGCAACCGTGGCAGCGTCGTTAAATGCCAGTTAAGATACTGCAAAGCTAGTTAAACACCAAATCCTCACAGATACGCGTTTGTTTTACCAAAGACTTCGATATCTTCAAAAAAGAAAAAAAAGAGTGTTTGTCAGTGAGGTACTGTGTCGTGTTTAACTGTTTATTAGTGAGCCTGCTTTGATTTTAAGTGTGCTTTTTGGTTAAATTATGTGTTTAACTTACAGCCTAACATAGTAACGTTATCACGTTTCTCTCTGTTGTATTATTTAATTAAAATACGTCGTATTAGTCCTTGGTTATCAAATGTGAACTTAACTTTTGCCTTTGTGTGACTTTAGTTTCTTTTCTGGCGGTTTCTGGATAAGCGATTATGGAGAAAAAAAAACAGCCAGAAAAAAATCGTCCTGATTTCGGGATGTTTCGTCCCTACCCTCCAGCCATGCCAAGACAGGGTCACAGAGACCAACTTGCCCCGTTAACTTCAACCTCTTCTCTCATTAGCAGACCAGGCACACATCGGCAGCAGGTAAACCTCTTCCAAATAACTTCTTCTTGCTTGAGAAAGAAAACCTTTCTGATATTCTATTCAAGCTTGTTAGCTATTAGTTTGTGAACAAACTTTGAGGTTGTTTGAGCTATTTGAAGTGGTTTTAAAAACTTGTAGTTTGAAGGTCTTCATGCAAAAGTCAAGTAAACAGTAGTTTTGTATATTTTGTACATTACAAATTGCATAAAACATTAGAAAACGAAATATTGAATTAATTTGTTTATTATTGTCATTATTGTAAGATGATTCATCACAGGGACAACCTGACCCATTTGCCCTGCATTTTCTCAAATCCCGTAAGTAAACCAGGCTCTGGATTGCAGGCGTTAAACCAATCTTTATTTTTGAATTCTGCAAATCATTCAGAATGTTTTGCATTGTGAGAAAGATAGAACCTTACCCATGCATACATGTAAATTAAAACAAAGTATATATATTTATATATATATTGTTTTCTTATGTGTGTGTGTATATATATATACATATACACACACACATAATACATGTATACATATATATTCAACTTGTTTTCTTAAATATGATCACCAAAACTAATTCTACTGTTTTTAGTCATATGCGGAAGACCCAGTGAGCAGTGTGTACCGTGAAGAAAACAAGCCCATCTCTCGATTTCGATTCAAAAGTAAGAAATCAAGCAACAATCTGATTATACTAAATCAATACTAATAATACTAATTTCTTTTTTTTACCAGAATCTATGTTGAGAATGCTTCCTGTCCCGCCCAGTCCTATTGAGGAGCAATGGCATGAACTCCAGCACGAGACAGACTTCCACCCTGGAAGTTACTGTCCAAAAGTTCAGATGCCTTATGTTTGCCCTCCAGGCCATGTGCCCCGTAAGATTGAGATTGAGAGGTGAGCGGTTCAGATAAACATCTTACACAAATACTTCTCAACTGGTGGGTCACAACCCAAAAATGAGCCTCGGGTCTATTTTTGGTAAGCAAACTGGGTGCCAATGACAGGATACTTGACATGCCTTATCAGAAAAATTATTGTTTCTATAAAAATTTTAAGTAGCATGTTTTATTTTGGAATATAGAAAGGACACTGCTATATTAATACATTTAGGCATTTTTTACCAACTGCTGAGGGTGGACATGAACAATCAAAACCCTCAGTGGACCCGACTCCAACCGGCAACTAAATAAATTTCCTTATAATAAAATATTGAAGAGATATATCCATAGGTTAATTAAAAAAGAAACAAACTATGAATCAGCCAAGATAAATGGTGAATACTTGACTAAATTAAGTACTGAATCCCTGTTTTTACAACATTTGTCAGTGCAACCTCTTAATACAAACATAAAGATTTTCAATACATAATGTGGAAAAGACTAAATGTTCTAATCATGTGAAAGTGGGTGGAAGTTAAGAAGACTTCCAGTGCCTTAAAATTTATCTGTGAGCTATCAGTGAGGAAAAGGCAAGAACAACAACATACTTTAACATACTTTAAATTAATCCAAAACCTCTTGGATACCAAAAATAGCAATCCAAGGGCATGGTTCAAGGTAAACAATGTTAGAAAATGTTTTTAACATTTATAATATTCAAAAATAATACTGTTCGCAAAGACCCACCCGTCTTGGTTACGGTTGCCATGACCAACAAACAATGCAGCTCTCAAACTCCACACGTGTTCTCACACAGTGAAAAATACATAGCAAGTAGAGCAAAGAGAAAACTGACAACACAAGGACAGCAAAGACAGATCAGGTTACTTCTGGTATTGAACAAGGTCTCAGGACTCTTTTAAATCGGTCAGAGTGCCTGCCAAACAAGCTCTTTGCGAAAGACCATGTGACTTTGAATACTGGAGTAATGACGCTGAAAATTCTGCTTTGCCATCATGTTACATAGAATTCATATAGAAAGTTCTCATCAAAATGACACTCAATGTTGTGTCATGGCATTTACAGTGTGTAAGCTCTTGTGTATGAAATGCTTCTGGGTAACTGGATTCTTACATAAGCCAATAGAATTGTTTTTTTGTTCACACATGCTTCAGACACGTTTCACACAGAAGTGTTTCCATAGTGTCAGTGCCATGACGCAGTGTTGAGTTGAGTTGAAACCTGGTTACAAACATAACTGGAGATGTTATTCTTTAAACTGTAATAGTATTTCACAATATTACTGCTTTTCATGTATTTTAATCAAATGAATGTAACTTTTGTTAGCATAGTTTTTAAAATATAGTATTATTTTGTACTACAGTACGATTTCATTTATTTAGCAATGGTTGATACAAAAAATTTTAAATGCTGTATAGATGCTCATCCAATGTTTTGTGTGTTTAAAGTTTAGGGTTAAGATTTTTAAAACATAAAGGCATTTTTGAGGCATTTCAAATGCATGGATATTGGTGTCTGTTTTAATTCCCAGGCGTAGGAGGGAGTATCAGAAGTTGGATATAAATAATCTTTTGGCTGAGCGAGGCATTGATTCCAACCAGCTGATGCTCAAAAACGAGACGAGTCCTCCAGTTTCAAACTACCTGTCTCTGGAGGTCATGCATGTTTTTGTATATTGTTGTAATGAAATATTCATACTTTAATGCCCTAGTTTGCTTGTGGCTTTTCCCCTTATTTTGGTGTCCACATTGATGCTTCAGTTTAAAATCCTTTTTCTTTCTGTTTCATTGGCTGCGTAATTGTGTGTTTTGTACAAGTGGCTCATTTTGTGTCTATTAACTTGCTACACCAGATATTCGACAATGAGGACTTTGACTGTCGTACTCCTGAGGAATGGCTGGCTTTAGGTTACGAGAAAGGCTCAGTCAATCACAAACCTGTTCCTGCCAAAGCCCTGTTGCTGACAAAAAACAGCATCCCACCTGGTACAGTGCTGTCGAAACCCTCTGGAAATACCTGACATATTGTAGTGGAATGGATCCCATCATTTGTCTTGTAGTTCATTCTGAAAATAAATTCATCTTATAGCCCATCCAGTGGGAGCCATATGGGCGCATGTGGGAAAAATTAAATGTCTGTTCTTCATGCGTTTGTCATGTAGTGGATCCAGAAAGCCCAGCTTTGGAGTATTCTTGGCAGTTGGTTGGGGTACTACAGTACAGCCAGGAGAAGAATCAGTATTTAGTGCATAAAGCAGACTGTAATGGATGGGTTCGAGATTCTGATGGAAAGCCTATTTTGAATGGAAGACAGAGAGAAGGCATGTGCAATAGCCATTGCTTTACCTTGGTTATTTTAAACACTACATGAAACTCATTGAACAGAACTTCTTTTTAGAATTTGGCAAATTTGCAGTTTGCACTTTAAAATGTGTAGATGTCATCAAACTTAATAGACATCAACTGCAAACCACAAAACATAAGTTTGACTCAGTGATTTAGGTAAACTTTTACAAATCTTTTACAAGTTTTTTCACCATGAACTATATTCACTGACTTATCATATAGTCAACATATCTCTGACTTCTGTTTTTAATTCATTATGTTCCCTTTCTTTCCTAAGCAGCTTTGTCACTGCAAGAAGGACAATACTGGGTTCCCAGGATCAGGCTGCTGTTTTGTGCAGAAGACCCACATGTCTTTGCCCAGAGAGTTCAGTTTGCCCAGAACCTAAGACAGTACACTGAGGCCATGATCTTGTATCATCTTTCCATTGATTGTATACCACACTGGAGTGGCACCCCCACCCTTGACCGCACCAGTTTAGATCGCATCAGAAATTATGCTGTCTCCACACCAGGCCTCAATTTTAAACAGTGAGAAGAATTAAAGTAATAGTGGGATCAAATCATTTTACACTTCATTGTGTGAAGGTTAAAATTAGGCAAAAATTAACTAAATTATATTTTAAAAAAAATTGGGGTCAGTAACATTTTCTTTTCAACAATGACGGTGTTTTATGTTGTTACAAAATATTTCTATTTCAAATAAATGCTGAAGACTGAAGTTATGATTTCAGCTTTGCCATCACAGAAATAAATAATATATTAAAATAATTTAAAACAGAAAACTGATATTTTAAATTGTGATAAAATTTCTGAATATTACTGTTTTACTGTAATTTTGCTCAAATAATTGCATCCTTGGTGAGCATAAAAATTTGTAAAAACATTACAGAACCTTATCGAGCCCAAACTACTGAACAGTTGTGTAAAACCTCTGAGTATTCATATAAAAATGATTTCTGTGCATCTGCAGACAGTATATTGCCTCTTAAAAAGAAGTGAATTTTAGGCACTGGTGTGCGGTACTGTAAAAAATGGAAACAAATTCCATTGTACCCAAGTATAATCATTACGTTAAATTAAACATTAAGCAATTCCTATAAAAACATCTGCACCTTCCAACAACACCAGATGTGCATATAATTATGTAAACTACTAATGGTGTCTGCAGCACAGAATTATCAGAGCTAGTATTAGTTTGTTTTTCAATAAACACATGTGTCTATACAGTCTACAGGAATCTGTGCAGTTGCTAGAGGAAGAGCTTCGTTTAGAGTACGTTCGCAGTATGGACCGGATGTGCTTTGACAAGGTGGTACAGGAAAGCCCAGAAGAGTTCCCTCACATCACAATCCCTCAAAAAGAACCCGAGAAAGTTCCTGAGAAAGGTAGAAAGATGGACATCAAAAGAAACGATACTTACAGACTGTCTGGGGTTTAATGTGCTTGATTTATTTTATGGGCCCACCCACGATGTGCTGTCTCCTTTATTCCTAGGTCTTGTGTCAGTCCCTGACTATCCTTTTGAGAAGAACCGGGCAGCTTTTATCTTTATTACTCTACTTACTAAACCTGAGGTGAGCACTGTGCTGTCCAAAGTGAGAGAAGTGTGCAACAGGGTGACAAAAATGAGCCTGTTCCATATCAGTTTCACAAAGGCACTTAGCTTGGAGGAGTTTGAGTCAGCACAGTCTCAGAAACACAAAGAGGTATAGAAACTATCACCTATACACATGCACATACAGATCTCTGTGCCTCTGTGTCATCATACGCTCTTTTTCTTCCTTTAGGTCCAATTATTTCTACGAGAGTCATGGCTGGACACATTACGTACTGGAATTTCATTTAATCTTTCATCAAGTCGTGACTGGTACAATCTCTCTGTGTCCAACTGGTTTGTTTATCATGTGTCTAAGCTGAGTCGCTTGATGGCACTGATTCGCAACATTCAGCAGGACACACTCAGGTTCCTGGTGCAGGATTCCCTTGCCTGCTTAGCCGAGTTATTGCTCGATGCTTGCCACGATGTCCTACAATGCCCCAAAGATCTGACCTGGGGCCCTGATCTCATAAACAGTCCATACAAGTATGTTGATTATTATCCTGGTTATCATTATCCTGGTTACTGCTTCTTAAATATGCTCATAGGATTATGTTTGATGTTGCTTCGTAATACATTTAAATGATAAAATCTAAATCGGTGGTTCTGTTGTTGTACAACATTAAATAGTTTTATTTTATACATTTTATTTAGAGGTACATATCAGCTTAGGTATTGTTCAGAAGCAAGATATAAATAAGATAAATTGAGTGCCATTGTTTTATACTGTATGTAACTTGTCCATGATCCAACATTGTTTCATGCAGGCCAAAAAAGAAACCTCTTTTCTCATTGGATTTGGTACTTGATCAGACTGGTGTTGGTTACAGTACTCCTCTAGAGAGCTTTGAGACCTCCATTATCAACCTGTTTGATAAAGGAATCCAGTGCACACACAACATACCTCAGCTAGACAAGGTTTCCTTTCTTTTTGCTTGTGCATAAATAATGTTTTTTTGATGAAAATACTTATTAAATAAGTAAAATGGTTTGCGTTCATTCCTATTTTCAGTTTGTAATGAAGAACCTGCTCATCGTTGGATATGTGTTAGACACAGTGGCCTTGTGGGAACCCGATGTCACCAATCTGAGGGAGAGCATCAGTTTGGCCCTGAAACAAGCCATCATACCTCTCAAAGCCTACGCTCGTGAATATGAATGCCATCTTGAACTCCACAATTCAGATATCAACACTTTTTTAGAGTAAATCCCTATATTGTTTGCAGTTTTTTGAGAGAAACCAGTATACTATGCATTGCAATTCGCTAAAGAGCAAGGATTATCCTTATTTTTGTGTCTCAAAGGTTGCACAGTCAGGAGAACCAGACCATTCAGCAAGTGAAGCAGGAAGTTCTGGAGCACCTAAGGGAGATGGAACTTTTAAATCAGTCCATCCCATCAGCCATCATCATCGGTCCTTTCGAGGTCAGAGTGGAGGCCGTTCGACAAAGCCTGGTGAAGAAACGCAGAGCCCTCGCTTCTGCAATGCTGGCCCGACTTGCTCTGAGGTTACGTCAACAGATACAGGATGTGAGTTAGTGCTTATTGAACATTTTCATTAAGAATGTATGGCGGGTACATAGTATTGTGTGTGTTTCAGGCAAGTACGGAGTGTAAAGCCATCAACAGAAAGCTGTCTGAGAAACCCAGCTGCATTGAAGAGCTTATAGAGCAGAGAGAAAGGATGAAACTACTCCCTGAGCAACTCAAAGCGCATGAAGTACAGTCATTGTTATATCATTTATTAATTATTATGTTTTGCCTTTATCGGGAATGAATAGTGGAGATGTGACAGAAAACAGTGCCACCATGTGGCATATCAGAACACATGCAATACTCACTGGCCACAATCCTCTTTGCATTGTTGCATTTAATGCTGAATGATTTTTTTTCTCTGTCTTCCTCTGCTAATGGCCTCCTGCAGGAGTGTTTGTCCAAAGCTATGTCTGAATATGATCTATTAGATGAATTCTTCTACAGTCTCTCTGATGAGGATGTCCGTGAGAAGTGAGTTCATCATTGCCTTACCATTGAATTACCTAGTGTTTTAAATAATCTAAACTCAGCTAAATCCACAGTTGCTTTTAACTAATCTAAATTCTATACCACACTTCTTCAGTAGCTGAGCTCATAAATACTAAATGTTGTGCAGGTGGACAGCAATGGCCTGGCCCTGGATGATCCTGAACCAGATGGAGAGAGTAAAAGGCCAACATGCTGAGGATGAAGAACGCTTCCTTAAGATGCAGCTTGACGACCAAAACAGTTTCCTGGATCGCTTGAATGACCTGCAGGTCAGAATTATAAACTTAAGAATTCAATGTTTTGCCTTGAATAGATGGTCACTCTGGGAAGCTATTGCAATTAAGTCACTGCTGTTCATTTTCAGATGACGGTGGCTGGATTATCTGGTTGCACAAACCTTGGGCGAGCACATGAGGTGGCAAATGAGGTGCGGAGAGTGAGCAAGCAGCTGAAAGAGTGCCAGGAAATGGCACAACTTTACAACAACCGCGAACGACTATTTGGCAAACCAGTCTTCAATGTAGGTTAACTTTACATACAAATGAGTGCATAGGTGATTCAGTGTTTTATTATTTTGTTTCTATGATATTAATGAGACCATAACAGTTTTAACTGAAAAATCTCTGTTTTATTCTTGCGGTCTAGTACACCGAGCTGCAGAAGCTGAACAGAGAATTTCAGCCATTTTATGACCTGTGGAAGACGACGTCTGATTGGCTGAGGTGGCATGAAAGCTGGCTCAACGACCCACTGTCAGCCATCAACCCTGAACAATTGGAGTATAATGTCAATGATGCTTACAAGACTATGCACCAGTGTGTTAAACAGTTTAAAGACATTCCGGGTAAGTAGGAAACAATCTTAGACCTAACATCAAGAATGAGATACATGTTCCTGATTTACAAGTTTAAACTTTTTTAAAGGGAGAAGGAAAATCTATGGTTTAGACATATATGTTATTTGTTTGTATCATAATCGACTCTTTTCAGCTTGTCAAGAAGTTGCATCTGAAATCCGGACTAAGATTGAAGAGTTCCGTCCATTTATTCCTCTGATCCGGGGCCTGAGGAATCCTGGCATGCAGAACCGCCACTGGAAGCTTCTTTCTGAACGTATGAACATGAATATAAAGTCTACAGCGAACCTTACTTTTTCCGCTTGTCTGGAGCTGGGCCTACAAAATCATGCAGAGGAAATTACCCAAGTGGCTCAAGAGGCTGGAAAAGAATATGCTATTGAGCAAGTGAGTGCAATATCTGTCCCATGGAATTGTTTTTCAGATTCATTTTGTATTGATGAGGCAAATAAGAACACTGTGTGTTTGGTATGAAAATTAACAACTCTTTCTCTGTGTTACCTGCACCCAAAAATATTTATTTATCAGCAAAAGTCTGCCAGATGACTCAAATCTGACATTTAGCATCACCTAGCAGACTTTTGAAAGCTCCAGGGCTTTGGTTAGAACTACACCGTGTACTTGTATTTTTTATTTATTGTAGTTGTTTGTTATCTATGTAACCAAGTTTTATCACAAACCTTTTTTGTCAGTGGTGAATTACTGCTTTAAATTAAACAGCAAGGAAAAAAAAGTGGAGCATCACTGCATGAGCCACTAAGTCAAGTGGTGGAGCTGTGTCATGGGGCTCACTGCATTTCAAATCTAGGGGAATCTGCACAGTTTTGGCTGATGTCAGATTGTAATTCAAAATTCTGGCTGCTTGAGGTCAAGACACTGTACAATTTTGGTTGTTGATATTTATTTAATTGCAGAATTTCACAGGTATATTATGTCATATGACAGTATTTTTGCTCTCATATACAGGCTCTGATAAAGATGGAGGAGGAATGGTCAACAGTGATGTTTGAGGTGATGCCATATAAGGAGACAGGCACTTACATCTTGAAGAGCCCAGATGAAGCTTCTCAGCTCTTGGATGACCACATTGTCATGACTCAGAGCATGGCCTTCTCCCCATACAAAAAATACTTTGAGGAGAGAATCAGCAAATGGGAAAGTAAACTGAAAATGACACAGGTAAGCCAATCGTCCTCGCAGGTATGCTTCTGAAATCCACAACTTTGCGTGCAGGTGTCTTCGCTAAAAATAACAACTAAAAGTTTTTTTGTTACTATGGCGTTCTGCTGGTAGGATGTATTAGAAGAGTGGCTCATCTGTCAGCGATCGTGGCTGTACATGGAACCTATTTTCAGCTCTGATGACATCAACCGCCAGCTGCCTGTGGAAAGCAAGAGGTATCTGACCATGGAGCGCACGTGGAGGAAGATCATGAAGGCCGCCCATGATAACACTAAGGTGAGCATGGTCAGACTACTTAATCATACTACAGTATATTTGATTTGTCAGTGGTTCACTGAATAAATGAGATGTGATTGTCTTTATGAGTCCAGGTGATTGAGGTGTGTCCTGAACCACGTCTATTGGCCAGTCTCAAAGACTGTAACAATTTACTGGAGCTTGTGCAGAAAGGACTGAGTGAATACCTCGAGACCAAACGAAGCGCCTTCCCAAGGTAAAAATGATTAGTTTTTATGGTTTTATTTAACAGTAAGTAAAGCTCAGGGCAATTCATTAAACACTAATTTACCATATAACGTTTCATTAAATTTCTTAGCACTTTAACGTTAAATCCAACTCCGCAGTATCATTATAATTGTTGAAGCAGCTATTTAAGAACTCTCTTGTTGTCTGGTTGTAGATTTTACTTTTTATCAGATGATGAGTTGCTGGAGATTTTATCTCAGACTAAAGATCCAACAGCAGTTCAGCCACATCTCCGCAAATGCTTTGAGAACATCGCCCGGGTGAGTCCACTTTTGCATACAACAGATCTGATTTGCTGTAATTTGTCTACTATATTATTAGCATGAAAGAAAAGATTATTTTTTGCTTAATATAATAATATAGTGTTTCATTAATGTCAGAAATTTTGAAATCTGTTGTATAACATGTAGCTCCAGTTCCAGTCAGATCTGCTGATCACACACATGTACTCTGCTGAGGGAGAGGAAGTCCAGTTGTCTGTCCCTGTGTCTCCTTCTGGAAATGTGGAGAATTGGTTGCGGGAAGTAGAGAACTCTATGAAGGCCAGTGTAAAAGACAACATTAGTCGTTCACTGCGAGCCTATGTAGAGGTAAGTGTTGTTTCTTATTTTGTAAATGACGATGAAGTCATCGATTTTAAACATTTTTTTTTTTGTTTGTTTGTTTTATATATGGTCAATGGTCCTTGGATCATTACGAATCACTATAGATTTCCAAAGTGCACTAGATTTTTTGCTACAGACTTTGTTGCATGTGTCTTATAATAACAAATAGTTTATGTTGTCAGTGAATATTCTGATATAAAGTCTCAACCCTGCATGCAGCGTCCTCGAACAGAGTGGGTGTTGTCCTGGCCTGGGCAGGTGGTGATCGCTGGCTGTCAAACATTTTGGACCCAAGAGGTGTCAGAGTCTCTGGATAAGGGAGACCTTGCAGATCGGCTTTATCCACAGCTACAGACACAGGTATGGACTGTTCTCAACATTGCAAACCATTAAACATTCCTGGGGATGTTTTGTGCGCTACAATTTATATTCTGATAAGGAACGTAGCATGTAAGTTAAAATGTGTTTGTATATACCCAAACAGTTGGGAGATTTGGTCCAGCTGGTGCGGGGCCGTCTGTCAAAGATGCAGCGTGGGGTGCTCTCAGCACTCATTGTGATCGAAGTGCATGCTAAAGATGTGGCAGCAAAGCTGGTTGAGGAGAAAGTATCCAGTGTCAATGACTTTGAATGGATCAGCCAACTGAGGTTACACAATATATATATGTGACAATTTATGAAAATTGTTTGTAACGTTATAAAGTTGGATGTGTATGAAGACTTTATTAACAAAAACTTTTTTTTTTTAATGAACTTTTTATTATGTTATGTTTTTATTGCGTTACTTTAAGTTTTTTAACCTAGTCAAAATAACCCAACTGCAGTTTACTGTACAGTTTACGTGTTTGTGTTTTCATAGATATTACTGGCATGATGACCTGTACATCAGAGCAGTGAATGCTGAGTTCTTGTATGGTTACGAGTATCTTGGTAACTCAGGACGACTTGTTATCACTCCATTGACAGACAGGTGACATTTAGAAAACTTCATTTTTATGTAGCTGTACATATGCTTTTAAAAGAATTCAAAGTATTTTACTGGATACTTTTTAAAAAAAAAATTTTTTTTTTAAAATGACATACAGATGCTATCTCACCTTGACTGGTGCGCTTCACTTAAAGTTTGGAGGTGCCCCGGCAGGCCCTGCAGGTACAGGAAAGACTGAGACCACTAAAGACCTGGGCAAAGCTCTGGCCATCCAGACTGTAGTTTTTAACTGCTCTGATCAGCTGGACTTTATAGCCATGGGCAAGTTCCTCAAAGGTTTGGCTAGTTCAGGGGCTTGGGCCTGCTTTGATGAATTCAATCGAATTGATGTGGAGGTTTTATCAGTTGTGGCTCAACAGATCACAACCATTCAAAAAGCCCAGCAGCAAAGAGTGAGTAAAACGCACGCACTTGAGGCCTACTACCTAAACACAATCATACATGCATGATAAAGACATATTTGTTAGAACATAACCTTCATACACCATCATATATAGTAAATTATTTAAAATAATCTTTATTGTGCTTATGAAAAGTCAAGAAAGCTGATTTGTATAAAGTGTTGAAAACCCTGATGTCCTGTTTGTTATGATCAGGTAAAGAAATTTGTATTTGAAGGCATGGAAATCCCTCTTGTTCCATCCTGTGCAGTCTTCATCACTATGAATCCTGGTTATGCTGGTCGAACGGAATTACCAGATAATTTAAAGGTAATTTAAATGTATGGAATTCACCAACTGCAATGTAAAACCTCAAAATTAAAAAACACTGACTGATACTGTATGTGTTCCTTAGGCCCTCTTCCGTCCTGTGGCTATGATGATCCCTGATTACGCCATGATAGCAGAGATTTCTCTTTACTCATTCGGCTTCAGCGATGCCAAAGTCTTGTCCAAAAAAATCACCAGCACTTTCAAATTATCCTCAGAACAGCTCAGCTCGCAGGTTTGATTTTATAGCATGAATACGGCCATGATGTGGGGAAATTTCATAGAAACAGTCAGAAAAGAAAAATGAAAAAGAAGAAAAATAGGCTTCATCTGCTTGTTTTTTATGTTAGTTCTGCTGGTTCATCCAAACCTTATTTGATTTGTGTAAAATTGACTTTTCTGCATGTTGTCAATTAGGACCACTATGATTTTGGGATGAGAGCTGTAAAAACTGTGATCTCTGCTGCTGGAAACTTAAAGAGGGAAAATCCCAATATGAATGAGGTTTGATGATACACAATATTTATATTTTTGCACTGCAGTGTTTTATAAAAGTTTTGCAGTGTAATCTTTTCCACATCACTGATTTAAAACCGTCTGCTGTTGAACTAATTGTATGATGTTTGCAGGAGCTGATATGCCTGCGTGCCATCAGAGATGTCAATGTACCTAAGTTCCTTCAGGATGACCTCAAGCTCTTTAATGGTATTGTGTCAGACCTCTTCCCCAAGATCCGTGAAGAGCCAATAGACTATGGTACTCTAGAAGACTCCATCAGGAATGTCTGTACAATTAAATGCCTTAAAGATGTGGATGGTAAGCGTGCGGTAGAATTGTGTGATTTATAAGAAAACAAACAAATCATATTTCTTACCAAAATGAAAGATTTTTTGGATGTCTGTTTGTTCTATTGTTATAATTAGTGGGGAAAATGCTTAATTGGTTTCTCAGGAAATACATTTTTAGCGCTTTTCTTGTCTTGCAGGCTTTATAACCAAGTGTATTCAATTATATGAGACCACTGTAGTCAGACACGGTCTAATGTTGGTAGGACCTTCAGGTTCTGGAAAAACAAAGGTAAGCTTCACTAATACCAATGAACAAACTGCAACATTGACCAATTCTGAGTTTAAATTCGCCTATATGCGCTCTCACATTCTTACAGTGCTATGAAGTGCTGGGAGCAGCAATGACAGCCCTGAAAGGCCAACCCTCAGTTAGTGGAGGATTATATGAGTCTGTACAGACCTACGTGCTCAACCCAAAATCCATCACTATGGGGCAGCTTTATGGAGAATTTGACCAGCTTACTCATGAATGGTGAGTGCACTCTGGATTTATTGTAACAGTGATATATAGGTTGATGTAGCCTCCTGGGCAGCGCTCTTGTGCTTTGTTGACCCGAGAAATCTCATATTAGTATAATATAATGCAAAAAAAAGATAAAAATGTAAACTTTGAAGGTTGTTCAAAATACACAAATGACAATATAAATGCTAAATTACAGGACAGATGGTATACTGTCTTGCCTCATTCGGGATGGAGCTGCCTCCATGGACCAGGAGAAGAAGTGGTACATGTTTGATGGTCCTGTGGATGCTGTGTGGATCGAGAATATGAACACAGTTCTGGATGACAACAAGAAACTGTGTCTAAGCTCTGGAGAGATCATCAAACTCTCTGATGTATGAGAATTTCTGCTAATAGCTCTCAGTGTTGTACCTCCTTTGAGTAACTATAGCAATAATTTTTTGGCCCTCAGGTGATGACTATGATGTTTGAGGTGCAGGATTTGGCAGTGGCTTCTCCTGCCACTGTTTCTCGCTGTGGCATGGTATATCTTGAGCCCAGTATTCTGGGTCTGACTCCATTCACAGAATGTTGGCTCCGCACGATCCCTGACACATTTCAGCCCTACACAGATCTACTCAACTCTCTCTTCAATAGGTTCTTACAGGTGATTGGTCTTGTAGAGTTTTTTATTTTTAAAAGAAAAACTATCATTTGAATTGTTCTGTTACCTGATGAAAATCTGTTGACAAAATAAAAGTGAACATATTATAAGTTATGTAGTTCATTGTCCATCAAGGTTATGAGATGTTGTTATATGCTGCTTCAGGACTCCATCAAATTTGTCAGAAAAACAGTGAAGGAGGTGATCACTTCCATGGACAGCAATCTTACCTGCTCTCTGCTCAAACTAATGGATTGTTTCTTTCAGCCCTTCATCCCACGAGAGGTCAGAGAACGTTTGAGTATTACAATGGTTTAACTAATTTATTCATGACTAAACTCAATTTTCTGTGTGTGGTCAGGGTAAGAAGCCCCCTTCCCAGGAGAAAGTGTCTCGGCTGCAGGAGCTGATTGAGCCCTGGTTTATCTTTTCACTCATATGGAGCGTTGGAGCTACAGGAGACGCTGCCAGCTGCAAACGTTTCAGTTTATGGCTAAGGGGCAAGATGGTAGAAGAAAAGGTCAATAGTAGCATAAATTTATCATGAAGCTTAGTGCTATCAGCAATGATTTACATGCTGTAGATAATTAAGCAGAAGCGCCACAGAGTATTCAAATTGTTTGTAAGTTTATTCATTCAGAGATGCATTTTGCAAACCTTGTTTGTTTGTTTTTCAGATCCAACTGTGTTTCCCTGAGGAGGGACTAGTGTATGATTATCATTTAGATGATGCAGGAATAAGTTGTTCTGATGAGGAAGAGGACGATGGAAAAGAGAGGAAGGTGAGAATGTTTTCTGTAATATTGAAATTAATTTACAAAACATTTTTGAGAGATACATTTGATTAAATTAAATTAAATCATTTTCAAATGGCAAAATAAACATGCATTCATTTGATTATTCAAATGCTTCAGGTTCAGTGGGTCAATTGGATGAAATATGCCCAAGAAGTGGTCATCACCCCAGAAACTAGCTACTCTGACATCATTGTGCCCACAGTCGACACTGTCCGCATGTCCTTCCTGATAGACATGCTGCTTTTCAATAAAAAGCCTGTGGGTAGTTTTGCCTCTCAATCTACATGCAGGCAACTTAATGTCATATGTATGCGCTGCTAAGCTTGTTTCTTCCTTTAATTTGTTAGGTCTTGTGCATTGGGCCAACTGGCACAGGAAAGACCCTGACCATTTCAGACAAGCTTCTCAAGAACATGCCAGCTGATTACATCACTCACTTCCTAATGTTCTCTGCTCGCACCTCCGCCAACCAGACTCAAGACTATATCGACAGCAAACTTGACAGAAGGTTCTTCCATTGTTTCTTTTCTGTCTTTGCAGTCTGTTACTGCTACATTTTATTTCCATACTGTATTTCTAGATTTTTAGTATTTACACATATCTTACTTGCAGACGTAAAGGTGTGTTTGGGCCTCCTTTGGGAAAATATTTCATTTTTTTCATTGATGATCTGAACATGCCCATGCTGGAAACATATGGAGCTCAGCCTCCCATTGAACTGCTGCGCCAGTGGATGGATCACGGAGGCTGGTATGACAGGAAACAGATAGGTGTGTTTGTAGATCTAGTATGCATATTCATACTGTACATGTACTACTATTTAAAAAGTTTTTTTTTGGGGGGGAAGAAATGAATGCTTTTATTCAACAAAGATGCATTAAAGTGATAACAGTGAACAAAAACACTTTGTACAAACTCTGATTCATTCTCTGTGTTTAACAGGCACATTTAAACACCTTGTTGACATAAACTTTGCGTGTGCCATGGGCCCTCCTGGCGGTGGCAGGAACCCCATCACTCAACGCTTCACACGGCACTTCAACTTCCTCTCCTTCACTGAAATGGAGGATGGCAGCAAAAAAAAGATCTTTTCCACCATCCTGGGGAACTGGATGGGTGAGTGACAGTCATCATGTGGGCATGTAGATATGAATGTATTTCAATGTGGGTTTTCAACAGGAAACACCTGCAATAAGCTTTGGTAGCAGTTTAAATAATGTGTTTTGATGCTCTGATTTGTTTATTTTTTATTTCACTTGTTTTTTTACAGCTTGATTACAGGGAGGGAAAAAGAAATATAGGCAGAGAGAGCGAAAGGGAAAGACTAGACCACAATTTGTCAAATTTTTTATTGACATTTACAAATACAAGTTACTAATATATTTCTGAAATTAGAAATGTTGAGCTTATATTGACATACTGTATATGTCTTACTTGCAAAATTTTCTCACAGAAACTCATTGTGCACCTATGATTTCTAGAGAAAGTTCCAGAAATTAAATCATTCAACGAGCCTCTAGTAGATGCCACTATCAGGGTGTACTCCACTCTTACCTCTGCTCTACTACCCACACCTGCTAAATCCCACTATACGTTCAACCTGAGGGACCTCTCAAAAGTCTTCCAGGGAATCCTGATGGCAGAGGCTGGGAAAATAGAGGTACCACCATTAATAAGTCTCAGTTGTTTGGGTATTTCATATGTTATCTTTTCATATCTTCATAAAATATTTTGTATCATCTTTGTTTACTCAGAACAAAATACAGCTATTGCAGCTTTGGTATCATGAGAGCTGCAGGGTGTTTCAGGATCGACTGGTCAGTGATGAGGACAGGAATTGGTTTGACCAACTCCTCCACACCCACATACAGGAGTTTGGGTGCAAGATTGAGGAGGTGGTCCCGTACCAGCCAGTCCTATATGGGGACTTCATGTTCCCTGGGGCTGTCAAAATCTACCGGCTGATTGAAGATAGAGAAAAGGTACAAGGCTTGTATTGCCTTAATAATGTTTATAATATAAAAAGTTCAAA
Source organism: Enteromius unitaeniatus (assembly GCA_032359435.1). Taxonomy (NCBI): domain Eukaryota; kingdom Metazoa; phylum Chordata; class Actinopteri; order Cypriniformes; family Cyprinidae; genus Enteromius; species Enteromius unitaeniatus. The sequence goes on from JAUMHI010000052.1 coordinate 6,943,436, forward strand.
GTCAGAAAGTACAGAAAGTTCAGAAAGTTTTTCAAAGACAAGAATTGTTATTCTTTCTGTTTTAGGACAACTTTGATGAAAGTTTCTGATCCACTGCAAATGTTGACTACTACTATATGTGACCCTGAGTCACCAAACCAGTCATAAGTAGCTTGGGTATTTTTGTCGCAATAACCAAAAATACATTGTAATGATCAAAATTATGCCAAAAATCATTAGTATATTAATAAGGATCATCTTCCATAAAGATATTTTGTAAATTTCCTACCTTAGATATATCAAAACCTAATGTTTGATGAGTAATATGCATTGTTAAGAATTTCATTTGGATAACCTTAAAGGCAATCAATGGGATGCTTTTTTTCAGCTTTCAGATGATGATTATGTTAAATCTCAATTTTAAAAAAACTGACTGGTTTTGTGGTCCAGGGTCACATATAGTTTTATTTTATTTATTGCAACTTTGTTTATTACTTTAAACTAAAAATTTGCCTTGGCAGCTAACTGAAAGAAAATACAGTCATGGCCAAAATTGTTGGCACCCCTGGAATTTTTCCAGAAAATCAAGTACTTCTCACAGAAAAGTATTGCATTAACACATGTTTTGCTATACACATGTTTATTCCCTTTGTGTGTATTGGAACAAAACAAAAAAGGGAGGGGAAAAAAGCAAATTTGACATAATGTCACACAAAACTCCAAAAATGGGCTGGACAAAATTATTTAAAAAGGTCATTTAGTCTTTGCATTGTGTGTCTGTGTGTGCCACACTAAGCAGGGACAACAGAAAGAGCAGAAGAGAACAGTACTTGAGTAAGCCAAAATTCCTCTGGGAAAACGTCTTTTGGACAGATGAGACCAAGATAGAGCTTTTGGTAAAGCGCATCATTCTACTGTTTACCGAAAACAGAATGTGGCCTACATTTATTACCAAAGGATTTTAGGTCGCAGTGTAGGGCCCAGTGTCAGAAAGCTGGGTTTAAGTCCAAGATGTTGGGTCTCTTTTAGCAGGACAATGACCCCAAACATACTTCAAAAAGCACCCAGAAATGGATGGCAACAAAGCGCTGGAGAGTTCTAAAGTGGCCAGTAGTCCAGATCTAAATCCCACTGAACACCTGTGGAGAGATCTTATTGCTTATTGATCAAATTGCTGTTGGGAAAAGACGCCCTTCTAATATGAGAGACCTGGAGCGGTTTGTAAAGGAAGAGTGGATGAGAGGTGTAAGAAGCTAATTGATGGTTACAGAAAGCAACTGATTTCAGTTATTTTTCCAAAGGGTGTACAACCAAATATTAAGTTAAGGGTGCCAATAATTTTGTCCAGCCCATTTTTTGAGTTTTGTGTGACATTATGTCAAATTAGCTTTTTTTCCTCCCTTTTTTTGTTTTGTTCCAATACACACAATTTCAAAACACAAATTTCAGAGGTGCCAACAATTTTGGCCATGACTATAAGGTTAGTTTTTCGTTTTCATGTTTCATTTCAAATGTACATTTTGTTTTGGCAACCACACATTGTTAAAATGCAATGTCTTTTTTAATCAAAAGTTTTTTTTGTTTTTTTTTGTTCTGTATCCACTAATACAGCTAGCCAGTGTGATGGAGGAGTACATGGATGATTATAACCAGACCAGCACTACTAAGATGAAACTAGTGCTGTTTATGGATGCCATACAGCATGTGTGTCGAATCAGCCGCATCCTGCGCCAGCCCCTGGGGAACGCTTTGCTGTTAGGAGTCGGTGGCAGTGGACGCCAGTCACTTACCAGGCTTGCCACACACATGTGAGAGCTAAGGATTTATTATGCTGAACCCTTAAAATATAATTAGCATCACTAATAAGAATTGAATAAAGCTTCGTTTTATCAAAACCAGAAGTTACAATGACCCATCGAATTTAAACTGTTTAAACCTTAACAGTTTTGACATCAATACTTCTGTTAAAATGATCCTTGCCTGTAAACTTTTTAGTATGCCACCCATGTAGAAGTGAAAAGGATCATGTCATGCCTTGAACACATATGCAAGCAATGTTCAACATCAATACATACTATTTGAACACATCTAATAAACTGTAACATATATAATACAAATACGTTATTTGACAATAGGCAGTATTTATACCCAAAGATTTTTTTTCTCCCCAAGTTATTGCTAGAATGTAAATAGGCAACATTTTAAATTAAGCACTAGTCAGATCTTAAACTTTAGTTAATACTTTTGAAAATGTCTATACATGGCCACCCACAAAGAAATGATTACTCCTGCAATTATATCCCAGCATCACATTAAACATTTACTCATTCATTCATATGTCATTTGGAAACCGTTCATAAGTGATAGACCAAATCACTTATGTCTGTTGAATACAGATTTTCTGATTGTGATTGCGCTTATATTGTCAGAGCTGAATATGAGTGCTTCCAGATTGAACTCTCCAAGAACTATGGCTTTCTAGAGTGGAGAGAGGACATCAAAAGCATCATGCTAAAGGCTGGTCTGCAGAATGTGCAAATCACCTTCCTGTTTGTGGATACACAGGTGAGATCACAGATTTATACAGAAATATTTTAACCTGATATACTAGACATACTGTTCGAAAGCTTGAAATCTGTAATATTTTTAAATGTTTATTAAAGAAGTTTCTTATTCTTATTAAAGCTGTTTTTTATTTGATCAAAAAGAGTCAACACAATAATATATTTTAAATGTAGTTTATTCTTGCAATGGCAAAGCTGAATTTACTACAGCCTTTAGTGTCACATGATCCTTCAGAAATCTTCCTATGTTCCTAAAAGATTTATCTGCAAGAAAACCGCCTTGACACAATTGGCAAACACACAACAACTTGCTGTCCAAGTCTTTAACACATTTTACCTGCTGGTTTTCAGATTAAGAGTGAATCTTTCCTGGAGGATGTGAATAACATCCTGAACTCAGGCGATGTGCCCAATCTTTATACTTCTGAGGAGCAGGAACGGATCCTGACTGCCATGAAACCTGTGGTTCAGGACATGGGCCAGCAGCCCACAAAAGCTAACCTCATGGCAGCCTACATCAAGAGAGTCCGTAGCAACATCCACACTGTTCTCTGCATGAGGTTTATCGTTATATTAATACTTCTGTTGATACTTTAGTGCTATACTCTTCAGAACTGTTACAGAGATCTAGTGTAAAACTAGATTTTTTTATAGATACTATACTATATATTTTTAAGAAATATCATAATATTTCACATACAGTAAACAACTGGAAACTGAGTTCCAAGACCTCTGTTCTCTGTCTCCATCTACAGTCCAGTAGGGGAAGTGTTCCGGGCTCGCCTCAGGCAGTTCCCCTCACTGGTCAACTGCTGCACCATTGACTGGTTTAGTGCATGGCCACAGGAGGCGCTACAGTCTGTAGCAACATCTTTCCTCAATGAGCTTCCAGAACTGGAGGCCAGCCCTTCGACCATCCAAAGCTTGGTCAGTAAATGTATGCTCATGTAAGTGTATACAAGATCGTAAAACTGACATCATGCCTCTCTTTACAGGCATTGATGTGTGTTGAGATCCATCAAATGGTGTCTAGGAAGTGTAAGCAGTACTTAGCAGAACTTTCCCGCTACAATTACGTGACTCCTAAGAGTTACCTGGAACTCCTCAGCATCTTCTCATCTCTGATTGGCCAAAAGAAGCAGGAGCTACACAGCGCTCGACAGAGAATGAAAACAGGCCTGGATAAGGTGATTTGGGAAACATCTTATTCTTCCATCACATTCAACATTATCTACCAACATGTTTTTTGATTGTACGTGTATGCGTGTAGTTGCTGAGTACAGCAGAGGATGTGAGCAAGATGCAGGAAGAGTTGGAGATGATGAGGCCTCAGCTGGAGGAAGCAACCAAGGACACTGTTATCACCATGGAGAAAATAAAAGTGAATAAAACAGCAAAAATCTAAAAGTTAGGAAGGCAAACATGAATGAATCAAGTTCCTCATTGATTTCTGTTGCCTGAAATGTGTGTAGGAAGATAAGATGGTAGCTGAGAAGACCCGTGTAGCGGTGCAGGCTGAGGAGGCTAAAGCCACTGAAAAGGCTTGTGTGGCACAAGCCATTGCCAGTGATGCTCAGAAAGATCTGAATGAAGCACTTCCTGCTTTGGACGCTGCCCTCGCTAGCCTGAAGTCGCTAAAAAAGAATGATGTCGTTGAGGTGCATACATAATTTTTTCTGTTAACACCCATCCAAAACACCACAATGTTCATGTCATGCCAGCTTACAAGGAGGTGTGTGTGTGTGTGTTTAATATACTGTAGGTGCGGGCTCTGCAGAGGCCTCCTCAGGGGGTGAAGCTGGTTATAGAAGCTGTCTGTATCCTGAAGAGTATCAAACCCAAGAAAGTTGCAGGAGGGAAGCTCGGAGAGAAAGTTGATGACTACTGGGATGCAGGAAAGGGTCTTTTGCAGGATCCAGGAAAATTTCTGGACGGTCTCTTCAAGTATGACAAGGTGAGATGAAGATTTTGTATGTGTGTAATGTAAGTCTTTTTGTTTATTGTGTCCTTAATAAAAAATATACTAAAATGGGTTTGAAATACATTCATTTAATTATACTACAAATGCATTTACATATTTATGTATAATAAATAAAAATACACTGTAATTGCACCCACGGTTTGGGCCGGACACTGAGCTCTGTCCAATCCTCGCCGCCAAGGGGTAAAAAATCCCTAGGGCTCTGAGTCCTTCGAGCTCTCAGCTTTCTCCCCGGACAGCATGCCAAACATGCTTATCCTATTTGATTAATGAGGAAGTGTGAACTTGTGAAACTTAAAATGCATTTTAATTGTAAAAGTAGAGCTGAAGTCTAACTAAAGATGTATTGAAATATATTTCATTGTGCTAAATTAAGAAATGTACATTTGCGCACAATTAATACTCCAAATAAAATTTAATTATAATTTTTATATCAGCAGGTCAGTATAAATGTTCATATATTTAAACCATACTTAATATAAAATAAATGTAAATGTACACTGATGATTTCTGATGCATAATTTGACACTGGATTAATAGCCAAAATACATGTCATTTTTAAAATATATTAGAGTAGAAAAAATATATATATTTCACAATATTACTACTTTAACTTAATATTACCACTTTAACTTAACTCAATTTAATCAAATAAGTGCCTAATTATTGTACAATTTTCAGCACAAATTTACAATCTTATATCTTTAGAAATATTATTTGAAACATTTAGGCCCAAAGTGTATAATTTCCATTGCGCTGGTCTTTTATCCCACAGGACAACATTCCAGATTCGGTGATCAAACAAGTGCAGCCTTACATTGACAACCCAGAATTCCAGCCTGACTCAATCGCCAAGGTGTCCAAAGCTTGTACTTCCATCTGTCAATGGGTGCGAGCAATGCATGTGTACCATTTTGTGGCCAGAGCTGTAGAGCCCAAACGGGTAGGAGCTTGATTCCTTTCTTCTAAATCCATTGTTTATCTTAAAACTTTGTGTATTTGTTTTTAAATCTATCTTTATATCTGTCTATAATAACAAAATTTTAAGCACTTTTCTTCCTAAAGCTGTTCAGCATGTTATACGTTTTTGTGAACAGACCAAAACAGAGGCTTATTTTAATAATGAATTTGTTTGTATGTGTGTGTGTGAGCAGCAAGCCTTGCAGGAAGCTCAGGAGGATCTAGCTGTAACACAACGCATTCTGGATGATGCTAAGGAGAAGCTAGCAGCAGTAGAGGAGGGCATTGCCACACTGCAGGCCAAGTATGGCGAATGCCTGGCCAAGAGAGATGAGCTAGATGACAAATGTCAGCTGTGTGAGAACAGATTGATCCGTGCAGATAAGGTGAGTGGAGAAAAACTGTTTAATTTTTCCATTTATTTCACTGTGACTTTTGCATTTGAAACTCACCACTTTATCATTCCATCCTGATTTGCATCGGTATGAAATATATGACTAATGAATGTGGTTTGTAGAAGTTGAGTTTATATCAAACACATGGATGTCAGACACAGGATGTTGTTGTGTGTGGCAGTTGATTGGAGGTCTGGCTGATGAGAAGGTGCGCTGGAGAGACACCGTTCAGCAGCTGGAGTACATGGTGAATAACGTGGCAGGAGATGTGCTGCTAGCTGCAGGATACGTAGCTTACCTCGGACCCTTCACTGTGAGTGTGGCAGAGAAAATGTATATTAGGTGGAATGTTGTTTGAATAGTTAAATGAGTTAATTATGAGGGAGGTTGTTAACGAAAACTGTTCGCAATCAGGTCATATTTCACCCTAAAATCTAATTTTTCTGATTTTTAAAGATGAGCACTTTTTCTCTTTGCCATAATGCAGACATATCTCATCTTTAACATTTAATTGTAGGATTCACAGAGAGAGTAGATGTAAATATGTATGACCTCTGCAGGGAGAATATCGTTCAGCAATGGCTGAGGAGTGGCTCAGGGGTTTTAAAGAACTGGCAGTCCCTCACACAGAACGGCCCAACCTGATCAACACACTGGGAGACAAAGTCAAAATCCGCTCCTGGCAGGTTAGTGACCAACACACAAGTAGTTCAGTGGATTGACATAATACTGATTGTTATGTAAATATTCTAGTTATTCTAATTTGAAGTGAATTTCAATTTCAATTTCTTGTATTATTTTGTGTGTAGATTGCAGGGCTGCCCAAGGATAGTCTTTCTGTGGAGAACGGGGTAATTGCTCAGTACTCTCAGCGCTGGCCTCTGTTTATCGATCCACAGGGACAGGCCAACAAGTGGATTAAGAACATGGTAATTATACAGAATTATTATACTAAAAACATTTTGTTTAACCTTAGATAACAAAAGTAACTGCTAAATCGTGCACTAGCGTCCAAACTTTTTAGTCTGTAATTTGTTTTATGTCATGGTCTGCATTTGTTTTGTTTCCTCAGGAGCGTGATAACTCGTTAGCTGTGATGAAGCTTAGTGATCGAGACTTCTTGCGTAGTTTAGAAAATGCTATCCGCTTCGGAAAGCCTTCTCTGCTGGAGAATGTTGGGGAGGAGCTAGACCCTGCATTGGACCCTGTGCTCCTACGACAGGTATACATCACTGAGTAAATAAATCATAAGATAAAGCTTAAAATGTGCTACAGCAACCACAGATATGAACAGTGTTTGATGATTTAAATGAACCTTTGGTTATAGTATTTCTTAGCTGTTTATAGTGTAAATCTGACTTTCTTGAGTGTATGCTCTTCAGACATATACCCATGGAGGCAACGTGGTCCTAAAACTCGGAGACACTGTCATTCACTATCATGATGACTTCAAGATGTACATCACCACAAAGCTGCCCAACCCACATTACTCACCGGAGATCTCTACTAAAGTGACTCTCATTAACTTCACCCTCTCGCCCAGGTGCTGCTCTTAATTGTTTTTAAGACAAGAACATTATGCTGGCTTTTAGGTTGAGAGGTGGATTCTGGATTTCACATGTGTTGGGTTTCTGTGCATGTTCATACAGTGGCCTAGAGGATCAGCTACTAGGCTGTCTCGTAGCTGAAGAGAGACCTGATCTGGAAAAGGCGAAGAACCAACTAATCGTAAGTAATGCACAGATGAAACAGGAGTTGAAGGAGATAGAAGATCAGATCCTCTTCCGACTGAGCTCTTCAGAGGGAAACCCTGTTGATGACGAGGAATTGATAAGAGTGCTTGCGGCCTCCAAAGTCAAAGCCGAAGAAATTCAGGTCGGAAAGAAATGCTTGTGCAGTGCTTTCTATTTGTGCTGTATAAATCTAATACCAAATCAGTGATTTTTTAACATTTTCAAACAATTGTAATAGGCTAAAGTGACTGCAGCTGAGGCGACAGAGAGGGACATTGACGCTACACGTCTGGAATACATCCCAGTGGCAGTCAGAGCCCAGATCCTCTTCTTCTGTGTGTCAGATCTGTCAAATGTGGACCCCATGTACCAGTACTCTCTGGAGTGGTTCCTGGGGATTTTTATGAGTGGTATTGCCAACTCAAAGCAAGCAGGTAACGACATGGCCTTCTATTATTGACCTTTGGCACAAAAGAACCTGCAAAAGTTTTTTAGACTTATCAACCTTTTTGTTTCCAGTGCACCCTCAACAATATTCAAAGGCTCCATAGCTTTTTAGTCATTTGTGATTTACTGGATTAGGATATGGAAGCAGGAGCATATAATATATTTTATACAATATATATATATATATATATATATATATATATATCCAATAAAATATTGTAGAGCTTGGTAAAACTTGAAAATGTTATATCCATTATAAAAATGCCCATGGAGTTATTTTTCGTTTTATTCATTTACACAACTTTTTTAGTACTAGAAATTTAAATTAGTTGATTCATTTTGAAATAGTTACAGTACAAGATTTAAATTCAGGTTTATCAAGACAGTTTAAGACATCTTTATTCATTCATTTTAGACATTTGGATTAATAGTTAATATATATATATA
>JAUMHI010000052.1:6952041-6970825 GCA_032359435.1 Enteromius unitaeniatus
AGGTTTATCAAGACAGTTTAAGACATCTTTATTCATTCATTTTAGACATTTGGATTAATAGTTAATATATATATATACAAACTGAATGTCTGACTAATCTTGGCTTATTTCCTAACAGATAAAGTAAAGGAGCGTATTTTCAACATTAATGAGTTCTTCACCTTCAGCTTGTACAGTAACGTCTGTCGCAGTCTTTTTGAGAAACACAAGCTGATGTTTGCCTTCCTCCTTTGCTCCAGAATCCTGATGAGTGACAGCAAGATTGATATGGTTAGCAAGACAAAAACGGGATTACGGGTCTTCTGTCTTCATCTCAACCTTTTCTCTTTTTTAGCCTCTTTCTTTCCAACCAACAAATATTTACAGCAAATGTTTACTAGAGCTCATTTAATACAAGTTCAAGTGAATTCTGTCTCCATTTTCTTTTGATCTTTATCACTCCAGCTGTTTCTAATAATGCTAATATTTCTTCCACTATAAATCCAGCTTTATTTGTGCTTTGATTTTTTAAAAATTGAACTGCCAACACCGTTGTCATATAATTTTCTGTGTTTATGGTGAGGAAGAAATAATATCTTGATTGTATATGAATGTCTGTTTGTGTACAGGCCGAGTGGCAATACTTGTTATCAGGGGGGCGGCCCCAGGATCAGGCTCCAAATCCTGCTCCAAACTGGCTCTCCATGAGAGCCTGGCAGGACATACTGGCACTGAGCACACTGCCCACCTTCAGTAACCTGCCAGAGAGCTTCTCCAAACATGAATCTGCATTCAAGAGTATATTCGACAGCAGCCAACCACACAGGTAGGCCCTGTTAGCGGTTGCAAATGGTGTTGTATTTGTGCGTGTCAGATTTAAATACTAAATTCATAAGCATATGTGAACAGGGAGCCTCTTCCAGGTGAATGGGACAGTGGTTTAGACTCATTTCAGAAGCTTCTGGTTCTTCGCTGTCTGAGAGCTGACCGGCTCACTCATGGCCTGCAGGACTTTGTGGCTTCACAGCTGGGTCAAAACTTCATCGAGCCACAGGTACTCACAGATAAGCTCTGTATACTGTACACCGTACTCATACCATCACACAATAGCATGAACAATCTAATAGCACTGTGATATTAACGACACACTGTTTATGTAAGAACTTCGCATTAGAATGTTAAATCAACAAGAGGTTAATTTGAATTCGCCCTGTAGCAGGTATTTGCATATTTTTGAGTCATACTAATAATGATTTTCTGTATGACTCACTGTTTTTGGTTTTGATTTGTCATGTCCCTCATTCCACCATGTTTCTCTTGTCTCTCAGACATCAGACCTGTCTGTGGTGTTTAAAGATTCATCTCCTTCCACCGCTCTCATTTTTGTGCTTTCTCCTGGTACCGACCCTGCTGCTGACCTCTATAAGTTTGCAGAGGTCATGAAGTTTTCAAAGAAGATGACTGCCATCTCCCTTGGCCAAGGACAGGTCAGAACACAAAAAATCTAGAGATAAACATATGTAGAAACTGATATAAAAAATGTAAGTATGCCCTAAATGGCATTTTAGTTCAAAGTATCCACCCTCACACCTTTGAGGTCACTTGTGCCTGAGGCCAAGATACTCTCCATACATTTTTTTCATGATGACTTCTCACACTAGTGCTAATTATGTTCCTATTTAAAGTTTCTGAAAGCCTGCAATGTTCTGTGCCACCTACTAAAGAACTGACCTACAGGCTCACACCTACCAGTTTACATAAATATTAGACTAGTGTCATAACAATATCAACTTTAATATTATCTTTGATGCATACATTTTAATAGCCTTTTTATATGTCTGTCATATATAAATATGTTTATTTTTTATTTTTATTTTTTTCCCAGTTAAACATAGACTAAAACTGTATATAACCAGTTATTTATATAATATAATAATGTATAGAATAGCTATATATAGTGAACTATATTGGGTATCGCCTGTTTTGTACACTGCTATGCATTGTACATTTGGCCACATCATAAAACACTATATCTGCATTTTTTTGGTTATATTGACTACATTGGGTTAACAGCATTGGTTGAATGTCAGGGCCCCAGTGCAGAGGCCATGATGCGCAGCGCCATGGAGAAAGGACAGTGGGTGTTCTTCCAGAATTGCCACCTTGCTCCAAGCTGGATGCCATCTCTGGAAAGACTCATTGAGAACATCGATCCGGACAAAGTTTGACCCACCTCGCTAGCTTTTTTATTACCTGTTTATTGAATATAATCTTAGTTACATTTAATAGTTTTTTTGTTTTTTTTTCAAAAGCAAGAGTTCATTTATATGTCCTGAAGCACTTTATATTGTTTGTATTGTAGGTTCATTGGGACTTTCGTCTCTGGCTCACTAGTCTGCCCAGCAACAAGTTCCCAGTGTCAATTCTGCAGAATGGCTCCAAAATGACCATAGAACCACCACGGGGCATTAAAGCCAATCTCCTAAGGACCTATTGCAGCCTCACTGATGATTTTGTCACTTCCTGCACTAAGGTTCCTGTTAAAAATAAGCACATTTTCTTATTTGAAAAAAAGTGTTGTCATTAACTATGATTAAAGCAAATATGGACTAGTTTGGGGTCAGTGAGTATTAAAACTGCATTTATTTGATCCAAACTAAAGAATAAAATGTGAAATATTATTACAAAAAAAAAAAATGTAAATGTAATTTATTTTTATGACCCCAAATTTACAAATGCTAGTGTATATGTAAATAACAATATGCAGTATGATATCTTACTAATGTTCATTATTAAACACAGTTTTCTTTTGATCTGTTTTTTGCAGACAGCGGAGTTTAGGGCTCTCCTCCTGTCTCTGTGCCTCTTCCATGGAAATGCTATTGAGCGCAGGAAATACGGCCCACTAGGATTTAACATTCCTTATGAGTTTACGGATGGGGACCTGCAAATCTGCATCAGCCAGCTGAAAATGTTTCTGGATGAATATCAGGATATCCCATATAAGGCAAAGATGAGGCCCAGATGTTCTCTTGCCATACACAGTTTCATTTCTCTCTCCAGAATATTTCCCTTCCTTTGCGCATGTCCTTTGCTGATTAAACATATATTCGCAGACTATAAATATGCCATTTTTAACCAATTACAGAACACCTAAACATCTATATTTGGTAATGCTTGTGTAAAGGAAGCAAAACAAATCATACTGATCGCTCTTTCCTTCACTGTTCAGGTTCTGAAGTATACTGCAGGAGAAATAAACTATGGGGGTCGTGTGACAGACAACTGGGACCGCCGTTGCATACTAAACATCCTTGAGGATTTCTACTGCCCCGCTGTCCTGGGCCCTGAACACCTTTATTGTCCTTCTGGAGAATACAGACAAATCAGCACTGAGAACAATGTCAAGGTCCAGAACTGATATCTTTCTCAGATATTATAGAAAAACAATAAAGCTGATCTCAGATCAATACATCTAATTGTTTTTGTTTTTACAGGGTTATTTGACATACTTTCGTGGCCTACCAATTAACGACTCGCCGGAGATCTTTGGTCTCCATGACAATGCCAACATAAGCTTTGCACAAAATGAGACATTTGCTCTGCTGGGAACTTTAGTGAAGCTCCAGCCCAGAGCAGCAGCCAGCGGAGGCAAGTCCAGAGATGAGGTATGTCATATTAATTCTACATACATTTATTTGAATGTAATATAATAATGTATGCAATAATGTAATATAATAATTATTTATATATATCAAGATTGCATTAAATTGATGTGAAACCAGCTTTATTTCTGTATTTTTAATGAAATGACTGCTGTCTTGGTGAACATCTGACTTTTTTCAAAATCATAACATCTTACCAGACTTAACATTTTGAACGGTAGTGTGTATGTGTGTGTGTATATATATATATAGTATGTGTATTCACACTGTTTCGCACAAGACTGTTCTCTTCAGTGTGCTCATAAGTGTAGAGGAAAACGAGTTTGTTTGAGAAGCATTTTAAAAAGCCATTCATTTCATTTTTGATAGTATACAGTACTCGTGTCTGTGCAGATCCAGAGTAGCGACTGCAGTGCTAACACTACAATTATGGATTTATGCATATACATATGCATTTTAGGTTTAATGTGCGCTCTTTTTTCTCCTCTACAAATTAAGATCATAGAGGAAATTGTGGAGGGGATTGTGGAGAAGATTCCCAGTCTCATTAATGTGCAGGAGGTCATGAATAAATACCCAGTGATGTATGAAGAATCTATGAACACAGTCCTGGTTCAGGAGGTTATAAGGTAAGTTTTCAGTTGCAGGAAAAATATGTTCTGCTTTCTATAAATAAATAAAACCAACATGAATGATGGATGAGTAATGATGCTGAAAATACAGCTCGATCATTACATGAATAAATTACATTTTAAAAATATACTAAAATAGAAAATGGTTATTTTGAATTACAATAACATATAACTGTATCACTATTACTGTTCTTTTAGAAAAAATGGACAAATCTTACTGATAGTGTATATATAATGGTGTATATATATTTAAAAAAAACTCTAAAAATGCACCTCTCTATCACTCTTACAGATATAATAAGTTGTTATCAGTGATTTCCCAGAGTCTCAGTGATCTGGTGAAGGCTTTGAAGGGTTTGGTGGTTATGTCATCTGAACTGGAGCTGATGTCTAACAGTCTGTTCATCAACGCTGTTCCAGAACTATGGAAGGCCAAGGCAAGACTCTCCTAAATGTTAACCATGCAAGACATGCACTGAATTTGTGGAATGAGTGTTTTTGTTATGCCGTGACTATGCAAAGACTCTTGTGCATGTAACTGAATTCAGGTTTAGCACTTTGACTACTGAGAGCTTAGACTTATTTGATTGAATGAATAGCGTAATATTCTTTTTTCTTTTGATATTTTTCAAGGCATATCCATCTCTTAAGCCGTTGGCTTCCTGGGTGTCAGATCTGGTTCAGCGCATAAGCTTTTTGCAGAACTGGATCTCAGATGGCATTCCTGCTATATTCTGGATCAGTGGGTTCTTCTTTCCCCAAGCCTTCCTCACAGGAACCCTGCAGAACTTTGCCCGAAGCGCTTCGGTCTCCATTGACACCATTGCTTTTGACTTTAAGGTGCATAATTTGCTTTCAACAGCAAGGCTTTCTTGCATTAAAGTCTGTGTAATGCAATTTGAAGCCTCAAATATGTTTCCATATTAGGCTCTCAAAGCAAGCATGATACTTGATAGACCATTAAGAGAAGTATGGCATACCTGTGAAGGCCAAACATTGGAATAAGACATCGCACATCTAAACAGCATGATGTGTATATTTTTTGGAACCATTCTCTTAGTGGTTTTATTTGATTTTCTTTGTTTGAACCCTAATTAGGTGAGGAAGGAAGCAGTAGAAGAGCTGACTGTGAGACCTGACATCGGCTGCTTCATCCACGGTCTGTATCTTGAAGGGGCACGCTGGGATTCAGAAACAGGCCAGCTTACTGAATCCCGTCCCAAAGAGCTCTACACAGAGATGGCTGTTATCTGGATGGTACCCGTTCCCAACCGCAAGCCCCCTCAGTCTGGAATCTATGTGTGTCCTATCTACAAAACTCTTACCCGTGCTGGTGAGAAATTTGACAAGTATTTCTTTGTGAAACTTACCACAGCCTTTTGTTAATGTTTCACTACTGTACATCCTGCGAAGTCATTGTGATTTATGTGACAATTTGGTTTGTGTTTTACTACAGAGTTCTGAATTATTTATTTCTTTTTTTTCACAGGTACTCTTTCAACCACCGGGCATTCAACTAACTATGTAATTGCAGTTGAGCTGCCGACAGATCGTACCCAAGGGCACTGGATCAAACGGGGTGTGGCCTTGATCTGCGCTCTTGACTACTAGACTTGTAAACAGACCCCTTGTTTTATACAAACATAAAAGCCTGAAGCAACATTGGAAAAATACAGAAGAACAAACACTGTTACACTGTAAAGTCAGTCAGTGTTTAGACATGACTACTGAGGTTTTTAAGTGTGGTAATAAAACAGTTTTATGCAAATGACGCAGTGTTGTGCTAAATCTTGGGGCACCTCATGCAAACCACAAAATTAACTCCACCCACAAGCAATGATATAATGCAATATGTTATATATAGGGCGTTGGAGTATTGGTTAATATTTTGAATTATATTTTTTATATATATTTTTAGGTTTTTATTTGAATTTTAACATATTAGATATGTACATTTCCATTAGTTTTGTTTTAAATACAATTTAGCAATTTTTCTTTTGTCTTATATGTGCATTTTGTGTAATTTTAATTTTTATGATAATGATTTTAAACGCATAGTTCACCCAAAAGTGAAAATTCTGTCATTAATTACTCACCCTCATGTGCTTCCAAACATGCAAGACCTTCATTCATCTTCAGAACACAAATTAAGATATTTTTGATAAAATCCGAGAGTTTTCTGACCCCCCCATAGACAGCAACACAACTGACATGTTCAAGGCCAACAAAAGTAGTAAGGAACAAGGAGACAGTTGTTCAGCCCTATTTTTATGAAGCTAAGAGAATACTTTGGTACTGTAATGAGCTCATGCCAAAGACTGACACAGAAGAGAAAAAAAATTCATCCATCCATCCATGAAAATTAGTTCATAATTTACTCACCCCTATGCCATTTTAGATGTATCTGACTTTCTTCTTTCAGACAAACACAATCAAAAAACGTATCCTGGCTCTTCCAAGCTTGGTAATGCTGGTGGATAGTGGGCATTTTTTGAAGATCCATAAATCGTATATGTTTGTCATAGAACTATCCCATACGCCTCCAGGGGTTAACATGTCTTCTCAAGCAGATTGCTTCAGATGGACTTTTTGTATTAAAAAACAAAACATTTTTTAAATTAATAACTCAAATCACTTAAGCAATAGCGGTGAAAGAGTGGAGTTGTCATGACACTGGTTCCTTGGCTGACCTCTGACTCAACGTATGACGTAAACTCAAGTTTTTTTCTCTTATAGTAAAATCCTCGGACATTTTGTTTAACTTCTCGTTTTCAATTTTTATTTTGTTGTTTTATCCTAATTCATCTATTCTCTGGTAAGCTTATGCCAGTTGCTGTTGCCAGAATTTAGTGATTTGTATAAAAAAAATAAAAAAAAATAAAAAACAAACTGTGTTCGTCAAATAAAAAAATCATACACCTCGGATGGCTTGGGGGTGAGTAAATAATGGAGTAATTTTCATGTCTGGGTGAACTGTAAGTCATTTCTAAATGTGCGCGGCTCCTTTAAGAAACTAGCGGTTCAGCAGCTCGCGCTTCCGTAACACACTGACCCCATGTGAACGCGCACACACGCACACGCACAATACAGTCAATGACGGGAACTCCGCTGGACTAATCACACTTTCTTTTTCATTTCTGACACTTTCAGCCAGGACCTCTTCTACTGAACGTGAATATGACTTGTATTGCAATGGTGTTTTGAAATTCATTATTTTTATAACTTATGGACAAAACCTTAGAAATAAGTCATTAAATTGTTTTGGATTGAACTAATGATAATCTTTTTTTGTGATGTTGATGCATCTGAATATAAGTGTCCTAATGCTGGTAAATGAGCTGTGATTCTGTAGCCGTCAGTCATCGCAGGAATTCATCAGCAGTGTATTTTCGGAGCAGCGTCACTCAGTGACAGGATAGTTTATCTGTGGATTTTAAAGGACCCTCTTGAACCACGCTGAGCTTCTAATAGCTGCATTTGTCCTGTATTGAAAGATGCTCCAGAATGAAAAGTCTCAAACGGAAAACGCGGACGCGTCCGAGCCAAAGCCTGAAGCGCAAGACGAGAAGACAGAACTGGCCAAGAGCGGCGCGTCTATCCCAGAGAGCGAGTCCACGGCCAGCGAATACACCCGGTTCCCGCTGCCCGTCTGTCCCAAACTGGAAATCAA
Source organism: Enteromius unitaeniatus (assembly GCA_032359435.1). Classification (NCBI taxonomy): domain Eukaryota; kingdom Metazoa; phylum Chordata; class Actinopteri; order Cypriniformes; family Cyprinidae; genus Enteromius; species Enteromius unitaeniatus. The sequence continues at coordinate 6,959,988 of JAUMHI010000052.1, forward strand.
GCGTCATGCCGTGACCGAGGACTACAAAATCTCAAGTCAAGTGCTGGGTCTGGGTGTTAACGGCAAAGTGGTGGAGTGCTATAACAAGAAAACCGGGCAGAAGTGCGCTCTGAAGGTAAATGACACACGTGTTGTATTAGGGATATAATAACTTTTGGTTCAGAATCAGACATTGCTGCTCAAAACATTAAACACAAATATCATGGACATTAAAATAGCCTATTAATATGATGCAACTTTTCACCATATTTTTCACACTTTTTAGTTTTGTGCAGTTCACTTGACATCAAAAAAAGTAAAAGTACAACTATTTAATGTAGTGTTGTAATATAAAATCTAGAAAACTAGGAGTGTGGGGGTCATGGAAAATGCAGAAATATCAGGGCATTTTACAATTGTGAATTAAAAACCAAAAAATCAGCTGAAAGGACATTAAAAATAGATTACACTAGAAAGTGTTTTTGCATTAAATATAAATATAATATTGTATAGCAGCTTTGTCACGTTTTCTAATGAACTTGCTGAAGTTTTGCTTAATAATCAAGAGAGTAATTAATTATGTATTCACATCTGCTGTCAGAAAACTGCTAATTTGCAATGTTTCTGCTGTATGTGTTTGGCACTTGCACCTGTACCTCACGTCTACCTCTGGAAACTGAAGGGCCACTAGTTACCCGTTTTGACTTGGCTCTTTAAGGAGATGAGGTGTGACACACAGCTTTCAGGCAGTGCAATGGAAACATGTCACCCAAGTGCCATCATGAACAGGGATTTACTATCCAGTATAATCCAGCTGGATCAGAGCAACTCTATATGCACATAAAGAGTAAAACATTAAATACTATAAAACTATAATTATAAAAGATTATGCTTACATTAAACCTGTATATACTTTTATATATATACATATATATATATATATGTGTGTGTGTGTGTGTGTTTTTGTGTTGTGAAGCAATAAGAACTTATAAACTTCCTTGTCCACTTGTAGTTTTGTCAGGCCATCTGATTTGGTAAATCTGGATTACACCTGCTCTCTCTGTTTTACATTTTAGTGGAAGATAAACAGCAGCTGGCCATTCAGTGTGACTTGTAATAGTCATAGACGGGATTTGAATATCAGTCAAAGCCAGTGTGACAACAGATCACGATGGCCAGAGACTCACTTAAACTCAATTGACCCACAGTACCATCCCAAATATCTTTTGAGAGTGACAGTGGCATTGCCTATTATTATGAAAATGACATGGGCAAATGTAAATAAGGCTCTTTTGATGCTTATTGTGCTGTCCTAAATGAATCTCTGTGGGCCGGAGCACAGTGAAAATCCATCTGACCCTAGTCATTTAGGTAGTAATTTATTGCTCAATATCCTCTCTGCTTTTAATCACATGGTAAACAGGAATAGGGCAGAGCTGTCCATCTTGGCTGCCTTTTAATTAGGTAGCATGTTGAAGGCTAAGTGTAATGAATGTGAGTGTATAGGTGCTGTTTAATCCACTCTGTTTAACTGGATAGAAGCCATCCCTTAAATCTAATTCGTTTAATTCACCCTTGATTTTCCCATATTGAACTTGAATGGCTGCCAACAAGGAAAAGATATCTTACTGCCTGATCGAACCCCTGAGATATATTTATTACCCTGCATATATAGTCCAGTGCAGTGGTGGCTCTTGAACCCTTGATTGAGTTTAGTTTGTGCTTGTCTACAACATTAAAATATTGATTGTTTTTGAAGGCGTTTTAGCTACAGCGCCCTCCACTAATATTGGCACCCTTTGTAAAGCTGAGCAAAGGTGGATGTGAAAATACATCTGCATTGTTTATCCTTATGAGCTTTCATTCAAAAAATTCACTAAATTTTAACCTATCGTTGAAGTAAAACAATTGAAAATGATGAAATAAATGTTTTTCTCCAATACATGTTGGCTACAATTATTGGCACGTAATTATTGCTAATATGTGCTTTTCCCAAGATAACAGCTCTGAGTTTTCTTTATTGTCCCAGTGGAAGACCCAAACATGGCCCATTATAAGCCTTCTAACAGTGTCAGTCAGTTTTAGATTTGTTATCTGTCGGTATTTGATATAATCCATGATGTCATGTGTCTAAACAAGATGTCCAGGACCTCCAGCAGAAATATAGACCCACAACATCAAAGACACAGCAGCATACTTCATTGTACACATGAAGTACTTTTTATCCCTGTGTTCACCAAACATATCTTGAGTGTTTGCTGCTAAAATGCACGTTTTTTTAGTTTCATCTGATCATAGAAGCCAGCCCTATTTGTGGTTCCAGTCCTGTCTGACAACTGAACATGCTGGAGATTGTTTTTGGATGAGTGAGGAGAATTTTTCTTAAACCCTCCTGAACAACATGTGCTGATGTAGGGGCTGTTTGAATATTTTTTTAAAGGTTTTCTGACCCTGACACTCTATTTTCTGCAATTCTCCAGCTGTGATCCTTGAAACTCTACTCCTTGCCATGTATTAGGAGGATAGAGACACACATCCTCTTCCAGACAGCTTTGTAATATTTTTGGAAAATTTGGAAATTTTTAATTATTTCCCTGATGGTGGAAATGGAAATTTTCACTGCTCTAGCTCTAGCACAATTATCTTTTGCCGCACATCATAAATATATTATTTGTTTTATTGGTGTATTAGTGGAGGGCACTGTATATTTTGAATCATGCAATGCACATATATGTGACCCTGGACCACAAAACCAGTTATAACGGTATACGGGAAAAACTGAGATTTAAACATCATCTGAAAGCTTTCCATTGATTTTTTTTTTTTTTTTAGGAATGGACATTATTTGGCTAAATTACAAATATTTTAAAATCTGGAATCTTAGGCGGCAAAAAAACGCAATATTGAGAAAATCTTCTTTAAAGTTGTCCAAATTAAGTGGCAAATATCTTCATGGAACATGATATTTACTTAACATCCTAATAATTTTTTTGCTTAAAAGAAAAATCGATAATTTTGACCCATAGTGTATTTTTGGCTATTGCTACAAATATACCCAGAATCTTTTTGACGATGATGTTTTGTAGGACAGAGTTCTTAACAAAATATATACAGTTAACTAAGAAATAATAGAATTTTCAAACACAGACAAAATATAAATTAAATATTATGATATTATGTAATTATATTATATACAGTATGTATTAAAATCTTTCTCTTGATACATAATTAAAATCCAGATTTCCTAGGGCAGTTATGTTTTTGTAACATCTATATATATATATATATATACACACACACGTGTAATTAAAATCTATATTTTTTAGGGCAATTATGTTTTTGCAATATACTTCTGTCTATATAAATATTACATTAATTCTCTTTTTAATATATTACATATTTATAATAATAATAATTTGTTTAGGACAATTGTGTTTTTTAAACAAATTCTGTGAATAAGATCAAACTAGAACATTGTTTAATGTGTAACAGTATTTATAATTTAATAAAGCAACCTGGTGGTAAAATATCAAAGAAAATATGTGTGAGCCCTGTTCAATGGCCTTTCACCGTTCCCATTGTTCTGTCAGCTATCTTATGCTCGACTGGTTCTTATTACAAGCCTTGGCACTGCCACTCTCACTGTTCAGTGTTTGAGTTCATCTTTCCAGACTGATTCTGTTATCAGGATCCAGCCATTGTTCAGGTTTGAGCCTTTTTTCAAATCCTGGCATATTTCTGATTGTGCCGCAAGGTTCAGCTGGAAGGTGCTTGATGTTTTCTATGCAAGGGGATGAAATTTATTTCCCCCTAAGGGAGAAACAGAGAAGGCAGAGTGTGACAAAGCTGTATGACGAATCTGCAAGAGCTGCCAAGTTGTCTGTAGAAGTTAAGTTTATTAGGAGGGTCTGTTTTATGCAGTAGCAGTTCTGGGTTCGAACTCTCCCATTATTTATTCTTTTACGACAGACCCAATAAAGAAGAGTATAAGATTACACAAGATAAGAATAGTTTTTATAAAGCAGACTGCTGTGTAATACTCTGGTGTCTTTTACAAGAGTCTTATTTTAGACAGTTCAGAGAGTCATGTTTCATGTGTTATCATAAAACGTGACTTGGGCAAACGGTGAAAGCAATGTAAACACTCATGCGTGTCTCTGTTTGACCAGGAACCAATTGTGAGATGGTTATGATTACTCTGACCTCCAGTAAATCAGCAAAACCCCCACATGTTTGTAAATGTTTCTGGGCCGAAACTGAAATAGAGTGTAATTCCCCACTCAGGCTTTTTAAGGAAACTGTGGTCACAGAAACCTCTTGGTTATACTCACTAAATTCTACACACTAACCGTAACAATAAAAGGGCCGAACATCTAAATGAATTGATTTTATTTTACTAAAAAATATTGAATGCATTGATCTGACTACATTAGGCTACACAAACAAGTCATTTTAAAGTAGCTATAAATAAGCTAATAAAATATATAAACATGTGTCATTAGATGATATACAGTATGAAAACAACTGAATGACTCACATTAAAGAGTGTAACTCTTATTTCCTGAATAGAATCCAGTCGGAAGTCTATAGACTCGTGTCGCTCGAGACTGTTTAATTTTGTGGCTGTAGACTCAGGAAATTAAATGCAGTCATAAAGCATAAATGGTCAATACAGCCATAATGCATTCTGCAATCAATCTCTGCAGACGTACTGATGAGCTGCCTGTTGCATATGTCATTTATGCTTCTGTGAATTTAGCAAACTGTTTGCTTTCGTGCGATTTTGCAGTTGTGTACATATTATTACTGGCTTTAATTGAGACCATTGTAGCTTCTTGTGGAACTGAAAAGCAGATGCAACTCATAATTTCTCTCATAATGTAAACTACTGTATACGATGACTTATTTTTAATAAAGAAAATGAGAGTGGCTGTCTTCTAAATCTTCTGCCACTTTTATAGAAAAAAGAAATGATTACTTTTATTTAACAGGAATGTGTTGAAGCATGTTTCTTGAGCATTAAATAAGCATTTTTGAATGACTTCTGAAGGATCACGTCACACATTTGGGAGTAATGAGGCAAAAAAATGCAACTTTGCATCACAGAAAAAATTTAATTGTACGTTTTTTGCTTCATTTTCTGGAGCCTTGGTGATCATAAGTGCTTAGCCTTACTAAAGTACAATAAGTAAGTGAACAATAAATCAGTATTTTTATTAGAAAACATTGTTAATAAGTGTTCTTTGTAAGTGAACGTGTTTGTTAGCACCAGACAGCACTCACATTCATAAAGGTAGATGCTGTTGCTCCTTAGAAATTAATCCTTTTACAAGATTACCCATAAAGCTTATGCAGCAAAACCAATGCACGTGATTTATTGTGTGTGTGCGCATTATCTGATACTCTAGTGGTTTTCTTTCAACCACAGTTTCTGTTCTGTTGTTGTAAAAGGAGTTTCCTGACTGTTTCCCTGTGATTCTACTTTTTTTTTGTAGGTGGTTTCTGTATCTCTGAATCAAGACTGAACTATAAAGGTTACTCCAGTCACTCATTTACAACTCTGCCCTTGAAACTCCAGCCTACGGGTATCTTTGTTAAATGACTCAAACTGTCTTTCGGCTGCTGTTAGTCGGAAATGTAACGCAGCATGTCTCTTTTTCACCCCCACACTTACACATATATACACACACATTGTGAACTTTCATCAGCTGCAGAGACAGAGACTACGTGGGTGGGGGTCAAATCCAATTGCATGCAGTTCACGCCTCTGCAAGTGGTTTAAACAGCTTTTGGGCTTTAATTGATAGAAATTAAAACCAGAAGCCCATTACTGTTTGCGTGCATGTAAACAATTGCTAAACTTTTTAGTGTTTAGTGTGTAACTTCTTATTATTTGTTGATGGATATAACACATTTGTTTGCACGTAATTGTTTTATGCGGTGACGTCTGCCTTAACTGCTTTTATTCAAGTCAAAAATCGTTTTTGAATTATGTTAGAGTAATACGTGAGAGTAATGAAGACCATTTTTAAATTAATATTCATATATATTCATATTTTTAATTCATTTTAAATGAATTCTTTTTAAGAAAATAATTTTAAGAATATTTTTTAATGGACAAACACTTTGGAATTTTCTTCAGAATATCGTCTTTTATGTTAAATAGAAAGACATGAAATATAAGACATTGGGATAGTTCTCCCAAAAATGAAAATGTACTCACCTTCAGGCCATCCAAGATGTAGATGAGTTTGAGATGAGTTGTTTGAGAAATTTAGCGTTATATCGCTTGATCTCCAGTGAGTCTTTTACAGTGAATGGGTGCCGTCAGAAAGAGCACACATAGAAAGAACCTATATGAGGATATATGCGCATATATGAAACCTATATGCTGCATATATGCACATATATGATAATATATATGCTGCATATATGCATATACATATATTGTAGTTGGTGGGAATGAATAACCAGATCTCTCTCCACCTTCAATACCATGACTGAGGTGAGATCCTAGGATGGGTTGGATGGGTTAAAAATCATTTGTATATATTTTAATAATTTTACTAATATATAGGTAAACATTTAGGAGCATATATGTGCGTATATGTACATATAATATAGGAAAACGGCCAATTTTATATATGTCACATATATTAAAAACCTATATCAAAACCTATATTAAAACATATATGTTGATATAGGTTATTTCCATGTGGGAGAGTCCAAACAGCTGAATAAAACTTAAAAACAACCCAAGCATTTATATATTTATATTCTTGTATTTTAAACAATATATTTAATAAATAAACATAACATGCGATTAATCATTTGACAGCACTAACACACAGCTTTTCACTTCACAAGATGTTTACTGATGGACTGGAGTCAGGTGGATTATTGTCATGTTTTTATAAGCTCTCATTTTGACGGCACCCATTCACTTCAGAGGATCCATTAGTGAGCAAGTGATGTAAATTTTCTACAAATCAGTTTTTTACGCATTCTGTGTGATTATAAGCTGGTCTTGTTTTTGTAAATACAACAATAAACTATTTATGAAACTCTTACAGTGAGTATCAGTCGATCATAGACATCTTGCTCCCTGAATGGAACACAAAACACTAAAAGGGCAGTTAAACTGGGTGTCATTACATTGGCAGCTTTCAGGTCCCATAAATACACTCTGATGGGATACATATGCAATGTCAAGGTTTCACACTGTTCCAGTGTGAGACATGTGTTTGACATCCCATTTAGGAGGAGAGAAAGGACGAGCACACAGAAAGGACTTTCTATACTGACTCGATGTGGTAAATTGCATAATACGAATATGCATAACATGTTCTTTTCTTTTAGATGAAACAAACCATTGCATAACGGATCTTCTTTTAATGGGCAGCAAGCAGCTGGAAAGCAGTTAAATTTATTAAAGGAAATTTCCAGGTTCAAAATCATTTAAGCTTCTTTGACAGCATCTGTGACACGCTGTCAATTGCCACAGTTGAGATATTTTTTAAATGCTATCTTTTTTTCCTGATTTCTTCAGATTCTGTACGAGTGTCCCAAAGCCCAGAGGGAAGTGGAGCTGCACTGGCGAGTATCCGGGGGACCACATATAGTTCGGATCATCAGCCTCTATGAAAACATGTATCGTGGGAAAAAGTGTCTTCTCATAATTATGGAATGGTGAGACCTGTCAGTGGTAAAGCATAATTTCCCATCATGCCCAGTTGCCAGAAATAGTACAGCTCTTTAGTCAACATCCTTGACTAGTGACGTTTCCTTTTTATAAAGACACAACAGGAAAAACAGAACATATCGCTGTGGGTTTTTTTGCTGTATTTAGCACCCAGTGATATCATGTGATCTTGTTTCACAGTCTTGTTCTGAATAAAGGTTTCGGTTCTATTTTTTTTTTCTTTTTTATCGTTAAGAATAAAAGCAACCACAAGACTTAAGAAACATCATAAAAATAATTTAAAAGCGTTTTTCTTATAGGGTCATATTAAATGCCTCATGCCCTTTGCTAAACTTTGCTAAACTCAGGGAATGGGACTTTTTAGACAGAAATCAGTGTAGTCCAACATGAGTCACTCATTTTCCAAACAAGCCTGCCAGCTTTCACACACAGACGACCTCAAAGTTAATAGACATAGACTAAAAGCCCCAAAACTTAGATTTTGATTGCTGTTTAATCAAACGATGGCTTTGAACGTCAAACTAAATGGTTGTGATGTGCTTTATCTGGGTGCTCACTGTGAGAGCAGCACTCAGAGGAGCAGAGAGGGACTGTCGTAGTTCGAGATTCACAAATGGTCCAACTCTTAATTAGAGCTCATTTCCTGTTTCCCTTGTGCTTTTGGGCATTTGGCAATAATATGATTCATATAAACCTAAAGCCATGTTGTTTTCACGTACTCAGCTGGGAAAGGAATTCAGCTTATTGTGATTGTGTATTTGTGCATTAAGCTGTGTAATCAGAAAATGTGTGTGTGTTGTGCCAGTATGGAGGGGGGAGAGCTCTTCAGCAGAATTCAGGCCAGAGGAGACCAGGCCTTTACGGAACGAGGTGGGTTATCTATTTTGTAGCACATACACACACACACACACACACACATATACAGGAAATCTACCATGCAAAAGTAGAAGTATATTTCCACAAACACACTCACATACCCACATTTAGGCCAAACGAAGCTGTTCTACTGCCCTTTCACAAGGTGAAAATGAGGTTTGACAGTTGGTTGAATAACTGGAGGAAGTTCATATGATGTTATTTGCGTTTAGTTCATTACTTTGTAAGTTAACAGTAAATATGAGAAAACAACTTTCCAGTCATTTTTAATGGTTGTTTAGTTGGTTAGTAAACTGTGAGTAAGGAGAGGAAGTTAATTTTCTATGCAATTTAACGACTAAAAATATAACACAGAGAATTGTCATTTCTAATACACATTTAAATTAGTTGCTTAGTTTGTTAATTTTCCATGCAATTTAAATTTAGGATATTAGTTTATTAGTTAAAGCGCCTCTATTTTGGGTTATGAAAGGTCATGTATTTTGGTTTTGGGAGTCCCCAGTAACAGGTTGACATGCATGCAAGCTAAAATGTTCTTATAATTTGCACCTTATTTGCTTAAGGACTCCCGAACGATTCATTCAATGATTCCTTTGCAATGATGCTAACCGGCTGTGATTGGTCCGATCGGTCAGTTTCTTTTAAAGTGTTTGTGTTTGTGAGCACTGCTGCTTTGTGTACAGCCGTTACTGGGGGAAAAGCTATTTTTATATTTCTGTTTCTATGTGCTTTAGGTCAGTATGTTATGGACCCATCAAAATAAAGGGTTAAACAGACAGTCTAGTAATACTCTAGTGACTGCTAGTTGACATGTATTTGTAAAGTTACTTACTGTTGGTAGAATGTCTAAAGTGGACTATTGTACTAGTTTATAATATTATAAACTGCATTTTTAACATCATAAAAAAGGGCAGGGGAAAAATGGTAGATAGTAATTTAAATGACACCCATAATTATTAAATGGCAGTTAGTTAGCTATGTAGGTTGTCACTCATTTTGAAATCACTGAATTGTAAATTTGCATATATTCTGAGGAAGGAACTGAATATGAAAAGGAAATGTTCACTGTTGTCTGACACTTATACAGTAATCATGAAATGACACCATAGACTCTTTTCTGTTCCTGCAGAGGCCTCTGAGACCATGAGGGACATCGGCACGGCCATCCAGTATCTGCACAACATGAACATTGCACACAGAGACATCAAGGTAACAGATGGCTGTTACTAATACTTGCATCAAGAAGAATAAGAGTAATTCTATATTCAGGAAATTGGGAAATTGCATAAAGAACATATTTATGTGTCATTGCTTTCTTCAGCCGGAGAACCTGCTCTACAATAGCAAAGAAGACATTGGAGTTCTCAAACTAACAGATTTTGGCTTTGCTAAAGAGACTTCACTGCATAACCCATTACAGACGCCCTGCTACACGCCGTATTATGTAGGTCAGTAAGATGAACGTCACTCTTATCATGAGAGGAACATTCTTTACCTCTCTTTAAACAGAGACTGAGTTCTGTTTGTATATGTAGTGTAAATAGAAGAACTCTCTGTATGCTAATGTGTTTTTTTTTTTACATGTCTCCAGCACCAGAGGTTTTAGGCCCAGAGAAATACGACAAATCATGTGATATGTGGTCTTTGGGTGTGATTATGTATATCCTGTGAGTATAACTCTGTTTTAATTGGACAATAAAAGCTGTGGTGTACATTATTTGAAACTGTTTTCTTCCTCTTTACATTGCATGAAGGCTGTGTGGATTCCCACCATTCTACTCCAACACAGGACAGGCCATTTCACCGGGAATGAAGCGGCGCATTCGCATGGGCCAGTACGAGTTTCCCAACCCGGAGTGGGCCGAAGTATCTGAGGAGGGTGAGAAGCATTTTAAGTCTATTCTGCCTCCAGTCAGATGTCATGTGGCCTGTTTACCACCAGAGGGTAGTGTCGCTTGATTTGATTGTATTTAACAAGCCTTGAGCATTATAAATATTATAAATCCAAGCAATTAGAAATATATATTAAATTTTGGGTAATATAACCATAATAATATATTATATATATATATAAATAATAAATATTGGGAAATATAATTATTATAGCTATTAATGCAAAACTGTAGTTACGTTTTAGAAGATTAATGTGAAAATTAAGCAGAATGTATAATTAAACAATTATTAAACTATGCACAATAAAATTAAAATACATATACATATAATAATAATTATTTTTGTTATATTACTCAATATTCAATATATATTTCTAATTGTATATATA
>JAUMHI010000052.1:6970925-6983676 GCA_032359435.1 Enteromius unitaeniatus
TTTTCTTTTTTAATAAATCTCCAAAAATGTCAACAATTCTGTGTTTTTCTGTCAATATGGGGTGCTGTGTGTACATTTATGAGGGAAAACAATGAACTTGAATGATTTTAGCAAATGGCTGCAATATAACAAAGAGTGAAACATTTAAGGGGGTCTGAATACTTTCCGTACCCAACTGTATAAGTTTGAGTAAAAATGAATTTTGTTTACCAAGTGGCAAGATTAAGACCACTATTTTCTGTTTCAAACTGACACATAGCATCTTTAGGTTATAAGAGCATTAAGAATTAAAATCCATATTTTGATTTTCGAAGATTTATAAAAAAAAAGATTTTTTGCAATAAATCCATTAGCCAACACCTTTTTTATTTCATGAATTTAGCAGGTCATGTTGCTAATGCTATAAATTAATTACAACAATAAAATAAATTTTAATCATAAAAATAAAACAAAAAACGAACATCCCTTTAGACCAAAAAAATTCCAAAGCGCCACCATTACCATTACGGTTTACAGTGTGTGGAATGGTGCTCTGTGATTGGTTGAGCGGATATATCACGTTCTGCAGAGAAAGGAGACGTTTGTTGTGGTTTAAAAAAAAGGGAGAAAGCATAATAGAATGACACAGATATCGCATTTTGAGCACATGTAGAAAAAAATATTTTAAAATAACAACCAGATACAATAACTCTTTATATATATATATATATATATATATAATGTCTACTTAATTACAGCAAAAGGGAAAAATTCTAAATTGGATTTTATAGAAGGTTTTAGAAACATTGTTCTTTTATGGAAGATACAGATTGGTTTGAATGTTGCAAATATCAAACAAAGGTTCATATATTCTGACTGTGTTTGCAAATCCACTCTGAGGTTCTTTTCACACTGATCTAGATCAGTTTATCTCAACATTTTTTGTACCCCACAGCTATGTCTGTAATGCTCAAAACACTGGTCTCCATTATAGGGACCTAAAACAGTCAGTTCATTTTACCTATATATATAATATTCTTCTCCTCCAGCCAAACAGTTAATTCACCAGTTACTGAAGACAGACCCTAATGAAAGAATGACCATTGAACAATTCATGAACCACCCCTGGATCAATGTGAGTATTTCAGCTGATTGAATGTGTTTCTTTAGATATATGTTTTGTGTATATGTAAGGATCCAACACTGAGATGTCTTTCTTAGCGATCTATGGTGGTTCCCCAAACGCCTCTCCACACCACACGAGTGCTGACTGAAGACAGCGAGATGTGGGACGAGGTCAAGGTGAGCACAGCCTGCTCTGCCCAGTCAGAGAATTACACTACCTGTTTAGAATAAAGGATAAATACCATTTAGGTAGCTTTTTCGTTGTTTTGTGGGGGGTTTTATGTATGAAGAATGGTAATAATATTCTCTGTAATACCACATGAATCCTCACGGGGGAGCCACACAGCAAAATAAACTCAAATCAGTTTGTTTTCGTTTCAAGTATCTTTAGTGGCAGTGTATTAATCATCATATATGTATGTAATTTAACACATATATTCAGTATATATGAATTTCGAAATTAAGCAGTTTTCTCTAATCGTAGTATTATCACATATAATGTTACAGGTTTTGTCAGTTTTTTAATTCTCTTTTATTTTAAGATTTTCTCTTTAAACAGAGACAGAGTTCTGTTTGTATATAGTGTAAACTAGTATATTAATCCAAACTAATGTGATATATATGAATAAAATAATAAAGCAGTGTTATTTAGTAGTAGTATCATTGATATAATATTGCAAGTTTTGTTAATATTTTAGATTCAAAATTATATTTAGATTTTCTGTTTTTACTTTGTGTTTGTCTGTTTTTTTTCCATGTCTACACCATTTTTTATTTTTATTTGTTAGTTTCAGTTTATTTAGTTTTGGTTATATTTCAAGTCAAACTAAATAAGACAGAAATGGAAACTAGCTGAAATAAAATAAGTTTTTTTTTACATTTAATAATTTATTTCAAACAATTAAAATGTTTATATGGTTTTAGTTAAAATTTTAACTAAGCATCTATCTAAACAATTTAAATAAATAATCATCATCAATAACAATAATTATTATTATAATCTTTTTTATTATTAATATTGTTCATATTTTAATTTAATCTAAATTGCATACAGACATTAATTATTTTATTTTAATTAATATTAATGTAAATACATAGAATATATATTAATATATTTTTATTAATAATAATAATACTGATGATGATAATTAAAGTTAAATAAATAAAGTATATACACACTATCGCTCAGAAATTTGGGATCAGTAAGATATTTAATGGTTTTTAAAGATGTTTCTTCTGCTCATCAAGGCTACATTTATTAGATTCAAAATCCAGAAAAAACTGTAATATTGTGAAATATTATTTCAATTTAAAATAACTGTTTTCTGTGTAAATATATTTTAAAATGTAATTTATTCCTGTGACATAAAGCATCATTTCTGCAGTCTTCAGTGTCACATCCTTTCAGAAATCATTCTAATCTGCTGATTTATTTCCAGAATTATGAATGTTGGAAACAGTTGTGCAGCAAAATATATTTTTTGGAACCTGTGATTTTGTATTTTATTTCTTCTCAGGACTCTTTGATGAATAACAATTAAAAAACAATATAATTTCTTTAATACTAATAAAAGTATTAATTTCTTTCAAAAAGAAGAAAGAAAAAAATGTACTGATCCCAAACTTTTGAACAGTAGTGAAACAGTAAACTACTGTAACAGTAGTTCTGAACATTAGTATCCATTTTAAGTAAATGCTTCTCTTTTTAATATTTTAATGATCAAAGAATCCTTAAAAAAACTATTAAGCAGCTCGACTGTTTCCAACACTGATAATAAAACATCAGCAGATTAGAATGATTTCTGAAAGGATGTGACACTGAAAACTGGAGTAAAGTTGCTTTATATAACAGGAATAAATTACGTTTTAAGATATATTCACACAGAAAACAGTTATTTTAAATTGAAATAATATTTCACAATATTACAGTTTTTTTCTGGATTTTTAATCTAATAAATGCAGCCTTGATGAGCAGAAGAAACATCTTTAAAAACCATTAAATATCTTACTGACCCCAAATATTTGAACGGTAGTGCATATATAAAACTTTATACTAATTGTAATTTATACTGTACGTTATACTATGTACAATTTTGTCTCTTGGCTTGTAGGAAGAGTTAACCAGTGCATTGGCCACCATGCGTGTAGATTACGAGCAGGTGAAGATTAAGGACTTGGATGCCTCCAGTAACCCCTTGCTGAACAAGAGACGCAAGAAAGCAGCGACAGGGGAGAAGAGCGGAGGAAGCGGATGTAGTAGTCAATGAAGGACTGGAGACGAAGAACAGACAGATCAATGACACGAAGGGAAGTGCAAGATCAGATAAAAGTCAAGAGCAAGAAAGGAGGCATGGGGAAATAGATGGGCTCTCCATAGAAAAACATAGGATGGATGGATCAATGGAAAAGGCAAGAACAGGAGAAAATGTTGTCGATAAACAAGAAAAATAGAGGAATGATTGGACTGAACGCACATGTATACAGAGGAAGTCCTTGTTTCTACCACCAGCAGTGAAGAAGACTTTAAAAAGCTGTTTTAAAATCCTTCAGCTGTGTGTGTGTGTGTGTGTGAGTGTTCATTAATGTCTTTTTTGTGTACTGATGTATTACTTGTATTCACACTATGTATGTGTTATGTATTATGTATTTGTATATGATGTGTTTCTGTGTGTCTTAGTCCTCTCATGCAGTTCACTCCAGAGACTTTAAGTATTAGTTCACCCACAAATGATCATTTACTGAGAATTTACTTACTCTCAGGCCATCCATGATGTAGATGAGTTTGTTTATTCATCCGGAATGTTTTGAAGAGTTATAGCATTACTTCACTTGCTCACCTATGGTTCTTCTAAAGTGAATGGGTGCCGTCAGAATGAGCGTTCAAACAGCTTATAAAAACACCATAAATAATCCACATGACTCCAGTCCATCAGTTAATGTCTTGTGAATCGAAAAGCTGCAGGTTGTAAGAAACAAATCCATCATTAAGTCATTTTTAAACTGATCTACATCTTGGATGAGTACATTTTCAGCAAATGTTTGTTTTTTGGTCAACTTGATGTTTGGGATTTTGTTATCTGCCCTTTTTATTGCTAATAAACAAATTCAAATTCATATTCAGAGGAATTGTGAGTCTGTACTGGAAATATTTCACAATATTCCTTGTATTACAAGATATGGTGCTTTTTTGTGCTGTGAGTCATTTCCTGAACCTGAACTCATTAGAATCTGGATAACGAGCTCAGATCATTTCCTAGACTTCATTCTTTAGTGGAGCAGTCAGTTCAAGAGAAGTTTACATCTGCGTACTTGATGTCTCCTTCCACCATTTCAGACTTTCAGCTGTTTAATATTTTAGCTGCCAGAATGTGCATTAACCAGGGATAATTACCTATTCAGCTCATCATGATGAAATACTAGGATTTCCCACAGGCACTTACGTGTTTTGCTTACTACAAAGCTGAGCAGATTCTGAGAAGGAAAGATTATTCATCATTTTATCTCTTTAAAAAATGTTTTATTGCGGGGATTTGACAGAAAACGCATTGCTTTAAAGCAGCCTGCGCTAAATACTCTGCTCTCCTTGTGGTCAGGTGCTGCATGTGGTTTATAAATAGCGCTTATCATACAGCGTTCTGCTGCAAAGCCTGTATTAGGCTGTCTGATAGTGGACCACTTTCTAGTGAACATATTTAATGACCACTTAGCAGTGACCTTTCCCCTAGTTTCTGCCACCTGATGTTTGAGGAACAAGTGCCAGCACCAAGCCTGTGGTTGAAAACTATTACAGTCAAAACAGTTTTGAAATGGTATTTTGAAATTGTTTGGTTTTTTGAATATGTTGCCACATGCATTTTTTTTGTTAATGAGATCCAAACTCAAAATGCCCAAAAGTTTGATTTATTTAAAAAAAAAAAGAATTTGATAAATGCTAAAACAAAAAACAAAACTGACTTTATACAAGTGTTATTTTATTTTCATTGATATACTACTATAGTTTTTATATTTCCTTTTTTATTTAATTTTAGTTTTAGTAATTAACTGGTTTGAATTATTTTAGTACTCCAAGTTGAGCTACTAAAATACTGTTTCCAGTAACAAATAAACATACGTATATACAGTTAAATATAAGATTTCAGATGCAATAGTGCCACTTAAATATTTTTTTTCTAAAATAATTGTTTTTCTCATGCTTTTATGTTTATGTTCTATGTTCATTGTCATTCAAGGGAATTAACCGAACCTACACATAGAAGACTGATCAAATTAGCATTTTAGGAGAAATAGAGGCTTTTGCATCTTAACTTAAATCTTAACAAATATATACCCACACACACACAGATATTTAAAATGTTTAACGCCACAAAACTTGCACCCACCTTAACAAATCTACAGTGCCACAAGCAAAACTTATCTATAATCGAAATCTTTTTGCACTAAAATTGCAGAATCTCTTTGTTCTACATAAAAACACAAATTAACAATCTGATATTCTGACCACTGTATACAGTACAGATGTTGTTTAACCGTATTTGATTTCTAATGTATTATGGGCTGAAGAATATTTGTTTCAATCTGTGAGGGTGTTTGCTCGAGCACAGCCATGATGTGGTGAGAGCCAGGAATAGGGGTAAGACTTGTAAGGCTTGTTATGAAGAATGTTCCAGACAGACTAGTAAAGGTCAGGGTCTGTTGTCACAAGCTGTGTAGGCCTATTTATTTTCAGCCTCCTTAATTTTCCTCTATTAGAACTTTTTTGACACTGTAAATACTTCATCAGACATGTGCTATTGTTATGGTAAATGTAAAAACAGTGTGACGGAGAGATCACAAGCTTATGTTGACGTGTGAGCCTGATCACGTTTAAATCCTGTTCCGAAAGACCTTCTTAATTTCATGCCCTCATCACAATTTCATGCCCTGCTTTGTTCCAGTCTGAGCGTAACTGTGACTTGCATCACACTTTGGCCTTTTTTACAGCTTACCAACGTTTCGGTCTAGTGACTTAACAAGCAACAAAAACACAGACTCACACCGACAGCAAGTCAAGCTCAAATGAGCTTTGTTTATTTATTAACATTTGCCATATAGTTATGAGACCCGTGTGACCTTTGTCCTGACTTGGCCTCAGTCCACAGCTCTGCCTGTCTTTACTGATGCTTTACAGCGGTACGAGTGGCTACGTGAGCAACATGTTCCACTGAACAGGCTAAATGTGTTTTTGAATGCGGAAGCTCTGCAGCATCCAGCAGGTCAAGATGTTCCTAATGTAGCCGAGACGTCCTGAGAGACGGTGAGTAATTAAAACACCTCTCCTGCATTAGTCTGCCATGTAGGCCTTATTAAATTAGATGTTAAACCATTCTCCACATTTAAAAGGTGAAATTCCTATTTTATTTTATTTAGAAATCTTCAAATACCCAGTATACGTTTTTTTTTAAAGAAGGCAAAAATTGTATATAAAGATTGCACTTGTATATACGTCCTAGAATTAGGGTGTATATTTAAGGTATACGTCCTTGTATAAGGAAAAACAAATGAAAAGTAAAACAAATAATGAATAAAAGAACACCAATTATATCATCCAGATTATATATTTTAGTTTCACCAAAAATTACACACGCACACACAAGTTAAGTAATAAAAAAACCCCTGAATATTAAATATTCTTAAATAAAAAATTACATATTATACTGTAATTTTAGATAACCTGTTTCCTATTAGGCTTTTGATTTCCTCAAAATACATATTACATACTTTAACATTATCGTCCCAAACATTGTACTTCCAGATTTTCTTTTTTTAGTTTCACCAAAAATACTACATAATACAATTTATTATTTTATATATTGTAAATTATTATTATATATAGTTTCTTCCTAGTATATACTATGCATACTAGAAAAAATTTGATATATTACAAAACAAATAATAATAATAATAATTTAAAAAAAATCCCATGCATTTGCTTTAAACCTACAAACAAAGGCTTACACTGTGACACATTCCTGTGTAACACCTAAAGCATTGCATAACACTGCGCAACAGTATCAACACAAACTTTCCCCTCATTTCTTCTAATGATAAGTGGGTGTGTCCTCACACCACTGCCTCGTCGCCATTGGCTGCGCCAGCTGTCAATCAGTGGGCGTGTGCGCTCGTGTTTTCACATACTTCTCCTTTATACCTCAAGGCTCGAGCATCAAAATAAAGCACTAACACACAAAACGAGGACGATGAGGGGCGCCGCCAGGTTCAAAAACACGCAGAATCTGGATAAAAGGGGTAAGGAGCATGAGGTTATGACTGTTGTCTGGCGGAAGCAGCTGGTATTGTGTGCGCGAGGAGGAAGAAGTAAACAAGACTCTGTCACGTAGGCGCGTGTGCTTTGGACTCAAGAATCTACGAGCCCTGTATTTGAGCAATAATTTTATATATATATATATATATATATGGCATGTCTATACGTGCTTATACATTGCTGTGTACCATGCGCGTGGTGTAAAAATAAACTAGCGCTGAGTTGTGTGTAATGCATTGAATGAATGAAGAAAAGCACACAGTGTTTGGGGTGATGGACTGCATGCCCTGAAATGCATTTGGGGTTTTATGTGAAGAGCTATTGAAGCGTTTTGTGTCGTTTCTCATCAGTATTTGCATTTTGCATGTCATTCATGCTGTGCAGGAGTGTGGAGGAGTTGAGGTCAAATCATGGCCATGTTTGTTGGATCACTGATATGGAGGTAAACTGCAGCTTGTCACGTTGTAAAAATAGAATACTATGACCTAGAGAGAAGACAAGAATCGTAGGGTTTTTTTTTTATAATTAAGGTCATCAGCAAATGAGATATACACAGCTGCTGTTGCATTTTTCCCTGATTTGTTTAAATGCCTGGAAAATAAGGAGGTTGGTGTAGTAATGGCTAACAATCTGGGCTGGTAATTAAATGGTTGTAGTTTTGTCACCCCATAAGTGCCCATTGTGTGATGAGAACACACTAGAACTAAAACTAGTACAATTATATATCAGAGATTTTAAGAAAAGCCAGTATGTTGTATACCAATATGAGAAAAGCATGATTGGGCATGATTTTGGAGATTAGTATTTGTTATTTGTAGAATGATATCAGCATATTCCACTCCCACATTTCTTCGGCCACACCAGAACTAGTTTTCTCAGGAAATATAAATGTTGAGTAATGAGTCTGAACCACTAATTGTGATTTGTAAATCTTAGAATTGGATGTGAATGCATGGTGGTTGAGGTTTTGTGGTTTACTAGTTCCTCATGTAGAAGAGCTCAGCTCATTTGCAAGATTTTTTTTAATTTTTTTTCCATTTTAATAAAGAGATTAATCACAAATTTTAAGCATTTCAGGAGAAAATTTTTTTTGCATCAATGCGTTTTAAATAGGATATATTTTGCAAATGTGTAACTGCCCTTATAATTGAAGATATGTCTGATGTAAAATGCAATCTACTCATAACCTTAAATCATAACCCTTTATCAGTGCAGACTGCACACTGATCTAAATATACGCTGTTTCTCACCAATCACTGTTATTATCAAGCTCAGCACACAGCTCAAGTCATCCCCTACCCACAATCCATAGGGTCCGTAGCCATGAAAATGCCTCTTTCTTGCCATCTAGTGGATGATGGGTGATTTGTGCATCATGTCTTTGGCTTTACTTTCACTTACTAAATGTAAAAAAGAGAATTCTGGCCTTTTTAAAGCCTTAAAATGTGTATTATTATAACTGGCTGCAGTCACATTGTTTTCTTGAAGTGTACTGCTGTAATGTTTAATTTTAGGCCGGGTCTATAATCTCTTACACAGCTTATTTTAAAGGTGAACTTTGACCTAATTTGCATTCTTTTGTATTTTGTCCTGTTTTTTTTAATCACAAGCATTCTCTTTGCATCCATATGTTATTGTTCAAACTGGTTTTACAAGAGCAGCAATTCACAGTAGCACATCGGGTTAAAATCTAACTATCCAAGCTACAACTTGTCAGCAACTTGCAAATGCCATTGAAAGTGTCCAGGATCGGTATGGCCAGAACTGATCTGTTTGAACGGTTCAGTTGTGCATTTAATTCAGAATCCAAGTCTTAAACGTGTTTAAAATCAATAAATACATTTAGTTTCAGAGCATTACTTTAACCGCACAACACCTGTATCATATGCGATACATCAGTTTCTAGGGCAAAACCTTGCTAAAATAATACATTTACACATGCTTCTGTCGTCTACTTGATAGTTCATACTTTTTTAGTGAGTGAAATGCCTTTTATTATACTGGAACTGTACAAATCTCCACCTTCAGGTTTTGGTACACATGTAAAATATTTAATAGTTTGTAAGCTAAGTATAAATACCAGTATAAAACGTTTCCATACAGTCTCTGGAAACATATGTACGCTAATAATAGTTAAATGAAAACCGTACAAACAAAAAAAATCAGCAACCTTAAACGATTATGATTAGTTCAACCAGTGACAGCGCTGAAAAAAGTAACAGACACCACGCGACAAGCAATGACACGAACGCACACACAACTTTTTAAGTTATGCTTGAAATAATGTAGAAGTATTAAACTTTTATATAGACCAGGTCGCTAAAACACTTGTTTTTGGGTTACTTTGCCTGTCCTCATCACTGTATATTTGTCTATGTTAATCAATCACTATGAAAAAATGCACCAGACATTACGGTACAGTGTAGCAGGTGCGCATTTTCCTCTGCCGTTACGGTAGTGTTGTTCTCATGATATTCTTCAGCGCTGTCTTTAGTGCGCTCTGATGGTTATGGACGCGGGTTCGTAGAGACGACAGATATAATGAATGTGACAGAGGACAGCACGGAGCAATGCGGTAACAGTCTAACCCGAGAGCTCACACAGAATCCTTTAAAGAAAATATGGGTGCCATCCTCCACAAACGGCCTGCCAGACAGACACATTAGTCAAAGGAAGGGTGAGTATGGATGAAAGGATGAGGACCGGACACTGATGCTGGAGTCAGATGCGGGTTAAAGAGGCTTTCTGATGCAATACTTATTTGTGACCCTGGACCACCAAACCAGTCATAATAAGTAGCACGTGTATATTTGTAACAATAGCCAGTAATACATTCTATGGGTCAAAATCTAAGGGTGCAAATTTTTTTTAAATACATTTTTTTTTTCTTTAGGATATTAGGTAGGATCATGTTCCATGAAGATAATTTGTTAATTTACTACCGTAAATATATCAAAACTTGATTTTTGCATTGCTAAGGAATTCATTTAGATAACTTTATTGGCGATTTTCTCGGTGTTTGGATTTTATTTAAAAAAAATTTGCACCCTTAGATTTTAAAACAATTGTATCTCAGCCAAATATTGTCCTATACTAACAAACCATAAATCAGTGGAAAGATTATTTATTTGTGTTATCAACGTCAATTAAATACATACTATGGCTGGTTTGGTGGTCCAGGGTAACATATGGTGATGCAGTTTAACAATGGCTTGAGCTGGACTTAAACAATTCTACAATATGAAGCGCTTATATTATATTGCACACACACTTAAATGTATAAAATATTTACAGTGCTGATGAATTAGTAATAAAACAGTTGTTAAAAACCTGTAAATGTAAAAGAATTTAAAAAAAAAGTGACAATTATTGAAATTAATAAGGTTCATCTCTACATTATCAGTTATGCTATAAGTATAACGTAAACAGCTGAATATTGCTTTTGTTAAATTGCTCTGTTCTACAGAGGAACAACATATAATTTTCACCCACTTTAAATTGCAGGACTATGTGGACATTGATATGATAATATGCAGTTTGATAAGGAGATAGCGACTTGTGACTTGTGCTCTACAATGACAACTCACAGGTTTTATTAAAGCAGTAAAAACCTTAACTGCACGTAGATTAAAACATTTCTGTTCTTTACACCATATGGTGTGATGATACAGTTCACCTGCAGTATGTGGGAAGAATATTATTGTTAAACATTTTTGATAAGCTGCTGGGGTTTTTTCTATGTCTTTCAGTTTGCATGACCAACTGCCCCACACTTATAGTAACCGTTGGTCTACCAGCCAGAGGAAAGACCTACATCTCCAAGAAACTGACACGCTACCTCAACTGGATTGATGTTCCTACAAAAGGTAAAATGCATATTTGTGACTTGAAATTCTGGCCATGGACTTGTTCTTCCAGATGCTTTGCTCATCTAGAAATGGTGTTTTTTACATCCACAGAGTTTAACGTTGGGCAGTACAGACGGGAATGTGTGAAGATCTACAAATCCTTTGAGTTCTTTCGGCCAGATAATGAAGAGGGGCTTAAAATCAGGAAGTAAGACATTGGTTTTTAGCACCGCGACCGTTCAAAATGTGAAATAAAACTGCTGTTTAAAAAAAATAAAAACAGCTTAGCTCATGTGATTCCTCGTCTCTTCTAGGCAGTGTGCATTGGCAGCTCTCAATGATGTACGGCAGTTCCTCACAGATGAAGGCGGCCAGGTGGCGGTAAGAAAAACATAATTTAAACACAACTGAATAGAATTATGGGTACAAGTACTGCACTCAAGTATTTTAAGTTTAAAAGTAACAGTTCTTTTTTTGCATGCATTTAGCTATTTTGCTTTACAATCTTTAGGTTTTTGACGCTACAAACACAACAAGAGAAAGAAGAGAGACCATCCTTAGATTCGCAGAGCAGAATGGTTTCAAGGTGCTGGATACTGGATCTTTCATCTAAACCTATTAGATGTTTTTTTTTCTCATGTGCTTGGTCTTTTAAAACAATCTTTTCACACCCCTCAGGTTTTCTTTGTTGAATCTGTGTGTGAAGACCCAGATGTTATTGCTGAGAACATCGTGGTAAGACACAGAACTGCAGAAGATCTTTCATTTCTTTATCTCATTTTGTTTTTGGTCTACATTTGTGGTCTCTGTGTTCAGCAAGTGAAGTTGGGCAGTCCAGACTACACGCACTGTAACACAGAAGAGGCCGTCGCAGACTTTATGAAGAGGATAAAATGTTATGAGAACTCTTATCAGCCACTGGATGAGGAACTGGACAGGTAAATGCCATTTTGATGCTGCCAAATCCAAACTATGAATCTATGATTTTCACAGTTTTTTTTTGTGTGTGTGTGTGTGTAGGGACCTTTCGTTTATTAAGATCATTGATGTGGGGCGGCGGTACCTGGTGAACCGGGTCCAGGACCACATACAGAGCCGAATAGTTTACTACCTCATGAATATCCACATCACACCCCGCTCC
Source organism: Enteromius unitaeniatus (assembly GCA_032359435.1). Lineage (NCBI taxonomy): Eukaryota > Metazoa > Chordata > Actinopteri > Cypriniformes > Cyprinidae > Enteromius > Enteromius unitaeniatus. The sequence goes on from JAUMHI010000052.1 coordinate 6,983,320, forward strand.
ATCTACTTGTGCCGGCATGGAGAGAGCGATCTGAACATCAAAGGTCGTATCGGTGGAGATTCAGGGCTCTCGGCCCGGGGGAAGGAGGTAAGCCGCTTTGCATTGACTGATCATTTTTAGCATAACTAACAAAAAAAATGGCTTACGTTCTTAAAATATCCTGCAAAAGTAATGAAATCAGGACAGAAAAATAAGATTCTAATGTTTATTAATATATACAACTATTTAAAAGTTTGGAGTCAGTGAGATTTTTATTTTTTTAATTACTATTCAGCAAGGCATTATACACTCAACAAAAATATAAACGCAACACCTTTGTTTCTGCTCCGATTTTTCATGAGATGGACTTAAAGATCT
>JAUMHI010000052.1:6983776-7009579 GCA_032359435.1 Enteromius unitaeniatus
TTAGATCTTTAAGTCCATCTCATGAAAAATCGGAGCAGAAACAAAGGTGTTGCATTTATATTTTTGTTGAGTGTAAAATCAAAATAAAAAATGACAGTAAAAACTTTTTTATTCTTTTAATATTCAGTATTCTTTTAAATATTATGTTCTTAAATCATTAATCATTAATGGTAGTGTAGAAAAATGGACATAATCATTAGTTGTTATGGTAACACTACTAATCTTTGTTAATATTAGTTAATAAAATACAGTTGTTCATTATTTATTCACGTTAGTTCACATGTGATTTTTAATAATGCATTAGTAAATGCTGAAATTAACATTAACTAAGATTTATAAATGCTCATTCTTATTTCATATTTCCTAATGTTAACTAAAGAATCTTATTGTAAAGTGTTACCGATGTTATAATAATTTAATCTTCAAATACCCTTGGTCCAAAAATAAATATTGCATTCAAAGTGAAACACTTAAATGACATTAAAATGTCATTTTAATAAATTTATTTAAAAAATAAATTTTTCATTTATTTGATTCTCCCCAGCTGTTGGGCATAACATGAAAATAATTATCTGCTTATATTATTATCAGTATTAGCTTTGGACAAGTGAGCAAAAAGTCCTGCTTCTCTGGTTTTTAATTAGATCAGGTGTCTTAAACCTTCTCAAATAGTATTATAGGTTTCCTTTGTGTTAGTAAATCATTTAAACCTCTGTTTTGTTTTTTCACTTTTCCACTCAGTTTGCTAAAGCTTTGGGCCAGTTTATCCAGTCGCAGAACATCCATGATTTGAAGGTGTGGACGAGTCAGATGAAGAGGACCATACAAACAGCAGAAGCTTTAGGTGTGCCGTACGAACAGTGGAAAGCTCTCAATGAGATTGATGCCGTAAGTCTGTTATTTCTAAACGTTAAACGAGCTCTGTCTTCATTTTAGGGATATTGTATTAATTGACTCTTCGATCTGTGTGTGTTTAGGGCGTTTGTGAGGAGCTCAAGTATGAGGAGATCCAGCAGAGATATCCACTGGAGTTTGCATTACGAGACCAGGACAAATATCGTTATCGCTATCCCAAAGGAGAGGTTTGTTTGCATCAGATCAGTTTTCTTTCAAACTGAAAGACTTAACTGATATCACAAAGGTTAATAGCCTTACATATGATAGCGAGATGTTTTTCATGTAGTGTTTGAATTGCTCTTTTATGTCCCTTTGGCAACAAACAGCTTTTACTTTTACACTTGAGCACATTAAACAACCATTAAATAAATGCTGCTGGTTGCTAGGCTCTCTGTGAGCCATTATCCTCAGGATTACTCACCAGAATGTAGTAAACAAGTCTGTTTTTAGGCTGCATTGACGTTGTTCCAATAGGCCTAATTGATGTTTTTTCACATCACACACCGTTACACTCGTGACAGCACATACACACGTCCATTTGCTCCTCTCATCTGTATGAACGTTTGTTTGTTCTTTATCTCAAACCTGTTTACTCAGAGATCATTAAAGGACCACAATGTTCTCACTATAGTAGATAAAGACTGTGTGCAAGGTCCTTAGTTAGCATGCATTCATTTCAGTTCTGCACGGAAGAGTGTGTGTTTTAGGATTGTGCTTCGTTCATATATAGGTTTTGATTCAGTATCAGTTCATTTAGGAACATTCCAGCTGCTTGTCAATTTTAGTTTTATTTTACAGTACATGCATATTCAGTGTACATACCTAAGAAAGTACTGGATTTAGGTTTAGGTGTAAGTTAAGGGTTAGTCGTTTTTAATCAGTCATTGGAATTACCATAATATAAGTATATAGTATCAAAAACTAACACCCAAGATATGTCACTGCAACACTTTAACATGGCCGATTTGAAATTGAAAGAGCCAATCGCTGAGAAAAGCTTTTTAAAACACTATTTGAGAAAGAGAAATAACATTTATGACACAGTTGTTGTTGTCTGATTTCATTGGTGATATCAGATAAAATACTATTTTAAATTAGCTTTAAGTACTTCAGGTTTATTTTGCATTTATTTGTATTTCAGTTAATTGCCAAGTCATTTCCATTTCAAGAGTTTGGTTATTCAGTTGTCTGTTTTTATTCTCCACGTTCTATTTTAGAATTATATATTTATAGTATGTGTAATATTTGTATATGTCCCTATTTTAATCACCTTCTAGCATGTCTAGGAGTTCACTTCAATAGTTCAGTTGTGTGACAAATGAACTTTTAAAAGTGCAAATATTCGTATATGTTATTTATATTTTTTTTATTTTATCCAGCCCCTTTTGTGATGTAATCATTATATAGCAAACATAACATTGTTGTAATGGAGTATTCTCCTCACAGTCTTATGAAGACTTGGTCCAGCGGCTGGAGCCTGTGATCATGGAGTTAGAGCGACAGGAGAACATTCTGGTCATCTGTCATCAAGCCGTCATGAGATGTCTGCTGGCCTACTTCCTGGACAAGACTGCAGGTAATAACCACCATGACACCACCCATGAAGACCTTGCCTCTTTTTAAATCATAGTTCACTTGCACTGATGATTAATGTAATGAAAACACAACTAAAGTGTACTTGTTGGGTGTGTTTTGTTTTATTTCCTGCAGAGGAACTGCCTTACCTGAAATGCCCTTTACACACAGTATTGAAGTTAACACCCGTGGCCTATGGTAAGACACCCTTTCTTAGCTCACCTGGACATTATTCTTTAAATAACGCTATTCCGGTGTTGATTGTGAATCATTCTGGGTCTTCAGGTTGTAAGGTGGAGTCAGTCTGTTTGAACGTGGATGCTGTGAATACACACAGAGACAGACCAACGGTAAGACTCACAGACACACAGTCACTGAGCATGTCAGTCAGTTCGAGCCGCTCCGGCTGTTTTTGCTTAAAGGAAAGTGTGCAGTCGGTCTGTAGCTATGCTTGAGAGCTCTTCTGCATAATAAAGTGATTAAGCTTTGTGGTCTCCCGAGCCTCATGAAAGATGTGGTGTTGGGCTCACTGATCATTTTGCATATTAGCATTGTCAGGATGTACATTTCAGTTTCCAGTTCACGTTTTTTGGGTTTCAAAGCTTTTCTCTGTACTGATGGTTTTTCATTCGGTCCATTGCTGGGTTATTTTATTATTGCATATACAGTATATATGGGTCAAAGACATCAAGATGCCCGCATTGAAAGACATTTACCAAAGTGATTTTATGTCCATAGAAATAAAGCACATGAAATGTTAGTAAAGTGTATACATTTAAGGTTTTAGATAAGCTTTTTGAGAATAAAATGTCAAAATTTAGTTGAAATAATGTTAGAACGTAATTCAGTGATACAGTCATTCAACACAGTATTTATGTATCAATTTAAACAACATACTAATTCTGACTTGTGTTTATTCATATATAATTAAAGAATAAGGGAGCATATTAAGATTTATTGTTTTAAATTAGTCAAAAGAAATTATTGACGACAAATAGGCATAAAAATTTTAAATGACAGCTAATTAACATTTGGGGAGAAAGTAATTAATTAGTCTTTTAATATGTTATAAATTGATTTTTGTTGTAAATATGCCTGACAAAGTTGTTATACTGAATGACATTTTAATGGGCATATTCTGTAAATCAGGGATACATTTATCATATTTGTTTTTGGGTGGATCTTTTTTCATTTGGATGCGTGTGTGTGTGTGTGTGTGTGATTATATACTGTATAATGTGGATTGCAAAATTAGATTTCAAAAATACAATATAGGTTATATAATGTTTCAGAATATTTTTGAATACATGATTGCTTATTATTTACACAATGGGACACAATAATAATTCATATTTTGTAACTTCCCCTAAATCTTTTTATTTAATGATTATTACTAATTATATGATTTAATAATTATTAGCATTAATACCTTACCTTGACATACAGTCACATTTATTATACATAATATTTTTTCTGTCTTTTTGTATTTTAATATCAATAAAGTATAACATCATAAACAAGTTAGGCCAAAAGTAATCTATATGTAGTCTGATTAGATTCTCTAAAATGTCTAATGTAATCGTTAACTATATTTCCTTATAACTTTATACTTATACAATTTATAAATAATCTACCCAGCACTGGTCCTGTCTATAATGTAAGTTACAAGCAAAAGCTCACTGGGTAACACATTTTAAGGTGTCCTGTTATACGTTACATATACTTAATATTACAATAACAATTCATTTTGCAGGCATGTAAACCTAAACCAAACCCTACTTCTAACCCTAAGCTTATAATAAGTATGTGCACACGGAAGACCGGGGTTCGATTCCCCGACGGGGAGAGGCAGTGCTTTTGGGGCAGTCGGGGCCTAATGGATAGGGAGTTGGATTTGTAACCCAAAGGTCGCGGGTTTGAGTCCCAGGTCTGGCAGTGATTGTGGGTAGGGGGAGTGAATAACCAGCGCTCTTCTCCACCTTCAATACCACGACTGAGATCAGACCCTTGAGCAAGGCACTGCTCCCCGGGCCCACTGCTCCGGGTGTGTGCGCGTGGTTGTTTACTTCTCACTGCTGTGTGTGTGTGCACTTACAGATGGGTTAAACACAGCACACATTTCTAGTATGGGAAACCATACATGGCCACAAGTAATGTCCTTTCCTCTTTTTTTTTTTCACTTAAATGTATAATTTAACAAGGACACCTTAAAATAAAGTGTGAACGGTTCTGTTACATCGTCATCACCTGCTTTCCTCATCTATTAATTTGTGACATCACTCCCTGTGTTTGTTTCAAACAGAACGTAGATGTGTCACGGATGCCAGAAGAGGCTTTGTTTACAGTGCCAGATCATCACTGACAGTCTTTCTCACACACCATTATCTCATTCCCATTAATAAATGCATCTACAGCACTTCCTAAAATTAGGGGCAATAATTACAGCTCAGTATATGCATTTTGAATCGCAACTCCAAAGTGAAGGACTCTGGTTATGTATAGAATGAACTCATTCATTATGTGTGTTCCTGTGTTCATTGACGACGTGTCAGTACTAATTTGCACTTTATCATAAATGCGCACTGATGTTAGTCTTGCTGCTATGAAAACACCAGTCACTCCAGTAGCATGTGATATTTATTTATGGTGCACAAATCAATGCTTAAGTAATTATATAGATAGGGTTTTGCATAGTTAATTTGACATTATTTCATCACTTCATAGAATGTGTAGAATGTATATAACAAATTCTGATGAAGCAGAGCCTTGGAAAGAGATTTTAGGTAATTTTAGATTTTTTACACATTAATTTATAGTACATTTTTCAGTTTTTCTTAATACACTACTGATGTATAACTCTCTTCTTCTGGTAACCGAGGAGGAGAAATCACTACTGTAATGTCTATTTGCGATGCTAATAAAATGGATTTGAATAGTGAAATCCTGTCTCTCCTTACATTCACCCACAGTGCTGTCTGTCACTGAAGAACAAAGACGGAACAGCTTGTGAAACATAACTGCACCACACTGCGAAAATTGCAAACCACAAATTACATAACATGAATATGACCGGAAAAACAAGACAATATTGCAGGGAGAAAGAGCAGTCATGTGATTTCTGTCAATTGACTTTGACCTGAAGTCAAAGGCCAGTATCAGGATGCTAATCATATCAGATCAAAACCTGACCTTTGACCTCCATGCTGATTTATTGTGCATGCGTGCGGTTTAAGACACGTTTACCAGTACCAGTTCCAAAAAACGAAACAAAAAAGCAGCAATATAATAGTTTTCTGTTCATTTTCTCTTCTTTTCCTAGAATGTTAATGTACACCGCACTGCCGAGGACGCCCTAAAGACTGTCCCGCCTCACCTCTGACCTCCAATCACTCTTCACTACACCAGTGTCTCTCATCCGAGCCTGGGTTTACCATAACAAAAGGTCAACCCTGCCTTCAGACGGGCCCCTGGTCAAGTTCTGGTCTGTCATGTTAACCCGGTTATTTAGTTATAGTATATGAATTCTCACTCCATGTTTTGAAAGAGCCATAATCAGTTTACACGGCGTGAGATACACGTAGCCTGGAAGATTTTGTTTGCACTTACTGGTTTGGGATATATGCGTTTTGGATGTTACTATGGCTCTTATTTGTATATGTGATATACATATATTTGTGTCATTTATACCATTTATATGGGATCTGCAGGTACGTTATTTTCTGCTCCTCCAATAGTCCTCTCGTTTTGTCAGTTCTAAAAGGTAATCTCTCTGTTATTTTGAGGGATGGATGACAAAATTTGTGTTGGTGTGCGTGTGTACATACAGAGAAAACACTCATTGTGTCAAAAACTCCATTTACGTCATCTCCCTCTAATGATAGAGTGACATTATTTATCTTGGTTTTTTATGTTCTTTAAGAGTTTAGATATAAGTATCGACGTGACATTTAAATTCAAACACTGATCATTGGTTCAAGTGCTAGTTATTTTAAAGCAGCTCTGACAGATATTCAGGCAGGTATTTTTATATCATGTACATTTTAACTGTGCAAGACTTTCCAACAGTGATTTTAAACGCATGTTTCTGAGAAAATCGAGTGCTTGTGAGAGAAACATAAGCTGTTTGTTACATTAACAAATTTGGGAACAAGATAAAAGTCTCAGTATTTGTTTTTACGATAACCTTCTGCAATGATTCGTCAATTTCCATTTCCGCGTAAAGGTTCAAATGGATTATAAGACTCTTCATAAGTTTATCTGTAATGCCCAGTAAAACTTGTTTAGGTTGACTGAATTGTTGCCTCAAATCGTGTCCAAAGAGTGCTGTGATATATACTGTGCGTTTGAAACAGATCTTGACTATATGAATGAGATTTTCTGGTGTATGACTAGTAGTATTGTTATGACAACTTTGGTGCCAGTATCACACTAAAGAAATAAAGATATGTTTTGGTGTAGTAGTGCATCGATAGTAAATAGTCACAGATTAGAATTCATTGAATAGTCTGTCTGTTTAAACAAATCATTTTCACACACCATGTTGACTTAACAAAGAGACAAATATTGTACATCATTGGTAAATAATATATTTGATGTCAAATGACATTGATTTTTTTGGACATCTTGAAAATACAATCTGTGTTCGAATTGTATATCCTCTATGAATAAACCTTTTGTGGTGATTTTAGCTGTATGTTGTAATATTTTGTGTGGCACTGATACAGGAACAGCACATTTTAATAAAGGTTTTGAATGATTCATTATTATTTTTTTCATATATATTCGATCTCAAAGGACTAGTAAACTTCACGATAATAAAAAAGGCATTTTTTTATATTATGTTATGTGCAAATAAACACAACTGGGCATTTGTTTGTTAAAAGGAAAACCTGGAATGGATCTGAAGAGATATAATTAAAGGCAGAGGATAGAATGAATATGAATAGAATGTTCATGCTCCGAGGGCGATTTATCTGACAGGACCAGATGCTTTGTTTTTTCTGAGGTGAGAGATGTATAAAATTATTTTATAAGTTACGAAATAATGATATGACACTGACGATAAGCCGCTCAAATGTTATCTGACCGCGTGCTGAAGCGGGACAGTTTTTCTCAGGCATTATTTTTAACTGCGTCTGACACGAAGGCTTTCATGCACGTCTTTTAAAATAAAAGTCTCGCATCAGAGGAAAAAAATACATTACAATTACGTTTTTACGTCGCAACCCATCAGTTGAGAAATCAGTTCATGAAACTATTGTGTCCTATTAACCACGATAAATGTTGTTACAAAAATACCATGTTATTTTGAAATCAATTTCTGTGTGTGTGTGTGTGTGTGTGTGTGTGTGTGTGAAAACCACTTATATAGGCTAATTATAAATATTTTGGAACCATTTTTCTAACAATGTTTCATCATTTATACTAAATCCTGAAACAAAACAACATGGCACCTAAAATACTCGGTCAACGTTACTGATAAAGTACCACAAGATGGAGCTATTGGAAAGTCTGTGTGTCTGAGTGAAAATAATAACATGTTTTACAAAATTGTCTGATTGTTAATTCAATGTTTTAAAAAATGCCGTTGCACATGTATGTCGAAAGATTAATAAACCCATAATATATTTATTTAGAAGAGGCTCTGAAATGGTTTGAATAACTCAAAACAATCATTTGGATAGCTTCTTGTTAGACTAAACCAGAAAACAAGTGGACTGCTGTGAGACGCGTAGCACCCAAGAGAAATATATGGGTGTCTTTCAGATTGAGTTATTGACTGTTAGCAGGACAAAAACAAGCCACCCTCTTCATCAAGTGCCAAATGTTTTTGGCTCTGTGTGGAGCGGAAATATCTGTCCTCTTGCAGAGTGATACATTCCTGTCATTTCTCAGTGACTCAGATGCTGGGCTGCACCACACTTCCTGTATGACCGCATGTTTTCTTATTAAGACTGGTGTCATAAGAGATGTGAAAAAAGATGATTTTTTTGGCCTCTGTGTGTTTGTATTGGTGTGTTTGAGATTTAGGAAGAGGCCCACAGTGCTAGAGGATCAGTAGAAATGTGTATAGAGAGAAATAAAGTAACAAATTGTAAAAACAAACAAATAATAAACGTATAAGACTTATTCAAATAAATAATACAAATAAAATAAATAAACACAGAACAAGGGAGTGCTACGGGATGAGTGAAAATGTTTAATTTATTTTATAATAAAATATTATGAAATAATATTATATAAAATAATGTTGTAATTTAAAAAAATTAATTATAACAATCTGATTAAAATAAGTGAACAGTAAAAATACTGAAAAAAACTTCCATGAAACTAAAATGTTTAAAGAAAACGGTATAAAAATACAAAATAAAGAATACAAATAAGATTAAAATAAATTAATAATTCAAACAAATAAATAATACATTTGACACTACAGTACTATATAGTAAGTTTTAAAAAAAATCCAAATAATAGATTACACATTATAACATTTATTTTCCGCATAAATTGGGTCTGTTTATTACAAATATGTAGCTGCCTTTGCATGAGGATAAGCATATTTGTGGCATATAGACAGATAAACAACCCTTGGGATATATATTATTATTATTATTATCATCATCTTTAAATATTAATACAGTCTTAATCCTTCAGGCATTTGGTTAATGTTAAGTAACATCACTTTAAGATGAATTTGATCTACTTTCTATTTTTAGATAAAGTAGAAATGAAACATACTTTGTTTTTATAGGACACATTTCAAAGCAGAACAGGCCTTTTTCATAATTGTTGTGATATTTCTGAAACAGAGGAAGGAGATGGGCGTTCTTCTTCCTGAAATCAATAAGCATCTCCACAGTTGTTTGTGTTTTTAGCTCCGAGTCGTCGACTGCACACACATCACAGCAGCCTCACTTCCTCTCCATGAGCACTGTTCACAGAACACCAGAGACAATACACAGTTTCCTACTGGTTAGGAAATCATGTATCTTAGAACAGGCAGGATGAGGGTCCTAGAGCTGATATAAGAAATCCGAACTAAAAGCAACAAATACAACACCATTCAAAAGTTTGAATATAAATTATGCAATAAAAACCATTAAAATGATGTACAGTATCTGTTGTAAAACAAATGACAGTCATCAGGAAGAAATCAGAGCACTTCACATCTGTTCATCTCAGCTGATGCCACTGGAATTCCCAGCCTTACTGTTCCAGCTGTTTCTTATCCCGCAGTGCCTCAGCCATGCACATCATAAAAACACAGGACACAAGTTTGTCAGTTGACTTGGCCCTGCACAATGCTTCCCACTCATTTCAGCATGACTGCAGTCCCACAGACTTACGGCTGGGGTGAGCAAACAGCAGCACTTAAGAATGCCATTATTTACGAAGCCAGAAACCATGTCGTGCCCTCCAAAATAAATAACTGGAGTGAAGGATGGCTCATTTTTGAGTCATTTGCATACTAAATGCTAATCTGTATGTGAGAAAATACTTATTTTGCAACGACAAAGTAAAACGTGTAGTATGATTACATCAGAGGATGATAACACTATTATTATTATTATTATGTGGAATTATGTTAAAATACACACACACATATCATCTGCAGCAGAAATATAGTGTTTGCGTCGATTGGAATAGCCTAACCACTTTTTCTATTAATTTGATGTGTGAATGACACATTATATAGACACATTTAATACGTTTAGGGAGAAAAAAAGCATAAAGAGTGGGAAATTGCAACAGTCTTGCAACTCATTTTCAGAAAATGTTCTGAAAATGATTCCCAACGATATCGCTTCTCGGTCTTTTAACATTGATAAAGATGTCTATATCGTTATCGTCCTTGATGTGAACGGGCTTTAAAACTTAACACTTTAAAACAAAAACTGAAATCAGAACTGGCCAGGAAAACTGCAGTCAGCTTTCCATGAGAAAGAGACCAAAAAGTTGAATTAGGCTATTGGGCTTCCCTGGAGGTTATAAGCTACTACAAACACATATGCCTACCAAGTATGCTGACAAAGTACTAAAAGACCTGTTTTGTAATTAAATTTATTAATACATCATATTGCATTCAAAATTCGAGTTTCAAAATCTTTCGCCTGTACTGTACATTCAACACTGGACCACTGTTTAATGGGAAAAAAAGGAAGAAGTCAGATAAATATCACATCTGTATTGCACTCAGACCTTTAATGGACATGAAAAGGCAACCGTTATATAAGAACATGTCTTCAAAAGGCACTACAGCTAGATTTTATTTCGATGCACCTCAAAATAAAACGCTTCTGCTAATCCTTTAGAAAACATTTGTGAAAAATCATTCTCTGTAAATTAAATCAGAGGTATTTATTGATGGGAAAAATCGGGATTGGCTCGAAAGGGAAGGGAATAGACTATTGGGATTGTCCCTTTGGAGGAGATCCCAGTGTCCCTGCTGGCGTCCTTTGGGAAGGTCTGTTTCCAGATAGGGTCAAAAATTCCTGACCTCACAAAACACAAAACAGGATATGGCTTGCCTCTGGTGAATCTCTGGGAGCAAACACAATGTCTACCAGCAGAAAACACCATTTTTTTATAGCTGTAGTGCTCATGTGCATCCCAGTCCCTCTCCCTAACCATTGCTCTTGCTTGTCTGCACTATTTGTCCAACGCACAAATTATTTCCACCATCAAATCATCAAACTGATGATCAGTGGTGCATTTTATGGGATAATCTGCACATCAGATTAACATTTAACATGTTTAAAATGCCATATATGTTTTTAATTTCTATCAATATATACAACTCACCACATTTATATAAAAAGAGCTTGACATAAATGGTCAGTATTTGAGTACGCAAAACATTACTCGTTACCCCAGACTGGAAGTCCCTCCTACTGGAAACATATGCAAAGCAGAACAACATGAAATGTTCAACATCACAGTTGAGTAGGCTTTATACTCAGAGGCACATTTAAGATGACTTCACTGCTCCACTGAGTCCATTAGTCCGCCAAGTGCTCCCATAAATTCCTTGTGATGATTCCCACTGTAAACATTTGATTTGAATAAACATAGATGTCTGTGTAATAATATATAGAATAATTCAACTTATTACAATACTGTCTTTTTTCATTTCTTCAGTGCAATTCAGTTCTGCAATGGTCCTTTTCTTGCAGCGCAATCATCCTCTTTATGTACAAGCAACAAAACAAACAGAACTGGGCCACTTCTTCTGTTCATAATATTGTAAATGTCTTTTAGAAAAGTGGTAAAATAGGGGTGATTTTTATGTATAAAATCATGCAGCTATGAACAAACAAAATAAAGCATCTAAAAATGTGAATACATCTAGAGAAATGTGGTAGCATTACATTACTTGCTGTGAATGGGTGCCGTCAGAATGAGAGACCAAACCGTTGATTAAAAAAGTAATATTTTGTAAAGTGAAAAGCTGTGATTATAATTATAATAAACAAATCTTAACTCAAAACTGAGTCCTATTATAATACTTCTTTCTCCAGTGAAGTGGTCTGAACCAGAAAAGAAATACGCACAGAGCAAGCAAAAACAAAAAACAAATATTTTGGCTAGAAGTGATGGTTTCAAGTTAAAGTGAATTAAATGGTGTGTTAATTTATTGGAAGCATGCTGCTTTTCACTTCACAAGACATTAACTGATGCACTGGAGTAGTGTGGATTACTTGTGGATTATTGTGGTGTTTTTATTCACTTTTTGGACTCTCATTCTGACGGCACCCATTCACTGCAAAGCATACAGGAATGATGTAAATTTCTCCAAATCTGTTCTAATGAACACTCAAACCCATCTACACCTTGAATGTTGAGTCAAATTTGAGCAAACTTTCATTTTTGGGTCAACTTAAAGGTCGTGGTTTCCTCAGGCAATTTTGGAGCTTTGGTAGGGCAACTTTTCAGAGGGTTGGGCACGGGTGGCTCGGACCTCATTAAAAATAGCCATGTTTTCCATTTCTCCCTTTCGTGTGGGGACAGATTCCCTGGAGATAATCCAAGATGAAAATAAACAACAATCACCCAAATAATTTCGCACTAAAGCATGCTGGTTAACAATATCAAATGTACACCCCCCAAATAGACCAAATCTCCCACTACCTATCTAGTAAACATGTGCAAAGCCAGACGGACGTGGATCTATTGTCATCGCTTTCATAGTACATTCAGCAGGCACACCGGAGACCCACGCTGTGGATTCTCCTGGGAATGCAGTCTCTAATCTGATCGGCAGAACGGCGGCATTCGTTCTGTAGCTCCTGAAGAAACACAGTGAATCAATGGCTCAGAGTGAGTAGGATTGCCACTTCTGCTTGTTTAGGAAACTGATTGCTGCTAGATTTGTCCCTTTTTGAGGCATCGACTTCATCAACAACAGCTAAGAAAAAAACACCTCTCCGAAGCACATTAGAGGTCATGTTAGACATTAGAATAAAATAAATTAGAATAAAAAAAAGCTAGACATAAACATAAATACTGAAACTATTGTTTTGTTTTATACTTAAAGCATAATCCCGAGCAGTATATTTTAATATTTGTGTACTTGCTCATAAGGTGATTTAGGATTAAATTATGAATTATAATTGTTTGCCAGTTGATCCTAAATCTGTCATCATATGAGCCTTTTATATCTTCTGTTGGATAATGTCTTATTAATGATGTTTATTTAATAAAAGTTCCATGCCCTCAATTAATGGCATGCCTGGCACAAAAAGCATTTTCAGTGTGTGAATTTTAGCTTATAAATTACTTCTAGAATAACAAAATGACAAAGTCATCGATGATTTTAAAACAGAACTGGCTACTTCAGGAATTGCACGATTATTTCTTCAGGATCTGGGAATCACTGATCACTTTGGCTGCTTTTCTTAAGTGTAGCCCAGATTCTCCATCTCGCTACGGTAGCGTTGCTCAGAAACTCTGCTTTTATGCTGCTTGCTCTCTAGGTGCAGGCGAAACTCTGCTTCCTCACTGGCGCCCGAGTTACACATGGAGCAATAGAACTGCCCGCTGGGTGTGACGCACATCGCAAGATCTCGTGGGATACGCTGCCTCGGCCGTGGGTTGTAGTAAGGGCCTGAAACAGCACAGGAAACATGTCAGGTCGTGTGAATGAATGAAAGCTCAAACAAATGGCTACATGACTAAGCAGATATTACAAGGTGATGAAATCCAAGTTGAAATGCAAAGTCATGCTGATAAGGGTTCATGAAATTTTCACAGAAAAATAATAATGTTTTGTTAATGTAATGTAATACTTTTATTATAGTCACAATTTTTATGTTCCTTTTTCAATGCAAATCAGTTTGGACTGCAAGCTTTATGCAAGAATTAATAAAAAACCAAGCATGTTTTAATCCTAAATCCCGTTATGTTGGAAAATCACCATGTTTAATGAACGTATGCATATTTCAGAACTAAACTGATTTTTTTTTTTAAGTTCCAGTTCAGTTATAATTTGAATTGAAATTTAATTTAATTTTAATTCTGGGGTGAACTAACCTATTAAGCTCATTGATTGATCACCCGAGGGAAACATCAGCCCTCTGCCAGAGTAGAGCGATACACTTTCACATCGTCTTTAACCAATGGATGTATTATATCGAAAAAGTATCTATTTAGTTATTTTTCAAGTTGCTAAAATAACATCACATGCTAAGCTAATGGCTTCACGTATAAAATGCAATGACGTGTGTGTGTGTTTGTGCGTATGTGAGGACAGGAGCACGGGGCAATGGGGGCATGTGTGTGACTGAGATCTGCCATCGTGTGGGTGACGCTCATGAGCCCGGGCTGACGTGGGGTGGAGTATCGGCTTACATAGACCAAAGCATTGGCGTCTGGCCTGCATTTAGCGAGACTAGCACATTGCACTACATTAGCGCAGGCTGGCAAACTAACACGAGCAGCTGCCAAGCACTCCGCTGCCAGATCGCAAATGGAGCTTTTGCACCACAGCTTGGACCACTGGGCAGAAAACTGAACCTGAAGGTAGTCTCAGGGCAAGATCAACATGATGTTAAAAAAATCCATCCCTCCTAAATTATCAGTTGAGATCAATCTTTGTAGACAGAGTACCTGGCATGGCAGTATTGATATGAGCCCTGCGGTTCTTCATTAATCTGTACTCGTATCCTTCTTTCCGTGGCCGTCTCTGAGTGTTGGACACGTCTCTGGAAAACACATGATAAGACAACATGATTAACCACTTAGTATTTTTATGATA
Source organism: Enteromius unitaeniatus (assembly GCA_032359435.1). Lineage (NCBI taxonomy): Eukaryota > Metazoa > Chordata > Actinopteri > Cypriniformes > Cyprinidae > Enteromius > Enteromius unitaeniatus. The sequence continues at coordinate 6,998,502 of JAUMHI010000052.1, forward strand.
TTAATATGCCTTCTGTAATTTCTAACAGAAACTATGTTGTTTCTGAGATCATTCAAATGATATATGTGAAACGATCTAAATCGGAATAAGTATTCACAGTATTATATTAAAATTTAAAAATAATAAATTTATATAATAAATGTAATAAATTTATTTTGAATAATTTCCCCACAATATTATAAAATATTTTTATTATATTTGTATATAATACAGTTTGAGAAACTTGCTGCAAAATATTTACTAAAATATTTGAATATATGGACAAATTAAATGTATATCGCCTCATTTATTCACATATAAAAATGCAATATAACAACATCGCTGCAAAATAGCAATATTTACCTGTACAAATATTTTCTCATAATTGCCCAAAAATTCTCAAGTAGTTCAGTCGTGGTTTTGAATCATTCAAAACCACGACTTCATTCAATAATGCATCTGAAATTGAAATACTCTCATGCTTGCAATGAACAAATCCAGAATGGGTCATAAAAATGATTTAAATGACAAATATATATTGTTAATAGTTTAGTGGTCAAATAAAAGGCAAGCATTTCAATCTTTAAGATATTCAAGAATAAATATATCACCAGTGTATGTCATACATTGTCATCCAGCCCTACTGCTTATAGTCTAGAACAGTGACATTGGTACTTTTTCCCTTTTTTATTATTATTATATTTTTAGCAATAATAAAGCTTATTTGTTTTGTTTTCAACTACTTAATGGGAGGTATTCAACCCTAGCTTAACTATCTGAGCTTAACATGCTTGCTCAGATACAATCAGACGTTTGGAGTGCAACAGGATGTATCTTCCTGTGTTATCAGGACAGCCCAACACTGGCATTAAATGAGTGCCCCACTTATCAATGCAAAAACAGCCTGAAGATTAAGCTAACAGGAAAAACTTCTTCCTCCATGTAAAACTTCCTACTAGTTGATGCATAATGTGTACAGGGATTTCCTTTTTGTGAAGATCTGAGGCTGAAATTCATATGAGCGTGCCAACTGCATAACTGATGTCTCATGAAAAAAAAAAAGACACCGCCCACAAACATGGAAGGATTTTCCACGTTTAACGGCTTTTTTATCTGGGAGCGCGTGGGTGTGACAGACTCACAAGGACGTGGCGTTCTGCTGCGCCTCGGCCAGCCGCAGTCTTTTGGCGTGGTTCTTGCCCTGATAGTGTGCCTGGGCCACAGCGGGGGAGCTAAAGGAAGCGTCACACAGCTTGCAGTAGTCATTTTCCGTGGCCAGTATGACTCTGCTAGCGCCCTTAGAGAGTGGCTGCAAACGGGACAATGACAATACAGCTTTTAGAAATAGTAGAGCGATGAAAGGCGTGCGTCTACAGGGACGTCTCTGATTACTATCGCACAGGGCTCAGTGAATGGATGCTTGCAGAGTGACACCGCATGATCAAACTGCACTTAAAGATATTTCCAGATAGGGCTGGACGATAAAGCAACCTAAAATACCTTGATCATTTTAAGCTTTTTGATTATATGTTTGGGCTCAGTTCGATTTTTTTTCTTGAAACATTAATTAATAATAAATGTTTCACCAAATCAGCATTTTAGAATGATTTTTGAATGACGAGAGCAATGATGCAGAAAATATAATATTACAGTTATATTTAATTGTAATAAAATTTCACAATATTACCGTTTTACTGTATTTGAATCAAATAAATGCAACTTTAGTGCGCATTAGAGATGCAAATTAATTGCTGAATTCACAAACTCTAACATCATTTCTGTGGTGTTTATTTTGAAGATGTGGCTATGACAAAACAACAAAAACAATAATGTACGTTGTATAATCTGCTATTGCTCAGTAACACAGGTACAGTGCAGTTACTTCCCCCAAAATTCAATCAACTGATTGAGCCAATGTTATTACGGCGGCATTCCAGGTCGTTTTTTTCCCTTCGCTAAATTTGCTCTGTTTTGTTTGGTGTGGGAGTACGATGTCACAATCGGATTGCATTGTGGTCTGTGGAGCAGCTTGAAGTGTATACATATAGTAGACTCACTCCCTTGGTCAAAATCGAGTCGAGGGTCTATCCATATAAACGTTCTGGTCCACTTCACAAAGAGGAACGCACTTGGTGACTGGGATTTCTCCTGAGGAAAAGTTTAAGGCAGTTCGACACTCCGATAGTTTGCGATTATGTTAATTTGATGCCACATAAATAATGCAAGACAAAGAAACATTACTAAATTAGTCTACTGACATACCATTCATAATTTTGCTTAATTTTTACATAGCTAGAAATGTCACTTAAACACATATCGTCCAGCCCTACTTGCAGACAGCCTGAAATAGTACACACTTGCTCGGACAGAAATGCACCAGATAAGAGTCATAAGTACCTGGTTGGCAGTCACATTTGCAGAATCTGTGGGTGGAGTGGCTGAGGGTTGCTGGGAAACAGGCTCCACTACCTCTGGTATTCTAATTGGAGGTGGCTGCTGGCTACCAGCATAAAAATTGCGCAGCTTCTTACTGTGGTTTTTCCCCTAGACAAAACAAAGGATTGATTACTACTTCCTGTTTCGTTGAAGCAAAGATTTAAACCAGTTCGTAGGCTCTCAAGAAAAACAACTAACTGAAAAAAAAATAAAAGTGAAAACTCCTGATTTTTAAACAAACAGTATCATTAAAAACAAACTATTATTTTGGTGTCATCAGGTATTGTGTCGTCCGAAACCACTTTGTTGACATGATCACAGAATGTGACATCATTCACTATTCTCTTATCGTATTTACATACTTCATGGATCATAGAATGAGTTTAGATTACCTGATAATGTGCCTGAGCCTGCTGGGCAGAGTTGAGAGTGACGTTACAAAGCTTACAGTACAGAGGCTTGCAAAGCTCTTCCAGAGTGGCTTCCTGGTCAGCATCCACTGCCTGACCGTCTTCTTCAGGGGGCTTGGGACTGAGGACAGGGGGCGCTGGGATGGGTGGGTTGGGCGGCAACTGGAGGTGAGGGGGCGGCTTTATGGCTAGAGGAGAGCAGTGTGGGAACCGCAAGGGGTCAGGTGACATCATCACCGGCGGAGGACTGAGGTTGTGGGTCGGGGTCATGGTCTGGAAGGGCTGAGGTGGCTGCTGACATATCAAACTAAGAGGTGGTTTCAGAATGGGGTCTGGACCTGGAAAGCCAAATGACAGAATTTAGGTGTCAGAGTGAGTAAATACAATTTAAAGACCTTTCACAGAGAACGCATTCTAAAACAAAGCTCTGCGTCTTACGTTTTTATATACTAAAATTCATTGGGCTCTCCAAGTGCAAAAAAAAATTAGCTGCTGAGAATTTACTCCCCCCCATTACATAACATAACATAATTGCCTGTTAATCTGCAAGTTTTTACCAACAGCGCTGACATTGTGTTTTCGCAAGTGACCTGGTGTACATGTTTAACTCATGGATAAAGTTTGCGCAAAGCATGGTAACTTTTCTGTCTTTGGCTGCACTGATGAGCACAGAACAATGTTTAGAGTCCCATCCTCAGAAGAGAGAAGTTTACTGTGTATTACACTGCTGCTACACAGATCTAATATAAACATGTGATTCTTTCCCAGATCTTTACCTTTACAGACATGACCGGCTGCTTTTGTAACTCATGTGTGTTTTTAACATGAACTTGTGTGTATTTGACCATTTAAGACGTGAAAGAGAACTTAGTTTAGTACTCACTGAGTTTCAAATTCAATGTTTCTAAATGATTTAAAATTATAAATATATATTTTATGTGGGGTATTTTGAGCAGAACACGAACAGAACTTTACAGACATGTTCTGGGCTTATATTAAATATTGTAAAAAGGGCATAAAAGGTCTCCTTCAAAAATCCAGGTTTCAAAAGGGAACACTGCCACAGAAGAACCATTTTTGTCAAAGAGTCAAAGAGGTCAATAGAGAAACATTATATTTGTGAAGAATGAAGGATGAGATCTTGCTAATACCTCAATCTGTTCTCACAGCGGTGAGATTAAATGTAGAGAAAACTGGCTTTTGTGATTCTTCTGAGAAAAAAAGACTCCAGTACTCTTGCGTGTCTCTTCTAGTGTTTCAAAAGAGATCTTAACGTTTTTAAGATACCAAATCAAAAGTCAGATATTTCAGTACGAACTCAAACAATATCCAACACATTCCTTTTAAAACCAACTGCTCAGAGCTGTTCACATATAAAAGCCACATATTAGTGCTACAAATGATCAATTTTAATAATAAAGAGGAAATGTGCATGAAAGAGTGAATCTTTGCAGTATGGCCTCCTGTAGATGTGATAAGGGCTGACTCCTGCCTCCTGAACTCAGCGCATGTCTGGTGCTTCGGCAGATCTGAGGCTGAGTGAGTGGGGGGTTGGAGAGTCAGCTGTTTTGTGGCTGTGTGATATTTCCAGTGTATCAGTTCTGACGGGATCATCACAACAATGATTCAGCTGACTAAAATAGACATAAGAATGCGCCAAATGGTTCTGTTTCCGGGTTGCTTGGACGGGGTCAGCATTGGAAGGTCCTTCTTGGAATTCTTAAATATACCAGTGTTTATATCCATAAATGGAGCTGTTCATGTTTTTCCATTTTAAATATTATATTTTCAATAAAAAAAATTCGATCAAGTCTCACATGCTGTCCTTATCCCCTAGTTGTCTGGCCAAGCTAGTCCCATCCCCATATTGTCAAAAATTGTTGGTCTAGTCAAAGTCTGATCACTAAAACAAACTATTCTTTTTTCTATTGTGTAATGAGGTATTTTCCTCATTCTCTGGTGAGTAAAGATGTAGAAAACTGGCTTGTGGTTGCTCTTCTTGGTCATGAACTGGTCTGGCTAGGAAAGAATGACCTACGAACTTGTAGTTGTGGCTCTGGATCATCATTCACACTACTTAAATAATTTCACTGGCCTACCATTTCATATTCCTCTTCTTTTGACCTGAAAACAAACATGATATCTCTTGGCCATCAGAGAATTCAAGCCCAGAAATAGATCTAAGTAGATCCTACAGTCTCAACTCAAGGTCAGGGACACATACCTGCTCTCTCCATTCAGATTAAATTCACTGTTTTTGGAATGCAAAGTTAATTTGTAGCATGACAACAAACATCTGCTCTATGATCAGGACTAAAGACAAAGATTTTTAGATTTCAGGAGGACTGTTCTCCTTGGGCATCTATAATGCAAGGTATGCGGGGCACATGAGAAGGTAAAGCAGTACTATCACTTGATGCTCCAGGTTGTTTTACACCACTCACTGCTGCAAAACACTTCTAAGCTGTTCGTGCATTGTACATTTGTTCTTTGACAGCATCAATTATTAAGAGCAGAATAAATGCATTTCATGCATGGCTGCTTTCTGTGCTTAAGGGGCATTTGCAGTGTTTATTATGATTATTACACATTTCATCCTTCTTTTTTGGCAGATGCATTTCAGTACTTTTATTAGAACTGCGTGGTGTCTCACTGTCTACTTCTCCCATAATTTTCAGAAACAGTGCTATCATGTGAAATAAATACAAATTGAGCATTTTTATATCCTGTATGGTCTAGTTAATTAAATGTCACACGGATAAACTAAATAAAACCCACAGTAGTAACCTTGTGTGTTTCTGAGGACATACTGTAAGACTGCAAACTGACATTATGCACTCTTACTAGGATGTTTAGCCAAAAATAATAAATGATCTTAAATGTCCCTTGATATATTATACATTGGTTTTATGTGTAATCTAGACTAAAGTGTGACAATGGCCAGAACCTACCAGATACCTCACTCTACTTGCCTCATACTCATAATTTTGCATTTAATGAATAAACTTATTATTAGTCCACCTGAAAAGCTGAATAAGCTTGCAAGCATATTTTTTTTAACTTGAATACACTGCACACACATACCTTCCAAGCAGAGCTTTAGCACATATGGCACAAGAGAGTGCCATAAAATATAAAAGCTGTACTTGATGAATTTCAGTGAGATTTGGAATATGTTAGTCATGTAGCCTACTCTTCCATTAACATTTGATGTGCCATGGTCTTTGGCAATGCAGATAGTTTTTTTCAATCTGGCAGTGGTTAGTCTGAAATCAAGGCCCTTCGTCTCATAAATCTTAACATTATATAAATATTACGATCGGTCCCTAATAAACTCATTTTTCAAACCAATGCACCGCAAAGCAAATTTGATGCAGAGCATCAGTTATAACGCAATGCACTGAAAATCATGTCGAAAACATTGCCTTATCTTACCTGTCATCCGAGGGAAATAATGGCTGCAATCTCCATAGTTTACAGGCTGAGAGGTGTAGATATCGCAATAGTGAGCACTTGGATAAAAAGCATCCCTGTTCTTTACATTCATCGCCATCTTCCCTGCATCCTTCCAAGCCCTCTCTGCTGCTCAACTTCTTCCAGCCAGACGTGCACCGCATGCTTCAAACGTCCAGCAGGGGGGTGTTTGCAATCGCATACGGTTTCAAAAACAGTAGAGAAACGTGGAAAACGTTGCATAAATGACACAGAGAAAGATTTTTAAATGATAATACATGCATTGGGAAACGGAACTTTAATCACAACTCCAATGGTCGGAAATATAGTGCAATTTACACGAAGGTCTCCCTCAGCCTAGTTGGTACAGTCCATCTCCTATCGATGTGAGAATCTGATTGACGATTCAACAGCACGCGTAAAGAGAGGATGCGCGAGGCTCTGACTTGACAAGCGACGTGTGAAGTAGTCTACTTGAGGTAGTGTACTTCATTACTAATATCTGCATAGTTTAAATACACTTTCTGCGAGTAGCATTCAATCTGATTACTTGTATTTTATTGCAGCTTAATTTAAAAGGGGTGTTCATTAAAACGAACTGAGACAGACAAACTACAAAGCAACTAATAACCGGAATAATATACAATAAATGGAAATGACATATTTTACAATTACGAAAACACAATCCAGTATGTGACAGTTTCATGCATATATGTTTTAGCAAGGTCCTTGCTTTTAACTAAGTTAAGTAGTTAATAAAATTCAAAATAAAAATTCATATTTGCTTTATAGTATAATTTCTGAAATTTTATTAAGAAATAAAAAAGCACAGTAGTGTCAATAAACAAACTATTTATCGCAATTATAAATGCATTATTAAATATGCAACGATAAATATCTAAACTAGTATTAAATAAAAACAAACCACCTGTGAAAATTGCTTCTGCAGTCAACTTTATTTATAGTTTAGTATTTTAAACAGTTGTCTATTCATTCCCACTCCTTAATATATTAAACATGCATTATTATTCATGCAATTGCAATTCTTGTGTGCCTGTAGCACCAAGCAAGCAGTCTGTAATAAGGCATAGTTTCCTTTATGTGTGCATTTGCAGTCTGAAGATTGCAAAATATTATATTTATATTAAAAATCAGGCTTTATTTTGCTTGTTTAGCGCGTGTTTGCTGAACATACGGCTATCCTATACCATAGTGGGATGATCGATTGGAAAAAAGGAGTTCACTGGGTTTGTCATCCTCGCTCTTTCTGTCCCTCTCCCTCTTAGCAGCCAGTCACACTCCCTCTTACCTATCCGGCCACTTTGGTGCTTATTTATTCACAGGATCCTCCCTTATTCCATCGTGACAGCGTTCTTGACGAAATTTATCCAATCCATCGGATATTGGGCAGCATGTATTTGGTGTTTCTCCTTCAGTGATGAATGATTTGTTTGAAAACACTGTTCGCGATCCGCCGCCGCTGCTGCTGCTGTGATGATGGAGAGGCGGTGCGTGTCAGAGCGGGGCGGCTAGAGGCCCAGCAAAGCCCCGCGCTGGATTTACAACCGTCACCGAGTGACTGAACACCAACAGCGGATTACCTCACAACAACTCGTCGGTAGGTACCCATATTAGCTTACACATAAACTTGCGAATGTGTTTATTCATTTATTGTTTGAGTAACAGCGCTGGCGGCCTTTTAAAAAACACATGTTCCGTTTCAATGTATAACCTAATAAAGCGTCTTTGGCGGGATATTACAGCATATTTTATCTTAAATTGTCGGGGGTTAGCCTAGCGGCTAAGTAGCTAAAGGAACCAATATGTTATTGTTAAAAGAAATAATCCGTGTTTAATGACTTCACGTCAGTTACACGCCAGCTGTGGTTTTCTTTTTAAACTCTTTGACAAATATAAATGGCAGTTTTCTTTTAATGAGTATGTTTTGTCTGGGATTGCTAGCTGGCTAATTATGTCATGAATATGAGCTTTCCCAAAGTGTGTCTGCTTTGATGAGATATTTACGTTTATTATATGTGTTTTTAATGGATTAGAATACTTCGGTAAGTTCATGTTATAAATTTCGGTTCGTTTCTTTATGAAACACTTGTTTATCGGTGTAGGACTAAGCCGGTTTGTAGTCATTATTAGTAGTACATGTTTCTGCTCTGTCATGATTCAGCTTTGTTTGTTTTGACTAACGTGAGTGGTTTGAAATCATAAACTTGAATATAACATTAAGTTACTGTAGTAAACTTGACTTATGCATCTATAAATGGTTAATTTTAGCAAGTGGTTCTCTGTCATTGTTGCTTAGTCTATTCATATGCAAGAATGATAAACCTCTTAATCTTATTATCTTCTCATCTCTGTCACTCTAAAGACTGCTGTGGAGGTTTGTTGTGGTTGGTAATGTTGGCATGGGTATCGTTGAGTTGTTTTGGCTAAACTGAGCGAGCTGGTCCACTTTCCACTGACACTTATTTCCTTCTTGCTGTTATCACAGTATAATTCAGTGGGTCTGAAGAGACGTTTAAAACAAGCAGATCAGGAGACCTAACTACGATGGGCACTTACTTTTACAAGTGGCCCTAACATCACGCTAAGGTAAGCAAAAATACCAAATGTTATGAAAATATTTATTCAGCTGTTTTTTCCCCTCCTTTTTTTTTACTGTAACGAAAGAAAGAAGCAATAAAAAGTGTGAAAACATGAAGTTGTTACAACCCAAGATTCGCAAAGCTCTGTAATAAACATTTGCATGGTGTTTTGCATGAATAAACTGGAAAAACTGCAAAAGAGCATGGTCAGGACAAAAGATCTGACGTGTTCATCTCACATGGCCTAGTTTTAAAATCCAATAATTTCAGATCACACATTAACATGGTGAAAGATGCTGTTTGTCAGACTAGTGAATGGCTTTCAGCAGCCTTACACCCAGGAGATGCATAATGGTGTCTTTTTGTTGGCACATGTTTGCAAGGAAAAACAAGTCATCCACTTCAGTATGAAGTGCCAAATGTTTTTGGCTTCATGTTGTGTGGAAATATCACTCCTCTCTCACGGAGTGATACATTTCTGTCATTACTCAGTGATGTTGGGTCATACTAAACTTCATGTAAGCATGTTTTTTTTTTAAGGACTGATGTAAATGATGTGACCACATTAGACGACTCATGGTTTAGTACAATTTTTTGTCTTTTAGGTACCATTCACAGATTTGGGGTTGGCAAGATATTTGTGATTGACACATGCAAGTTTATTATAGGTCCCTGGTTGTCACTGACTTTGTGTCTTAAGGCCTTATTTGTTTGTTGGACAATGCTGACTTGTTTATCTGAGGTGTAGTTTGCAATGCTGAACATTTTGTCTTCTCTGTTGAGTTTATTAAAAACAGTGCATGATGTCAGACGTGTTGCCAAAACATACTTTATTTGTCCTGTTCCCCTTCAGGAGAAACAGAGGTTGGAGTTTTTTTTTTTCCCTGTTGAAAATTGTGAGGACTTCACATCATGCCTCCAAGACCCTCCTCGGGAGAGTTATGGGGCATCCATTTGATGCCCCCCAGGATTCTGGTGGACTGTTTACTGCCCAATGGCATGATCCTGACACTAGAGTGCCTCCGGGAGGCCACTCTCATCACAATCAAACATGAACTCTTTAAGGAGGCTAGGAAGTACCCTCTCCACCATCTGCTGCAGGAGGAGACCTCCTATATTTTTGTCAGTGTAACGCAAGAAGCAGAGCGTGAGGAGTTCTTCGATGAGACAAGAAGACTTTGTGACCTTCGGCTATTCCAGCCCTTCCTAAAGGTCATAGAACCTGTTGGAAACAGAGAGGAAAAAATCCTCAACAGAGAAATCGGTAAGACTACACATGGGCTGGTTTAACTTTTATGTATGCATCACTTAGAACAACTTAAAGCATTTCACATTAATTTAAAATCAGTTTCACTGACGCTAAACTTTGAATCATATTTATCATATTTGATTCAGAAGGTTTTTCTCCTCTGACCCTTTCTTTGTTTGTTTTAGGTTTTGCCATCGGCATGCCAGTGTGTGAGTTTGATCTAGTGAAGGATCCTGAGGTGCAGGATTTTAGGAGAAATGTTCTTAATGTCTGCAAAGACTCAGTAGAGCTACGAGATGCCAATGGGCCACACAGTCGAGCACTATATGTTTATCCTCCTAACGTGGAGTCTTCACCAGAGCTTCCAAAGCATATATATGGCAAATTAGACAAAGGTAGGCTTGTACTTTGATAGGACTGTTTTGGGTTATTTCAGGTTGTGGCGTGTTGTCAGTTACAGAATACTGAGTGATGGCTGACCATGTAAATTAAAGTTTTCTTCAAGAGAAAAAAAGTCTATCTTGAGCGATGACATTCTTTCTAAGTAAGACTTCTGTGGGAAGAGATTGCAGATCAGTGCAGTATGATTCTAGGTCACTTCCTGTTTCTTAAGTTTCTAGAATTGTGTATGTGTCATGACTTATGTGGGCATCAAAAATCTGAGATATTTTAATATACTGCTTTATGCAAACGTCACTTATTTTGAACTACTGTAGTATCTTTAAAAACCATAATTAATTTTTATTTATTTGTTTGCATAATTCCTCAGATATATAAAAGGAAGTCCCTGATTCCCATGCTTTAAAATGTCTTAGTAAATAATGTTTATTTTTATATTACAGTGAATTAAAATGCATTAAAATAATTGTATTGTTATATATATATATATATATATATATATGTGTGTGTGTGTGTGTGTGTGTGTGTGTGTGTATATATATATATATATAT